>OY720448.1:46472414-46509267 GCA_963082715.1 Harpalus rubripes | reverse complement strand
TCGTTTCGGACGAATATCCGCCCATCATCAGTTACATAAACAGTTATACAAATTATTCAAAAAATATTGCAATTAATAGCAATAAACATCACTTACCAAAAGCATAACTATGAACAATTGTACATTATTAGTGAATATAAATTAGTTTGAAACGGAACCACCATTATAAACATTTTTAATATTGTGGGCATAATCACCCACTGCATATAAGCCCATTGTGCGCGAACCCAGCAAGAGAAAGAATGATCTATAACAAAGTTTGGTGTAAAAAATATAAGCAACCACAGCCTGGCCGAATGCAAAATAACCAAAAAAATTAACAAGCGGTAAATTGAAAAACTGTTGAAAATATTTTTTATATGTAAAACTTTTTGTTTGTAATCTGTGCGATTATTGATACAGTTTTGTTTGTTAATATTAATATGACATGTTTCGTAAAGAAGCTGCGTATCTTTATTATGAACTTTTTCTAAAGTTTTAAATTCCTTAAATTTAAACTTGTGACCAGTTTGACAATGGTGTCTGCAAAAGGCTATATGGTGAAAATTCAGAGTGTTACAATGATACTGATGTTTTTTAATCGGCTGGGAAGTTTCGCCAACATAATTTTCTCACAGTGACCACAACTGACTTGGTAGCATATGATGTTCTTTTTGTCGGTGGGATCTATTTTATCTTTAAGATTAATAAAGAGAGTATTGAAAGTAATAGAGCTACTATTGGCTATCGACATATTTGAATCTGATGTTATTTTATGAAGTGATGTTTATTGCTATTGATTGTGACATTTTTTGTATAATTTGTATAATTGTTTATATATCTGATGATGGGCAGATATTCGCCCGAAACGTCCGTATTTATATAATTTAAAATAAACGAAGAATAAAATGAAATAGGAACCTAAAGGCCTCGTTACTTATTTCAATTAGTTTATTTATATTACTATTTTAATATTTGTTCAGGTGAACTATTATCTATTTAAATTAATTAGGTAATTGTGCACTTGCACAGAGATTGCAAATATTTCCAAAGATATCGCTATTTCTCGGGTGATTTTTGACGTTTTCATATTTAATTTATGCCGTTACAAAACATGTAAAATTAATTTTGTCCATTGATTCATATGAAATATTATGCTCCACAACTTTTATTCTTTTTTACCTAAAATAATTAAAGAAGTATAATTT
Organism: Harpalus rubripes; assembly: GCA_963082715.1. Taxonomy (NCBI): domain Eukaryota; kingdom Metazoa; phylum Arthropoda; class Insecta; order Coleoptera; family Carabidae; genus Harpalus; species Harpalus rubripes. Next base: position 46,508,080 of record OY720448.1, on the reverse strand, counting down.
TTATGTTATAACCCCATGTTCGGGAGTTCCAGTCACAACCCCATATACCGGGTATGTTAGGTTGAACATAGTGATTTAACATGGGATTTTGGTTTTTTGCACTTTACTGCTCTCCTGTTCATTTTACGACAGACTATAAAATGCAGTTTTTTATTGTTTCTAGTTTCTTCACAATTTTAAAAATAAATTTCATAATTTTCCCTTAATTCGTAGCAATAGTCATGACATGACAGAAAACAGTATTATTTTATTAGATTCTATCACTTCTTTGTAAAAAGTAAATAAAATATTGCATGTTTATTCTAATAAATGCAACAAATAAAAATGAGCAAAATGTTAAAAATGAAGTGCGATATACATACCAGAACGTTACGTTTCATCGAATTTTGGTTTAAAAATGGAACAGCACTGGGAAACTGGAACACATATTTTCTAACTAGTAAATCCAGCAAAAAACATCGTTGTAAAAATGAAAAATGCGGATATTTTTTAATCATATTGTAACATGAGAGTACCTACGATATTTGGTCCGTGAGCCGTCGCCTATGATAGAAGCGTTTCTAGAAAAATAAGAGGAGCCAGATTTGGCGCGGGGAGACAGGCGACGTAAGGGGACTACTGTGTAAACAAGAGGGGAGATAAGTGTAATTTCCAGCGCATTGTTATCACATTGGAGAGTTTTCTAGAAAATATTAGGGTTGCTATTTAAGCAACAGGACTTCCAAAGGGAAAGAGTTACATGAGAGTTACTGGGCTGTTTTAGTTAAAACATTTATTAGCGCTAAAACAAAAATTAATATATGGCCTCTTCAGAGCTCTATACTAGCATGTTTTAGTTACTTCAATTGACTAGCGAAAAACATCGTAGTCAACATCGAAAATATCTCTTGTGGTCATAATTACATTACATTACGTCAAATAACAAATGACATATTCTGACATTTCTATAAAATTTTAAAAAAAGTGTAATTAGAAAATGTATCATTCGCATAATTTATAAAAGAATCAATATAAATTTGATTCAAATGCTGCAATGGCGAAAACGGTAAGTATTATTTAATTAATTTATGTTTGTGTATTTAAATTTAATCTAATTATTTTGCTATGTACAGGGAGAATTAATTTTGGAAGTTGAGAAGGAAGTTTAAGTAAAGAGAGTAGAAAAAGCCGCTGTGCTTGTTTTAAATCCTCTCACTGGGTAAATATTAAATCTGTCGCAAATATTATTCACCTATTAATATTATTGTAAAATATATACAATTTATTTATCATTTGTATGCAGTTTATCTGAACATGATTGAGATCATTTGTCCACTTACATCCAAAAGACCCTAGTTCTGAAACTATTACTGAATCGCATTCTAATGTGTCATCTACGGAAAAAAATAAAAAGAAGATACTCAATGACGAAATATGAAGAGGCAATATTTAATTTAAGAAAAGACCGAGAGATTTTAATATTAGGCATAAACGTAATATATGTATTAAAATATCATCTTTACTCATATAAAACTACAATAAAATAGTTTTATTAGGTACCTATCTACTAGTAGATTAGTAAATAAGTATAAAATGTAGGGATTAATATAAGTTTTTGTACACTAACTTAAAAACCAATAAAAATTGTAAACTAATTGTATTTAAATTAATTAAAATGGCGCTGAGTGAAGTGCGATCGAAACACAGCCTATAATATTTCCAGCCTGTATGTCTTGTACATGCATAACTGTAGGTTCCTCGAAATCCCTACTCTCGACTACTCTCTTTAGAGAGACAGTCTGTATCTTTTAAATAGAGCTGTTGCAAGAATTTTTATGACTTTCAAGTATTAAATTTCAAAAGATATTGGTTTTTAAAGCGCCTCAAATTTGAAAGTATCATGAAATATCCATTAGATATTTTACAATTAATTATTGAAATTTGTGTAATATTTAGAAAAAGTCACATGATCTGAAACAGAATGTGACGTTAGAGCACATACACTTTAACATGTGACAAACTATTGCCTACTTTTATTTATATAAATAACGAAAACTGTTTTCCTATTGGCCATGAATGACGTACTGTATGTGCTCCGACGTCACAGGAGTGTGGGGCTGGTTTTCATGACTATTTCTCGCGCCAATCTTTTTATTTAATTATTTACGAAAATAACAATAAATTTTTATTTTTTATATTACTAAAAAATATTGCATAAACTTTCATTTAAAATACTTTTTAAAAAATGTGAAAACGGCTCATTCGCCTTATGTGAATTCGATAAACGGGTTCACGTTTTGTCGATACACTTCTATCCGCCTATTTTGTAAATTTCAAATATATTGCGCACGTCTCACATTTTGAACTGCGCGTTCATCCATGTTATACACGGTACACTACCTTGTTTTAAATTTGTTTACCAAACACGAAACTAGTTAGTATTGCCTAGTATAGAGCTGTGAATTGCTTTAACAATTTATTTCTCGTCTTTATAAACATTTATTTAATAATAATTATTTAATTTTTACACTTCGACCAAATAAATAAAAACGTTACAATCTTCATCTCTTACACCTTTAATAATATATAATTTACGTCTCCTGAAGAAAGTAAACACTAAACAGTGTGATTGATTTTGGTTGCAACGTATGGAAATAATTATTTGTGTATTAAGGGTATAAAATGCTACATTGTCGCTCAAGCATTAAGCTTGCAATGATGCAAGACCGGCAATGTCATTTTTCACTCATGGTACACACAATATTTTTGTCCAGCTAGCCCAAAAAGTGACCTTTTGAGTGCATGTTTTGGGTGTGGTTTATTTCTTAAGAATGCGAACAGGCCGTACGCAAAGTAAAAGAGCCGTACTCAGAATTGTAGGGTCTGTCGAACTGTTAAAAAATGAACCACTTTGCGCACGCAAAACAGGCACAAAAAAGGTCAATTTCTAGACAAGCGGACAAAAACTTTTTATTACTAATGTGATAAAAAATTACTGTTTATAGCTTTTGTAAAATGTCTTTAAATAACTAAAAATGCACAGATATCTATGATATATTGCATAACTAGAATGTTGACGTAACTTCAAGTAAAGTACCTTTCATTTTATAAATACGTAAATGTTTTTTAGAACATTTGTTTAGAATTCACATTTGATTAAATTTAAATAAATGTGCATATCATTAATCGTTTATTTTGGGTAAAATTCAAACATTTCTTTATAAGAAAAGAATTCAAAAATGAAAAATGAACAAAAACGTTAGTTTCAATATAAAATATTACACTGATTTTTTGTTGGGTTTATTTAACAGCAACATATGTAGGTGAGCAATATGTGTTTCAATTTTACTTAAAGTCATGTTTAACTTTTACCCCGTGAATTTAAAAATGAACAAACTTAAAACTACTTGATTTTAATTTAAATTATTATTATTATTAAATATTAAATAAATTATAAATGAATTATAACATATGTCTATGCTATGTATAAAATAGCACAAATTCCCATATATTAACAATATTTTGTAAATGAAACGGAAATATACCAAGTCAAAAAAATATGGGCTCATTTTTTAAAGTTACATTTTAATTTTCATCAAATATATTATTAAAATAAGAAATAATGCCAAATTAAGAATGTGCATAAAAAGAGGTTCTTGTTCTTAATATCAATTATTACCCATTTAGTTTCACATTCACCGCAATTGACACTACTTCTTGAATTTTATATTCCTACAGAGATATTTTTCCTATTGGAGTACATTCAGCACATCTGAGATAGTTCAAAATTGTTTCAACAATTAAAAGCTAATGATTGCCTAATATTTGTACGAAACGTCAAATGTAATATTTATTTCAAAATAATACAACCTGGAACTTTAAGGCACCGTTATTCTATCATCATATCATAAAAGTAGCGAAAAATTTCTACTCAACAATGAATTTAGGAAAAAAAACTTGATTGTTACTTAGGTACAACTATTCATTAAATATATCGGAATTGTCGATATTTCATTCACAACAAATATAGATATACCAGATCTCATCGACGTCAATGCTGGACACTCTGGATATTAGAAAAAAAAACCTGCATTATATGTAATTATATTTGATTAATCAGACATAACACTCATAAGTCGGTTTAATTAGTCAAATGTTGCCCCATTAGAAGACTATTTTATCGGTCTATCTTTATTTGAGAAAAATGTAGTTATAGGTATGTGTATCGGCAAAAATGTAAATTTTGCTGTTTTTTTTATTTTTCCGAATAATTTCTACATGTGAAATAATACTGCATTTTGGTTTGCATGTCTTAAGGGCATTTTTTTGTTTTCTTTTTAAAGACGATGCTCATATATCGTTTTAAATATGCCATCAACTACTACAGGCATGCCGTCTAAATAAAAATAAACAATTAATTAAAATACACAAAATTTTATACAATTTTGAGGAACTAAATTAGGGAATTAGCAAAAATGAGTGAAACTCGTAGATATGCCAAATTATTACCTATTTTTTTTTAAACGAAAAAAAGTTAATGGTGAACAAAATAACGGACACAAATCAATGCCGGACACTTATCAATGCTGGACAAATCATGCAAATGCTGGGCAATCCAGCCTAATGCTGGACGGATGGTCACTTTATTTTAATGGCGATGCGTAAAATGCAAGGAATCTATTATGTAATTTATATTACTCACTACAAATAATTTTATACTCCTTGGCATTTTAATAGCTGTTTGACAGTACAGGCAAAATATTTCCTAATTTTTAATACTTTTGTTCAATCAATTGTAGGTTGTAGGAAAAGTGTGAAACACATACGTGAGATCTTTTCTACATTCGGCGTGTGCCGCTAACTCCACTGTCGTCTGAAGTCAGTGAACTTATTCCACAATATACTACTTCTTTACAAAAGAATTGTGAGACACCTTTTTATACAATGGCAATGTTGTAGTCAGGAAGGCAGTAATAACTATTGTAGTGCGTAATATTAAAACTTAAATGAAGTATTTTCTCATAAATTACGATATAATAGAGATGTTTCAGCAATAATATTATATTGCTCATTGCACTTTGATAGTTATTGCCCCGATATAACGTTTGGATAAACAATATTTGGCAAAAGTAGTTAAAGGCTTATTACGTAATAAATTAAAGTAAACAGTTATAGCTAAATGCAGCCGCATAGAGGTAACTCAAATGCAATAAGGAACGTAGATCTGGAGAACATTATAAAACAGAATATATGTACTATGTAAAAATGTTTGTGTACAACTTTATGGAAGTAGGTATATAAATTTTATAGTTTTTAGCTTATGCTCGTATAACTAGGAAAGTGGTTTGAAAAGTAAATTAAACACTTCTTTTTGGGAAAAATTAGTATTTCAATATTTATTTATTTATTTATTTATTTATTTATTTATTGCATTAAGTACATTACAGGCAAGGCCCAAATAGTACATTTGACAAGTACATAATGCTCATTTCGCTAAACAATTAACTATTGTCATGAATTAATAATAATAAAGTAAATTATAGCTTATAACTAAGATTAACATTACAATTTCATTTTGATATAACACAAAAAAATACAAAAAAAATACAAAAATTTTACAAAAAATTTTGCCCTATGGAAGTTCATGTTATATAAATTTAAAATATGAATGATGAATTTATCTGAATATTGTTAACAAAGTATTCAAAGTAATATTAAATATATTAAAGGTTAAGGATACTTCATTTAAGTTCCTGGACAATCTATTAATTAAGGAATACTGACCATATACAGTACGACTAAAGTTGATATTAAATATATGATGCGATCTTGATCTAAACTGTGGTATTTTGAAGTAAAATAAACTTATAAGTTCAGGGGCATCTATAAGGCCGTTAAGCACTTTAAAAGCAAATATAATCTCTGCTTTTTTTCTTCTTTCAGCTAAAGTTTTGAAACTCAACATTGTTAATCTCTCAATGTATGGATAGTTATCTTTATTTAATTTAAGTTTGTAAAAAATGAAATTTACTATCTTTTTCTGAATATTTTCGATTCTTTTAGCACTGTTTAGGTAATATGGAGACCAAATAATACTGCAATATTCCAAGTTACTACGAATTAAAGAATTATACAATAATATAACTGAATTATGATTTTTTAGGTCTTTACAATGACGAAGAACAAATCCACAAAGTTTAAGAGTTTTTTTAACTATACAATCAATATGTAATTTAAAATTTAGATCAGCTTCAATCAGGATACCTAAATCTTTGATGACGTGTACTTTTTCAAGTCGAGTATTGTTTAATGTGTATTGGAAATCAATAAAAGTTTTTTGCCTTGAAAATATTATATATTTGCACTTTTCGGCATTAAGTTCCATATGATTTGCTTTGCACCAGACTTCTAAAGCACATATATCAGCTTGTACCATAGCTGCATCAGCAAGAGTAGATATTCGGCAAAATAATTTAAGGTCGTCAGCAAACATTAAACATTTAACTTTTTTAAATATTTTTACTACGTCATTAATGTAAATAGAGAAGAGTATAGGGCCGAGGTGAGAGCCCTGAGGAATTCCAGATGGCACAGATATTCCATGCGAAATATGGTCTTTTATTTTTACATACTGAAGTCTATTTACAAGATATGATTTAAACCAATTTAATAAGTTGCCTGTGATGCCATTTGCCTTTAATTTATTTATCAATAAGGTGTGGTTAACTCGATCAAAGGCTTTTTTAAAGTCTGTGTAAATAGCATCGACTTGACCTCCTTCTATAAATGCTTGTTCAATATAGTTCACATATATGGCTAAGTTTGTGCACGTAGACCTATTTTTCATAAAACCATGCTGTTCAATACAAATTACGTTTTTAAGTGTAAACATTAATTCGTCTGTCACAATTGATTCGATTATTTTAGCAAATATGTTTAAGCCTGATATTGGTCGATAGTTTTTTACATCGTTTTTATTCCGTGATTTGTAAATTGGTGTTATATAAGTTTTTTTCCAAGCGGCAGGGAAAATTCCTAAATTGAGGGATTTTTCAAATAACATATGTAATGGATAGGATAGCGTTGGACTACACATCTTTACAAATATAGGAGGAATGTAGTCCGGTCATGCACTTTTGTTGACGTCTAAATTAATTAATCGATTAAACACAATATCTGGAGTAATTTGAATTTTATTTAGATTGCAGTTGTTATTTTCAAAATTTAAATTGGCATTAGTTGTAATATTACTACCATCTACATAAACAGATTTAAAATAATTTGCGAATAGGTCAGTGATAGATTGTGCATCGGAAGCCATATTATCGTTGTAAACCATCATATTTGGAATATCTCCATAACTTTTCTTCGATTTAACTAGGTTCCAAAATGATTTAATATTGGAATTCAAATTATTTTCAATGTTATTAACGAAAGTGGAGTAATCTGATTTAATTGCATTTTTAGTTTTTAGTCTTAGTTCATTGTAGAGCCTTTTGACAGTAATTACATTTGATTTTTTCCATTTTTGGTAAGCTTTATTTTTGTTTTTAATTAGTTTTCTGGTAGAGGAAGTGAACCAGCACGGGTATTTATTGTTATTTAGGCTATATGTTTTGGGTATAAATTTTTCAATCGAGTAGTATAAAATGTCATAAAATATATCGGTACATTTGTCTATATCGTCATAGTCTCCATTGAGGGCTTATGCACTTGGCCCAGTGAATTTCCAATTATTTTCCTCGTAGGAAAAATGGCTTTTTTAAAGATTACAAAACATGCATTGACAGAGGCGACGGCATCCTCATTCGTTGAAAAAAAATTGCCACTGAGCCAAACGATATGTAGAAGAGCACGTTGTTTTAGTGAAGGGGCATTTTTTCTTCGTCTATCTTGGTCGTTTTTATTTCAACTTGTTCTCTTATTGTTTTTCTCTTTTCCGAGTTGTCGAAACGAATTATTACTTGAAAATCCCCAAAAACAACCCCAGTGACAATTACCTTTTCGGTCGATGAAACAGCTTTCACCTTCTTCAGAACAGGTTAATGCTTCGTAATCCAGTGTTTTGACTCTTCATCTCAGGAAAAGTGTAGTAGTGGATCAAAGTTTCATAAACAGTTTAAGTTCACGCACAATATCCGACTCATTTCGCATATCGCTCCATCAGCTTTCTTATACTCAATTCTTCATGTAATTTAAACGCTTTCCTTTTATATACATAAATCCTCTTTTTACGCCTAGAATCCACATAACACGAGTATGGTATGGAACGGGAGCGGGAAAAACTCGCACACGTTATAATCTTATGTAGTAGCATCCTCTTAAGCGTGGAGGACTCGCGCGGTATTTGCGAACTCGCGCGGACTCCGCTTCAGCTCGCTAGCTGTGCGAGTTTTTACTCATTCAGCTTAATCTCGCTTACCCCCACTATTGTGAATATCATAGAGTTATTGCTTAGTGCATGGCCGGGTCTATGCAAAACATCATTGTTTAAAGAAAATGGTTATTATCACAATGAACAAAGAAAAGTTAATGGAATCTGTTAGAAAAAGGCGTTTTCTGTACGATTTTAGTGAAAAATAATATAAAGATATAGGATTATAGGTAGTCCATGTTTGTAATGTCAATGGTACAAGTACACTATATACTGGAATCTCCACTATACTATTATTCACGAAAGATGACTATTCAGGGTCATTTGTTCGAAGAAAGAATACACATCACTTTACAGCAGTATCTTAGCAACATTTTGTATTAGAAAGAGAAAAATTATTTGATCTATGTCTATTTAATTTATGTGCTGTGACAGATATATGTAAATAGTGGCATTACTTTCTAACACACTATGAATAATAATGACGTATGTCGTAGAGTTACAGATACCTAATTATCTACTACACTGCCCTCTGTTATAATATTTACCCAGTGGCGTTTCCGTTTAAATCAAATTATTATTCCTTGGTTTATAGTAAAGTATATGTTTTTGGATTTTGTAAAACCATAAGTGAAGAACATAAATCTTTCAGAAAGGCATTATTTAGAAAAAAACATAATTTTCAAATAAATTACTCTTATTTTTTCAGTTAAAATATGTCCATAAATATTTCATGTTGCACGCCTATGTATAGGCAATGCAATGAAGTTATCTGCAAGTAATATTATATCAGACGGCTTACAAATGGCCTTGAATAGTCATCTTTCATGAATAATAGTTTATGTGGAGTCGCGCATGCCGCATTCTCGATTGGTTATATTTCCATCCCCTATCCGTACCTTTTCCATACCATACTCGCACCATGTGGATTCCCAGCTGTCTGTAACCTTGATTCGACGGTCATCCAGTATCAATTGGTGAACTTTTTCAATATTATCGGTGGTGGTCGCAATCATCAACCATGCTGGTACGACTATGTTTACATTTAACTGATCATTTTTCACGAAGGCGGAGTAGCGTGCCAGTAAATAACGCCCGACCAGGCGCGGGCATATTACCTTCAAATGTAAAAATTTAATCACTTTTTCATTTTAGATATAAACTGCTTCAATATTTACTTCAAACGTAATTAGAACTGTGAAGAATTCGTCGCTTGTAAGTGAAATTTGACAGCCAAATGTGAATAAATGCATTGAGTCGTCAAATAATAGTTATTTACTATACTTATGAAACTACATCTTATAGAAATAAGAGTATTATCTTGCACTTACGTTGTATGTAATTTACATTGAAAAATAGATTATATTTCAACTCTTATATTTAAAAGTCAATTTTATTGTTTTTATATTTTCCTACAGAGAAAACTAAAAGCAAATTAAATGTTGATTTTCCTCTGCAATATTATTATAATTGTAAGATTAACCGACTTGCCTGTAAGGAAGGTTGATCGTAATTTTCCGAGCTTGTCCTCCGGTATAATTACTATGTAGTGTCGCATTATGTCATATCTGTCGGTACATTTGAAAGTATATAATCAAGAAAACATCCGACGTACTCGTAACACCACATTACAGCTCATTTAGTTACTCATTTCGTTATTTGTGATACGCATTTCGCACTTGGGTTCTTCGGGCGTGGTGGGGGTTTAGTAATTATATCGGAGGACAAGCTCGGAAAATTACGATCAACCCTCCTTACAGGTAAGTCGGTTAATCTTACAATTTTCCTTCGCTTGTCCTCCGATATAATTACTATGTAGATGTTTAAAATGATAGGTGCGAAATCGTGTTGAATCTTATCGTATTTAAAACAGTTTTTGTACATGATATACCTAGCCCATACAAGCACCAACCCGGTTTGCAATAGCCTATACATAACAATAGCCCCTCATAAATCCCAAAAATATAAACTAATTCTCTATACTTATTTGCAAAAGTTGACTATTAGGTAATTACAGGTTTATTATAAAAGTTGATTGAGTATTAAGAATTCGGTGTTCAACATGCCGTGTCTATATTAACACCTGTTCTATTTGCCACATAGATGAAAGCGTGCCTTATACTGTAGCCTGGAAAAATATTAGTAACTATACGGCTCTTTTTTAATACTAGCTTTATCCATCTACTAATAGTTTGAGAACATACTGGATGATTCGGATTTTGGTATGTTACAATTAAATATCTTTGGTCATTTGAACGGTATTCAGATGTGATATGAATGTAGAGAATATTACGGTCTAATTTTGCCCCATAACATTTTTTGCTCTAAATTCCTCTTCCTATATTTTACGTACCTTTCTTTCATTCTAAATCTGGATTTCCCTCGTCCAATCTTTACTGTTATTCTGTCAATCCCTTAAATTCCTTTAGTTTTTCAATTGTTATAACTTCTTTAATTAGTGTTCTGTCCAATAAATCTTCTTTGCAATTTCATTCTCCTTTTTATTGTTTGTGTTTAGTGTTTCATTGGTTCTTAAATTGTGTGTCTCTCATGTAAAATATCTTTCACTTCTATTTAGTAACTTACCTGTGTTCCTATTTTGATTATTTTCGCCCTATTTCTATTTCATTTAGTAATTCTTCCAAACATTCATTCTGTAGCGACATTCTAAAGTTTTGTTGACATTTTTGGCAGGTTTAATACGGTCTATACTACAGTGGCGTGCGCGTTCGTTTTATTGTATTTCTTCTTTATGTTATTTTTTTGTTTTACTGTGGCGTTGTATGTTTCCGGCCACCATATTAAGGTCCGTGTAAAAGTTTCCGATCTCAGGGACTTTAGTTCCTGATGTGATGCAGTAAAGACGTGTTTTTTACCATCGTATTTCGGCACATGGCCATTGTTCGGCGTAGATTTTTTTGTGCAGTTTTTCTGTCGATGCAAAAGTGAAGTGTTTCGCCTGTTGTCGTTTTGAACCAATATTTTTAATTTCGCTATTTGTGCGATTTTTGACAATGTCGAAGTGCCTTTTGACTGTCCAGTATTGGTTTTTTCGGTGATGCGCCATTGTGAATTCATGGGCATTACATTTTCGTTCTGGCAGTTAATCTCCGAGGGAGGATTTGATCGCTCTACCATCTCATTTTCCTCAAATTCCTCTTCCTATATTTTACGTACCTTTCTTTCATTCTAAATCTGGATTTCCCTCGTCGAATCTTTACTGTTATTCTGTCAATCCCTTAAATTCCTTTAGTTTTTCAATTGTTATAACTTCTTTAATTAGTGTTCTGTCCAATAAATCTTCTTTGCAATTTCATTCTCCTTTTTATTGTTTGTGTTTAGTGTTTCATTGGTTCTTAAATTGTGTGTCTCTCATGTAAAATATCTTTCACTTCTATTTAGTAACTTACCTGTGTTCCTATTTTGATTATTTTCGCCCTATTTCTATTTCATTTAGTAATTCTTCCAAACATTCATTCTGTAGCGACATTCTAAAGTTTTGTTGACATTTTTGGCAGGTTTAATACGGTCTATACTACAGTGGCGTGCGCGTTCGTTTTATTGTATTTCTTCTTTATGTTATTTTTTTGTTTTACTGTGGCGTTGTATGTTTCCGGCTACCATATTAAGGTCCGTGTAAAAGTTTCCGATCTCAGGGACTTTAGTTCCTGATGTGATGCAGTAAAGACGTGTTTTTTACCATCGTATTTCGGCACATGGCCATTGTTCGGCGTAGATTTTTTTGTGCAGTTTTTCTGTCGATGCAAAAGTGAAGTGTTTCGCCCGTTGTCGTTTTGAACCAATATTTTTAATTTCGCTATTTGTGCGATTTTTGACAATGTCGAAGTGCCTTTTGACTGTCCAGTATTGGTTTTTTCGGTGATGCGCCATTGTGAATTCATGGGCATTACATTTTCGTTCTGGCAGTTAATCTCCGAGGGAGGATTTAATCGCTCTACCATCTCATTTTCGTTTGTTGGGACATCAGCCAGCTTGAGTCCATCCGCCAACATCGCCTACCTGTGTAGCCCTTTACCGCCCTGCGCACGTCACATCAGTTAAGTACATTACCTTCATTCAAGATCGTTCTTCCGTTTTGTGATATTTTTGCGTGGAAGAACTGAAGTTTTATTTCAAAGTTGTATGTTGCCGTGGAGGACTGTTCTACAGTGTCCTCACTGTAAGTTCATTTTGACACTTTTGTAATTTTTTATGAAAATGATTGTATGTCATTGGAGCCCTCAGTTCATTGTTGTAATATTAGTACAGAACAATTTATATTGTGTATAGCACTTTTTTTTTAAATATTTTTATATGTGATTACATTGTTGCCTAATTGTTGCAACTTGTGATTCAGCTAGGTTGCGCGTATCAACTGGTATGATTTTCCCACTTTTGAACTGATATCACTTCGATTGTTGTAGATGTAACTACGCAGCGCCCGAAACTGGGTTATGGGTTTAAGGTTCAACAATTAGTGTATTTATGATCTCATTACTTTTTTTACAACTTACATTCCTTTGTTATATTGTTGTACATTTAAAATTTCTACATTTTTCATGTCGTGCCTTCAGCACGCAATAACTTGCGCTTTATTAAATTCTGTTTCAACAATTATTTCTTTTATTTCGCAAACCTCACTCGTTTACAGGCAACAACATTAGGGTAGGTAAGATCTATTTTTAGTATTTTGTTTAGTACCGTTCTTTTCGTAATTTTGAGGTTAAAAATTACGTGGCGCTCTTATCCTTTTTTACAACCATTCTTGTGGTTTTCAACCCTGCCCGTCTTCACTTTTCATAAGCTGGCGGCCTCCCAACAGAACATCCCTGTGGAGTATCCGTGACTCAATTAACCCTTTAGGGAAATGTTACGTCACAAGAATAATTGTTGAGGCAGTGTAAAATCCTGGTTTTTCGCGAAAAAAAGGAAAAACAAGTAAAGATTGTTGTCTAATAGGATCTGATGTCTTTATTCGTTGACTATTTTCCATTTTATCTTGTATTCTTGTAGTAAGGTTTAGATTTATTGATGATAGTCTGAACCTTATGTGCACTGATAAGAGCCATTAAGGTAACTAGTCTGATAGTGGTCCTTGTAAGGGAAAATATACTTCCGATATATTTTAGAATTTGAACTCATATTCTATGTAACTTCATATTTTCGATTTGCTAATCGTGTAATATAAATTTCTCTAATTTATCTTTAATTGCAAATTCAACTTCGCATTTTACCGATAGTATTAGATTGAGAGCTGCTCGGCAAGAAATACCTGTGTAGTAGGAACCCTCTACATGGACGGAGTTTGTTATAAAATTTATATTATATTCTAAACAATATGAATATGGTTCTGATTTTTTTGAGCAACAAAATTTCTTGGTTCTTTTCTATTATGACAGCACCCATAATGTTCCTTCGGACAACAATGACAGTATTAAAGGCAGAACAACTTGAGGAATGTTTTATTTATAAACACTCTCCGGATAATATCCCTTCCATTAGGGCAAGATCTTTGGACAACGAATGTGTGTCTCTGAAACGTGATAAGAGTAAGGAATTTTTGATTCAACAAAATTTTGACTTTCTGTGAGCAATCTTTGGAATAATGAATACCAACTATTAAAATACCGATCGCTTTTTCAAGTATTATTATTTTTAACTAACTAATTATTGAAAGAAAGGCGGAAAAAAAAGCATAAAAGTAATACGCGTAAATTATAAAGATATCTACTGAGAAGGAGTCTGGAGTGCGTAATTTTTACATTTTGTGTTAATTATTCTGGCATATAGGTAAATTTGCTGTTTCCCGAATTTTGTAACTATACAATGTGTCCATGATAACTATTCCAATATGGGAAACTCGAGAAAAATAAGAGATACGAAGCCTGTTAAATTTGATAAAAGTTGCCCCTTTAGAACACTATGTTAATGGTGTTTTATTATTTGCGAAAAAAAGCAAAGGTCACTATCTAGTGAAAATGGTGAAAATGTAAATATTGCTATTTTTTATTTTGCAAATACTTTTAAGTGTTAAATAATACTGGATTTTTGGTTTGCACATCTTTAGGGAACTTTTTATATTTTTTCGACTGGTGAAGCTCAGCTTTTCTTTATACTGTATATTTTCGAGTTATGATGCGAAAGTTTTAATTTTTATATGGACGCCATATCGAAAAGTTCGCCAGTTTTTTTTCCAACGATGTCTCTGTTCATTTGTTTTAAACTGCAAAAATACAATAATTACTAAGTTTATGGATTAAAAACAATGGTTGTTGCAATGTGATAGAAAGCTGCTAAAAAAATCTAGACAATTTATGCGATAATTTCGTTTCTGCGTGTTGCATTACCAGCGTGCTAAATTAAATTCATGACTTGGAGCTCCTTTGGCAGAGGTTGAGGCATTAGAAAAACATGTTAAGTTTAAACCTTTTGTTTTATGTGACACATAATAAGTGAAAAATTACTGCATCACCAATTATGATGATTTTTGCGGTAGTTTGAAATCGTCATTTTTCTGTTAAGTTTTGCTAATAGTTATGTGGAGCTAAGAGAAATTTTCCTTTTTCCAAATCCCAGAAACTTTAGTTCTTGCGTTGGACTGAAATTACAGTGATTCAAGAGATTTACTGTAGATACACATTGATACTAAATTCTAGTTTTGTTTTTTCTCATTATTAGTATGTATGATATGTTTTTACCTTAATGGTAAACAATTAATTTCATATCTCTGATATTTGAAACTAAATCTAAGGTATTTTCTAAATTTGCTTTCTATTAATAGTAAAAATAAGCATGTTTGAAAACTATATTTGCTAGTTAACAATTATTAGTAATAGTTTAGATACTATTTTACAATCCTTTAATTTTTAAAAAAGATGTAATATGAACATTTTAATTCTACTAAATTTTTAATGAAGCTAAATTTTCCATTAGGTTTTTTTTTTGCTAAAAATAACTTCATATGAACTCATTTGGAGTACCTAGCACTTAGATATAGTATCTATAAAGAGTAAGTCAAAAACAGCCTATTCATGTTTTAAGTTGACTGTTTCCAATAACTTTTTGGTATAGAATTTTGAAAGGAATATTTTTGAAAGGTATAGCGAATCCGTTTACCCAGATTAAGACAACTTTGTCTTGCGTAAGAGCCTGCCACTTACACCATTACACCAGTAATTAGGTGGGGAACCAGCATAGTTTCTCATGTATGTCTTGTCCTTTTATTGCCCTGTGTTTAACGCCTTCCTTCTCTCTTTTAGCCTGGTGGGGTTCCGATGCCGCTGTTAGTTTACACGGTTTTGAATGAAGGAGTGTTCGTTTTTACGGTTTCATAAAGATTTTTGTTAAAGAAATAATCGTCCATACCTGGGGCCTTTCACCATTTTACTGCAATCTGTATTTTGGTCAGGTGAGAAAATGTATTTTCTGTAAAGCTAGATTGCATTATGTATAATTGCAGCATTATCCATAAACTGAGAAGCGTCTGCCAATTTTGGCAAAGAATCTACTACACCAGTAGAGTTAGATCGTTTGCTAGCATGTTATTCATTACGATAAACAAAGCTAAAAAGGCTCTGAGTAATCTATACATGTAAGAAAAATGTCTTGTTTGACTACTGTTTCCGGTATGCACGCTAGAATTTCACCAATTAGTTTAGGTGGGTGCAAGCCTTAATAAGTAGCTACCAACGGGTACTGATCAGCCATTTCTTCCTTTAAAATTTTGTTAATTCTTACAACAAATTCATCTTGTATGTTTACGTTTTGGCCTTTGTTAATCGGTAGGATTTTTCCCCAAGAAAGAAGTAAATCTTTGCTTAAGACTTTAGATACAGAGGAAAAAACTTGTCTCCGGAACCATGTACCTAGGCAAATTCTCGTTACCGCACACCGGACAAGCATGTATCATCTCCTTGTGTTGAAACTATATGAGTAAAATATAAGGTTCGTAAGTCACGTGACAAACTACTTGAATCAAGGAAGGTTTGATGTTTACATAACAAATGTATCACTGAACGTATGTAATATTGTTACCAATAGGAATAAGCCAACACTAAACCTAGACTATGGAAGGGTACTATAAAGTACTTACCTTAATTACTAAAAATTGGATAAACACATGTTTATCAGGAACACAGCGATAAGTCACTTGACTATCTGGTTCAGATTAGTGTAATTATACGCCATAATGAACGCATGTCCATCAGATCTAAGGGGGTAAGTCGCCTGACTTCCAGATTTAAATGTTACAGGGCAGAAAAAAGGATGAACACGCGTTCATCGGATCTATGAGGGTAAGTCACATGACTACCAGATCCTTGCCATAACAAGTATCTAGTACTTACTAGGACCTCAAAATCAGTTTTCTTTTTAATCTATTTAATTCCTCCGCCAATGCAGCATAGCGGCAGCCTGAAGGTGAAGAGTGTCTTCTTTTTCACAATATCATTATCACTACACTTTATTTAAAAACACAATACACAACCACTTGTTGAACGTCCGTATCCGACAGGTACAAATAACGGAATGAGTAACTAAATGAGCTGTAATGAGGTATTTTCTTGATTATATACTTTCAAATGTACCGACAGGTATAACATAACGCGACACTACATAGTAATTATATCGGAGGACAAGCGAAGAAAAATTTAAATGCAATATGCTTTAAAATTTGCAACGCCAAAAGAGTTTTTATATTATTACATGAAGTATTCCGAGAAATGTGATATTTATTAATAATTTTAAACATAATATATCTTATACATATCTTTTAGAAAAAATTAACTAATTATTGAATATTATAAATTGAGTGCAATACTACGGTCTAAAATTATCTTGTTAATAAAACATTTTTGTTTATATAAATTATAAATTTTACTGGGCAATTATTCCCTTTTGTAAGTAAAATATCAAAAGAGTTTTTAATATTATTACATGCATTATTCCGAGAATGTGATATTTATTAATAATTCTAGAAATAATACTCGTACATGTCTCGCCAATAATAAACTAAATATTGAATAATGTAAATTGAGTGCAATGGTAATGGTACGGACTAAAATTTAATTATTTTGTTAATAAAAATTTTGTACGTTTACATAAATTAATTTGCAGTCAACTATACTTTTAATTATAGTTTACTAAACAATTATTCTCTTTTGTAAGTAAACGAAATACAGTAAGATTCTTTAGCCATAATCTTGCTAAATGTAAGAACAGGGCAGTAAAATTTCTTTGAAACTTTCATTAAAACCATAAATACAAGTTAAGGAATTCTTTTTCTTTTCAGCGAACGAAAGAGATTAAAAGAAGGATTAAAACTACCCTGTTTTTTTATAAATGTAAAACTTGATTGAAGCAATTCAATCTTACCTTGTTTTTCGGGAAATTCTTGTTTGCATTTCACCTGGAAAAATAATAGGTATTATTGCACGGTGTACTTCTAAAAAATTAAGATTTACTAATTAGTGTTTCAATTGCTAACGTTCTTTCCTTTTTTGGTGTTTGACGTGAAAAATGTATAAATATATTCTTTTAACTTAAAGAGTAAACTTTGCTAGACTCGGTAAAAATTTTACCTGCAAATTCATTAATAAATTGTGTGTTTCTTACTGAGTAAATTAATTTATGAAAGGTTTTTTTTTAAAATAAAAGAATGTCTTTTCATATGACAATTAAAATAAATTAAATATATAATTTCCAAACAAAATTATGTTTTAGTAATCATAATATAAACGTAGTGTTTACAGTTTACCGATCGAAGGCAATGTTGTCTGAGATCGATAATTTCTTAACGTTCGTGATGCTTATACTATTTTCGATAGACGCACAAAATTTAAAAGAAAATAAGATTTGAAAATTATTTTGACATATTAAAAAAAATTGTCATTTTTTAAGTAAGCTTTGATTTTTGTTTTTATTTATTTACCGTCTCGCCTCCTGAACGCCAAGTAAAGCACATCACTTACCGACGTGAGTCACATCACTTACCGTTCAGTAATTTGTAAATAAGACCTACTCTCTTGGAAACACTATTGATGAATATAAAAAATAACCCGATCGTACAAAAATATAATAAAACGCTAGTTGCGTAATTGTATTTTCACGAATTTATTAATATTATTTCGACGTGGAAGACAATTAGAAACATAATCAATAATAAAAAGAAATTTAATTTCTATTTATTCAATCAGTATCATTATAATATATATACCGATATAATTGTAAAATGCTTCATTTTATTGGATAGAAAAATTTAACGTGCCTACAGCTTGATCGCCGAGCTGTAGAGATGAGTAGTGCGCAGAAAGAGAACGCACTAGAAAGAAACAGGTAGTTACGCGGCTGCTGGCAAGGGATTTCCCACCATAATTTGAAGGCAAGACTACTGCGCATCCAAGCAGGTCGGTCTCGGCTCAACAGCCAAGCTCTAGCACTTATCTCTCATCAATACTATTTTAATTTTATAAAACGTGATTGATTTTGTTTAGACATTTGAATAACTTTTTATTATTAATTTTTCAACCGAATTTATTCTGGATTTATGGAGCATGTAAATTATAAAATTAAATTAAGCCAAGTTAAGAAACTAAATTAAAATAAAGTCGTTTATGCAGTAAATTAAAATTGAGAATTTTATGTTTTACATTTCGTGTAATTTAACTTTTATAGATGAAATTGCGGGACATTATATTTATTCAGAACAAAAAAATATAGATATACAGTTTGTTGAATAAGTCCAATTAGTATTTCATCGCTCTTCTCTCCAGAAACTTTGTTATTGTCGTACATTTGTAGGTTAGGTATTATAAACTCATTAGTGTGCGGTTGGCGCTGGCGCGAAACTAACAGCGTTTTCCATTCATATATTTAGTGCATACTTTTTTGCACTGAGTACATAAATCTTTTACCATTATATTATCGGTGCACACTATCTGAGTTTTACCTGTTCCATTTATACTTTTCGAGCGAACTGAACTTTACTAGGATCGTCAGTTCTTGCCATTGCATTCGCACGAGTTGTAACAACTACTGCCGGGCATTAGGGGCGGATTTAGGCTTGGGCTTTATGGGCTGCAACTCAGGGCCCCGCAGATATAAAGGGCCCCTTGCTGCTGTCAATCGGTATAACCCATGCAACAGTCACTGACATTCCGACAATTCTGAATTTGATTATGAAAGATAATACATACTGTCTTTGTACAACAATAATTTCCATCTATTTTAGAAAAAAATAGCAGTCTAAATTCCAATTTAATAAATTTTTTATCCGAAACGAAAAGCATTATGTTACGTTTTATACAGAGAAAAAAATATATAATACAGTTATTTTATATGGTAAACATTGAAAATATTTCTAATTTTATGATAAAAAAAACATTAAAATTATAAACTGTTTATAGGTATACGTTTTTAAATAAGTATATTTTGTTGGGTTTCCTTTAGTTTTTATAACAACAACTAAATAACGAGCCATTGAATCTACCAAATTTTTGGTCCCCGATGGCGTTATATTCAATCTGGGTAATTGACCTTATTTTTGATAAGTATTATACAATAGCCATTCTCTTACAAGGTTCAATTATTTGTCGTTCATATGTATGATATTAAAATTGTCTACTAAGCCTTTTTTCAGCACATAGCTTTAAAGTTGTTTGTAAAATATGAAAGTAATCTTTTCTGTTCATAATTGTTGCAATAAAAGTTAATTTTCTGACAAACTAATTGCGATTAAATGGTTAATTAGTTAGATCCCCCCCCTAACAGTAATAGCCAGGGCCCCCAAACAGTATTGGCACAGGGCCCCCAAATTTCACGGTCCGTCCCTGCCGGGCATGATGTCATTGCCTGCATTGAACGAAAACTAATAGCGTTTTCCATTTGTGTATTTAGGTTTGCATTCAGTGTAGGGAATCGCTTCACGCCTGGCACTAGTTGTTATTACAATTCGTGCGACTGCACTGGCAAGAACTGATGATCGTAGTAAGTGTAAGAAAATGCGCACTGAGTAAGGTTCAATTTACTCGAAAAGTATAAATGGAACACGTAAAATTCAGTTAATGCGCACAGATAATTTAAATGGAAAACGATTTATGCACTCAGTGCAAAAAGTGCGCACTATATATACAAATGGAAAACGCCATAAATATATAAATAGAAAACGCTATAAGAAACTAAAATTAGACTAAAAGTTTAAAATAGCCAACATCTTAAATTAGGTTCATTTGTTTAGTTCTTCAGTTTAGTTGCAAAAACGTTGTCATTGATAACAATGATTTCTACTTATTTAGTTTTACAATTTCATTTTTGAATTTAATTGTCTGCATAAGCCCAGCCATAGCGTTTATAAGAATTTTTAGATATTTTGAAACTACTAAAAATGAACAAATATAATTTTTACAATATGCAGTACGACAAAAAAATTATTTTGTTATTATATTTCTCTTATTGTTAATTTGTAAACATATTTCTTGAAAATAAATGTTCAAATTTAACTTATTAATAAATTCTAATTAATTTTTTGTGTACTTTTAAAAATTAAAGGTAGACACATTATTATTCAGACCGTTTTTCGTTTATAGAAATTATTATACAACGTGTTGACAGTCAGGTGCGAACATAAGAACTTAACATAGGATTTTAGTTTTACGCAATTTCCTGCTTTCCTGCTCTTTTAACGGATAAGTTGTACAGAATTAAAAGTTGTATACAGAACTATTTTTACATTTCTTATTATGTTTTTGGTTTCTTCACAATTTTAAAAGTAAATTTCAAACGTTCAGTAGCAATAACCAAGACTTGCCATGACATTGCAGATATCAATATTAATATTGTCATTTTTTGTATAAACTAAATTAAATAATTAATGTTTATACGAATAAGGAACGTATTTTGTAAAGAGTTATTATGATGGAAATAGTTATCGAAGAATAAGGAATTAACAGAAAGTTTGAAATATCTATTTAAAATTGTGATGAAACTAAAAACATAATAAAAAATGTAAAAACAGTGTTCAATGTATTTTTAAATCTTAACAACTTTGCACTGTACAGGTTTTGCCGTAAAATGAATAGGAGAGCAGGAAATTGCATAAAATAAAATCCCATGTTAAATCCCTACGTTCGCATCTGACCATCTACATCCTACATACCTACACAGGATGATTACTGAACATAGACCGCTAACTCGAGAAAATCGTTTTTTGTAGACTGTTGTTCCGCGTTTAAACAATAGTTGTGGTATCAATATAAACATAAAAAAATTCTGCATCAAATGACACAAAATACATGTAAATTATGTCATATTTACGGCAATAAATTAATTATTGAATTTATTCAGTTTTGTATTAATAGCAATAGCCATGGCATTCGACCGAAAAGATAAATAATGTTTGACAATTATCTGTAAAAATTCGTTATGCCCTGTCCTGTAACTACTGAAAATTTAATTATGTTATAATTTTATTAATTTATTTAATATTTAAAAAAATATGGATAATAACACAAGTATGACAGATAAAATGTAAAACATTTATTCCCAGGTTATGATTTCCGCAAAACTTTTGACATGCTGATCAGCCCATTTTTCTGTATAGGATTTCATAATAATACTTTATTCTATTTTGGAATCATAAACTTGTTTATTAGCCCTCAAAAACGGGCGTAATTTGGCTTTGATCGTTCGAGGGCCTATATAGCT
This sequence comes from Harpalus rubripes, assembly GCA_963082715.1. NCBI lineage: Eukaryota > Metazoa > Arthropoda > Insecta > Coleoptera > Carabidae > Harpalus > Harpalus rubripes. Next base: position 46,486,029 of record OY720448.1, on the reverse strand, counting down.
ATTTAAAGGTCAAAATCGTGGTTTATAGATAAATGTCGGACAACAAAATAAATTTGATAAATCACATTTTTTTAACGCTGCTCGTATACATCTTTTGACTTGCTCTATGCAGCCTCAAATTCATTCGATATTTCTTTAGAATCTATCTTTCATTTTCATTTGACACTAAATTAAAATTGGTTAAAACTCACAATACGGCTAGAAACCACAGCATACTTAAAATTCACAACGCCAGCACAACGATACCGAATATACACATATTGAATCCTTGAATTTCGAGAACTAAAATAAAATGTTGTATGTACCACGGGTATAATCAAGATTATATAGCACTCGGGAAAATTAAAGGTCCCCGCTACGTGTCGAGTTTTAAACATTCCTCCGTGTTACAATCTTTTGATTATACCCTTAATACATAAATAACTATTTGTTGCAGGTTTTTGATGTTAAATCGTATATTTTCCGAACTGTCTCTCAACACATTTCGATGTTATTTTTAAACATTTTTCAAGAACCGAAATAAATTTAATGTGAAACATGGATGTCACAACAATAAACGAGAATTGAAAAAATAAAGCAATATTCACTGTAAATAGCACGTGATTTTAATTTGTAGGAATTTAAATTTATTCTTTAGGTAAATAATATAATTTGTTAAAAATTCATAATCAAACATAAATTTTGTTTTTCGAGAAAAGCTATTAAGAACTTGTAGTAAACTTCCCGTTCACACCAATTATAATCAAAAAATACCGATGGTCATTTTTATCAGTGTGTCGACATTATTTCGATTTATCGAATAACGCTTGTAGGAAAAATGTTGATATCTTGACGGTAGATTTGATATGTGGATAAGTTAATATTTCATTAATCGGTATATTATCAAGATTTGATGTATCAAGAAGTCAATATTTTGTGTAACGATATTTTGATAAATGATGTATCGATATATCAATTCTTAATTCGGCGATATATGAATATGTGAATATATGATGTATTGATGTTAAATATTACAATTTATGGATATTAGTTTATCGATATTTGATATGCAAATATTGTTATATCGACTTTTAAAAGAATACTGAATAACATAAATTAACATGAAAATTTAAAAGAAATATTTTATTTTGTTAATAAATCTTTACTAAACTCCTACATAGATGTTTATTTATATATATATATATATATATATATATATATATATATATATACAAAATGGTGACTTGGACGACGCAGCATAGGGGTTTCAATGGTAAAATCTTAATGTACAGTTATTTGCTCCCCGAATTATTTTAGAGCAAAATTGAATTTAGATTTTTGCTACTATATATATATATATATATATATATATATATATATATATATATATATATATATATATATATATATATGATTAACACTTTGACTGCCATGAGAATCATAACGCGATGCTCACCGAATTTACAACAATGGCCGCGAGCATCATCACTTGATTCTCAAACACTGCATGCTTCAAAGGCTGCTAGAAGCAGTTGTCGCTGCTCGCATCAATGTAAGTTTTAGGCAACTTCAAAAACACGGCTGTAAGCAATAGAAACTGCATTTGGCCTGTATGTAAATGAATCTATTGCTGATTCTCATGGCCTGAAATGTAAGTAGTTGACGTTCGTAATGAATATGTCAACGAAACACTGAATAAATAAATATTCTCCTTTACTCATACATTGAAAAGTATTTTGACACTTACGCAACAATAAAATGAAGTGTTTTTCTACGTATAAATGAAAATATAAAATTATATTATTGGAAGTAAACGACTATGTTGTACATTTATGAACTTCAAAAAGGCAAGTCAAACAATAACTTTTGCACACACAGCGATATCTTGACTAAAGAGTTTTTGTTTGGGCATGTTTATGATCAATTTTTGCAAGAATTTTGACTCGATGTATGATTCTTACGGCCATTAGAACAAGCATCAACTATGAAGGCCGCGTGAATCATGTGATGTCTCTCAGCCCAATACAATAAAAAAAATACGTTTTTTGAGAAAAAATACATCCTATAATACTTACTGCACCTATTGTTATCAAATTAAAGAAAAAAAAATCCGGCCAGAAGAGACCACATTTTTGGTAATATTACGGCAGCCAAAGTGTTAAATAGTGATCAACCCAAGTGTGTTCGGAATTATGGTAAGGGAGATGTCAAGGTTGTCTTAAACACACTGTTCTTTATGAGCATTTATTTCGACCGGTTTCGATTTCTTACAAAATCATCTTCAAGGAAAACCGGAAGAACTAACAAACTACAGGAAGCAAGCCGGAGACAACGAAAAAATGGTAAATCTAGATCTCATCATGAGAATATCAAAAAATTGATAAAAAATTTTATTTTAGAAAACAAGTAAAAAGGCTACTGAACCAAGGGATAACGCCCAAACGAATGATTATGATTACTAACTACCCACTAACATTTCTATCGACACAGTGACGATTACACTTATATATATATATATATATATATATATATATATATATATATATATATATATATATATATAACATCTTCATAAATAGTTTTTAGATAAAAAATAAAAATATGGATATAATTAAAACAAACACGTTTTAGGACATTAAATTATTGGTAAGCATAACTGCATTCGACTCTTTATTACCCTTTAAATAATTAGGCATTGGATTTTGGATTAAGTAAATAAACATAATTGAAACACTCAGATGCCTCCATACAAACTTTGGTTTACTTTGCATTGTGTTGTTATACACAAAACATTAAGCTTTTGATATCTAAAACTGGGGCGCAATTAGTACCAAAGTTTAATAATAATAAACAAGTTTGCGAAGAACAAAATTTAAATACACTCAATTTAAATGCTGCCATGAACACTTGTAAACTTCTAAATTACTTACAATTTTACGCTTATTGTCAATTTATTATAAAAACACATTTTAAAATTATAGGTTGTTATTTATCAATTTGCAAATTATAAGTTTCACGTCCCTCTTATCTGTAGATAAGGCAGATGACTTTGATCAAAAAAATTAAATTGGAAGTTTGTAATGAATAACATTTGATAGTCGTAGAATACGATTTATAACTCTACGATTATTTTTTTCCTTTATAATCATTTTTATTTAGAATAATAAAAAAATAGATTAAATCATTCCCTGAATAGTTGGTCATGATGATTTAATAAATGTTTATATCCTTACATAACAAATATATATATATATATATATATATATATATATATATAATTATGGCAATAAATACTTTTGTTAATAATTTTCTTAAATACGGTATATAAATCTTCAGCAAAACAATTTGATTTGATTAATTAAATTATATTCCTACGAGAATATTTATATATTTTACGTACGATTTAATTGTACTCGTATATGTATCATATTTAAAAAAAATGTTATAATCATCGTTCTATTGAAACACGTTGCTTCTTACTTGGATACAGAACTTGAAACCTTCTGTTTTGTTCAATCAAATGTCGATGACAACGGGTGGGTGAAAACAGTGATTGAAAATACTTTCGTCCATTCCCTACCTGTTTGTCAAAAGTACGAATAAATTACAGTAAACTTTATAACATTTGTTTATGTAAAAATTAACTTCTCAATTATTAAAAACAGAGTAACACAGTAAATATGGCACAGTAATATATTTTCACAATTTAGCAAAGATTTTGACACGAAAAAATAATAAAACTATGGCTGTCTATATTAATTTCCGCTCATTTTATAATCATAACACTTATTACAAATATTTATTTAACTTTTAAAAAACAGGATTACACAAAACGCTACTCAGCACAAGTAAATATACTAATTTGATCATTCATAGTTTTTTCACTTCTAGTGTAATGTACAGGTGTTTCATTTTTTTAAAGTTATCTAGGGTAATATTAATAATAGAGCAAAACCGTTTGCACATTCCAGTGAACTTGTCGCAGAAAGTTTAATAGTCACCACAGGAATTTTCGATCTTTTTTTTGTTTCTGACCTACAGGCAGCGGGCTGACAATTATATTACCGATTAATTTCACAATTGTAGTTTGGGAATGGCACCGCAAAATGTCGGTATAGTCGCTATCGGGTATGTTCGTATACTTTCATTGAAATTCGGCTTCTGTTCTTCCTGGTAAAACAAAACTGTTTGAATGTACCTTGGATACGCGAAACGGAAACGTTTAAAATTCAAATAATTTGATGACATTTTTATATGTCAACGAGATATAATGCAGATTTGCAAGTTTTTATAATAAAATTTTTTGGAAAAAATATACCAGGAAGACCGTAAGTATACTCATTAATAATAATTAACTCATATTATACTTTAATATTACTTTTGCAGATTATGTATTTTTATTATTGGAATTGAAATTACAGGAACCGAAATGTGTAAACTTCAAATAGTCCAGCTTACATTTTACCAAAGAAAAACATACAATTTATGGATATTATGTACAAAATTTTGTTAATAAAATTTTGTAATAATTAATGTAATATATTTTTATTTTATTTCAAATTTTCAGTAAACGTAAAGTACAATTTCAATAAATAAATCATCACGTTGGCTGCGATTTTAATTTTAGTTCTGGATTGGCAACGCTAAGATGGCACCAAAAACTATATACTTTGTTTTTTACATGTACTGTACCGTCTGTAAAGTGTATAGTCGGTGCCTACAGGCAAAAACTAGTTTTTCACTAATTACGAAAATATCTCATATCTTATTCATTATGATAGAAAAAAATGTTTTAATAAATTTTTAATCGTTTTTAAGATAAGTAGAATAAAATGTCCTAATTAAATTTTTTGAAAATAGTTTGAGTGGGACAACCCAATAGATTTTCAAAAATTAGTTTTCTGAAAAAGTAAAACGGCACAGATTTTCATAATATTTAATAATTTTTGCGCTTACATCTGCCACTTTAAACTCATGCGTAATGCTTAAGTATATGAAGACGTCTGATACCTTATATCCACTCCTTTCTTTCCCTTACTGTAATCGATTGAACACGATACATTCCTCATCTAATCTCTTTTGCAGTAATTTACTGTACAGAACATCGGGAATATGTACAACATATGGCAAGTAAAGAAATTTTGACTAAAAATAATAATAACACTATTTGTTACATCTAAAAATTACACGGTCTACATGATTCGTAAAATAAAAAAAATACATGAAAAATGCCGCCGTCCGTATGTAATAATTTATATCGAATCCCGGGATCAGGCTACAATCTTATATGGTTGACATTTGGATCGTTTGGATCGTACTGCAATGCCATCTCTTGACTGTTCCCGGAAGCTGCATAAATTGAAATTTTTAAGTGTGCTGTGCTTACAGTCACATTTTTTATGAGTTGCCAAATCGTGTGAGCATTCTAACCATATTCTAACAAAATTTTCAAGATTTTAATTTTCTTGGGAGAAGTTTGAATCTTAGAGATATATTTCATAGTGACTAATATTTTCATTTACGTATGTGTATCTGAGATTTAAGTTTCTACTATTCTACTCATATTAACGCAAGAAAAAGTGTTCTTATAATATATAAAATACAAACGTTTTTTGAGTTCAAATTATTGTCATTAATGGTATCAATATCCTTCTATACAAGTAAAACATAAAAAATGTGGTATTTATTTATTCCGAGACTGATTGCTTCTAGTTTAATCAAAGATTCAACATATATAAAAACACTACAAAAGCGTTTATATTGTCTTATAATTGTTTATAAATATTATATTAAATAATTATTTGTAAATGTTATATATTGTTGTAAAAAAAATATATGTATGCATACGCACATGTTTTATAAATATTAGTTTTCATTGTCTATTTTATTGATAAATAACAAATATGAAACACAAGGAGGCAATGCGGATTGCATATTTAGATGTTATGGGGTTACCTACATACTCAAAATTGTTCCGGTAGCAACCACAAAGTGGCGCTGAAGATGGTCCCTTCACATAACATTGAAATATCTGATCTATTATCAAACAAAACATATATCTAATCTGTGCCCGGGGTAATGCATTCAACGTGTTAATTTCAAATTCAGGAAATAGTCTGCTAGTATATAATGAGATGTTAAACACTTGTCAAATTGTTGTTTAACCGGCAATATAGTAACTTTTTTAACCGATTGTCCTTAAAGATTACGTCCTATTATAAACTAAATTCATAAAATATCAGAAAAGGTTACGGCTTCGGTTTTGCTAACGGGGAAATTAAATAATAATAATAATAATAATAATAATAATAATAATAATAATAATAATAATAATAATAATAATAATAATAATAATAATAATAATAATATTTATAATAACAGTGTTTTCCAATTATACATTTAGTTTTCAGTGCAGGTAATCACGTCGTGTTCGACACTAGTTGTTACAATTCGTACGACTGTACTGGCAAGACCTGACGATCGTAGTAAGTGTAAGAAAGTGCGTACTGAGTAAGGATCAGTTCACTCGAAAAGTATAAATGGAACACGTAAAACTCAGTTAGTGCGCACTGATAATGTAAATAGGTTATTAAAACAACATGAAACATTTAAATCTAAGATGTACTCCTTATATCCTTAAGTCGTTTATAGGTAGTTTAGTTGAATATTTCTGGAGATAAATTGACTGATTTCCCCAGATGTAAGAATAATTCCCTGTTCACGACCATGCCTTCCTCTTCCGGCATTTGATTGAGGATGCAATATTCTTTCGCGTGGATGCTCTCTACGCCACTGAGTAATCCTCAGCGCAGAGAAGTCGTACAGATCCTCGGAAATTGCATATTATACCGACAGCGTCGTCCGATGAGTGTAGAAGTTTCATTTACGATTAAATTAGGTTTGTTACCGAATAAATTGAGTTAAATACTATTTTGTGACAAATATTAGCTACTCTAAGCCACTTACTAAAGAAAATGAACCGAGTGTATGACGTAATATTAAGTCACTTTAAAACTTTAATAAGATCTTTCTCATTTACACGTGCTTGAAATATTTGCTAAGTAAAAATAAACTTTCTTCACCTGAAGAATAATTATGTACGTGTATTTAAATAACATTTTCTCTTCATTATGAATCACTGAATTATATTAGAAATGCAAATTCACACACAATTACTGGTGACAATAATAAAAATCAAATTATTATTTTGGTACCTATATTCTAACCATCTATCTAATCCATATCAATGGCATGTTTTGATTTTGATAATTAGTCCATTCATTAGATAGATTTACCCTACAAAAGGTCAGGTATTTTTGATATTTGGATATGTTATATATTTAGGGGTCCTAATAAAAATATAAGTTTTCGACCTTGGGGCCCCTCGGGAACCACCGCCAACCTGGAAAAAATAACGTAACATTTTTGGACGGCCGCTTCAGATAATAAATAATACATATCGCGATTGTAGCCTACTTAAGAAAATTGAAAATATCGTGCACTAGCATAATATGAATATCGTACTAGCACGATATATATCGTAATAGTGAGACCAAATCAACCTAACCAGGCAGCCTTTCTGTGTTTGTTGCATTAGAAATAAAATTCTTAAAAATACGTTCGTTACATTTTGTGGTCGCCAAAAAAATAGTGTTAATAACTAGATCGAAAGTAATATCGTATTACTCGCACGATATTTCTCTCTTTCGTTACACGTTATGAAATATACTATTTTAGACGGCCAATAAAAATAAAAGATATCGTGACAGTAACCTATTTAAGAAAGTACATCGAATATCGTACACTAGCATGGTATGTGTATCATACTAACACGATATAATTATATCTCAATCAACAAAGTCAGGCAACTTTGTTTTGTTTCTTGCTATGGTTGACTAATTGATAAAAAACAGTATGTATTTTCATTTGAAATAAAATTCTAGAAAATACTTATTTATGTTATTTTTTGTGGTTGTCTAAAAAATAGTTGTCATAGCTCGCTCGAAAGTTGCACCTTGTTCGTCAAACTTCACACTGGCACGATATTTCTGATTTTCGATACGCGCATATGTATTTGTACCCACATAATCAAGTCTGCCTTTATATTATGTATTTATTACAATATTTCTACAAATTTTGTTAAACCGTTTATTTAAAGCTTAATTACAACATAATTCTTTCTTCTATACATATCTATCTTTTGATTTCATTCAAATTTGCTTTGTAGATTATATTCATTCTGTTTCATGTTTATTAATTTTTGGTTCATAATACTAACAACGTCTACACAATACTATATTATTTGCTTTGTAAATTATATTCATTCTGTTTCATGGTTTATTAATTTTTGGTTCATAATACTAACAACGTCTACACAATACTATATTATTTGCTTTTTAAAAGTAAATTTTTAAATTTTCATTCCTTTTCCTGTAAAAGAATCACGCTTGGAATAATTTAATTATTTTATCTAAAGTTCATTAAATATTTAATGGCATTCCACATGTATCATTCATCATTATTGGTTTACGCTATCCATCATTTTAAGAAATTGAAAGAGTCTGTGTGTAAATAAAAGTTTGTGTGCATAAGAGTACATTGAAGAATGATAAAGCTATAGACCTTCAGAGTACATTACCATAAGACAAGTACGTATATTGGAATAACGCTTATTACCTTGAAGTTGTCGTTAGAAATACAGCATAAATTTATTAACAAAATTTATTCCTCTACTCAAGCAGCATAATGTAAAATTATTTTCACATATACAGGCTGTTGCATTACGGCTCGGCGAGAATTATTTGTCTTTTTACCTTCCGTCACCCTTAGGTAAGGAAGGTATTGTCTTTGGTCAAAAATTTCGGTGGTGAGTTTTTAATGAATAAGCACGTTTTAAGGTGTGTGTGTGTGTGTGTGTGTGTGTGTGTGTGTGTGTGTGTGTGTGTGTGTGTGTGTGTGTGTGTGTGTGTGTGTGTGTGTGTCTGTGTGTGTGTGTGTGTGTGTGTGTGGGTGTGTGTTTGTGTGTGTGTGCGTGCGTGCGTTCGTGCGTGCGTGTGTGTGTGTGGGTGTGTGTTTGTGTGTTTGTGTGTGTGTGCGTGCGTTCGTGCGTGCGTGTGTGTGTGTGTGTGTGTTTGTTCTAGAAAATACTTGTGTGTGTGTGTGTGTGTGTGCGTGCGTGCGTGCGTGCGAGCGTGCGTGCGTGCGTGCGTGCGTGCGTGCGTGCGTGCGTGCGAGCGCGCGTGCGTGCGTGCGTGTGTGTGTGTACTCTAATACTACAATTCAAAAAATTATAATTCTTTCGTATTCCTCTTCGTTACATCCATATGAAGAGCTGATTAGATTTTAGTTATAAATGGTCAACCGGAAGTACCCTCATTTGAAGATTTTAACAGTTTTTCTTGAAAAAACGATGGTAAATATAATTTTTTCACATTTAATGTTATTATAAATATTAAAGAATATTGTATTCTCTATACGATTTGAATGCATTTTATACTTCATATTAAATGGATATAGAGTTATAAAATTATAAAGAAATTAAATTTCATAAATTAGCTAGCTATGCTAGAAACAGTTACTATATTAAGAAAATTCTGATTGAAAGATGTCAGTGTCAATTGACATATTCGTAGTATATGTGTGTTATAATTTTACTCGAAATAGGATCTTTTTGCTCGAAACTTTCTGTATGGAATTTGTATAAAATACATACAACTGTCGAAAGGTAATGTACAGGGCTGGACTGGCCCGGCGGGATAGCCGGAATTTCCCGGTGGCCCGTGACGGCTTGTTGCCTGACGAACTTAAAAAATAAATTATTAAAATTTAAAGTTAAAAAAATAAATAAATCGATACAAAACTAACATAAATTCTTGATTTTGAAATAATTCCCTACTACTCTTCAATGTGCGCCAATATTTATAGCTATTTTTCTTTTTGACAACCAATTGTTAAATTCGCAATGCATACTTATTTTTTGTATTACCGACATCATACACATGAAATGATAATTTATATTAGGATGTATTTTATTTAGATCCAAATAACTTTTATCAAATTATAAATAATAGGTAACATACCTGATACACTTTTCATATAATAATTAATTTAATCAATAAAAAAATTGACAAAATAATTTTCGTGACTCGGCAAGCTTCGTCACGAAATACTTGACCTCATGGCTAAAAGCTTCTGTTTACACTCTTGTTTCATAAATAACTATTACATACGTTAGCATATTAAGATTTATGTTCAATGTACAAATTTATTGTCACATTGTTATCAACACAAAGAATATCAAAAATGAGCAAATCATAAACGTTTTGAAAGATAAAATCTGATGTGGCCAACACAATACCTCCCGTTATTTAATTTTTATTAATATAAATACAAAGGTACTTACATATTTACTCATGTTGGAAACTTTATTAGGTCTTTTCCATATAACTAGTGTTTAGGTTACAAAGTTTCAAAATTTTCTGAATGATAGTATTTGAGTTAGAGTGGAGGATCCATACACACAAACACACAGGCAATCATTGTAATGTAAAAATGTAAAATTGGATTCTAACAGCCTGATTCTCGTGACACTTGTCTATAAAACAATATTGTATACGAAACAATTATTGTTTCCAATACAATCAATTATAATATTGAAATTCACGTGAACATTGATACTGAAACAATATTGTATACAAAACAAAAATTTATTATAAACTATACAATTTTTGAAATTCAGATGAACAAAATTACATTATTGTAATCTGAACAAGGAACTCAGCTACTTGTTACGAAAAAAATAAATTTTAAAATATTATTTAATTTGTAAATAATGATTAATACAAATTTAATTATGCTAATTAATAATATGAATGCCGAAAAGAGCAATTATGAGATTTTGAAATAAAATACAGCCCATATGCAATCTACACTAATGATTTATTTTAGACATAATTAAAAAATTATTAAAGAGTAAAAATGATTCTTTATTCTAGCGAAAAACAACTTCTAGAAACATAAAGTTTCATCTCCGCTGAATTAACCAAATCCAGATCTGTTCTTATAACAATAAAACTATTTTATTGAACTGTCTATTCTTTATTCACTTATAAGTATTGCATTTATTTTTCAAAGAAGTTATTTAAAAGTTATTGGTGTTAAACAGTTATTTTTCATAAACTAGTTATTAGTTAGCGGATGCTTACATCTAGTAAAAATGTAATTAATGTTTACATTTTTAATTTCAACAAATTTCTACTTTATAATGATCAACAGATAGACGTAAATGTACTTTTACAGCGGATTCTGAAAATGAGATTATATTTGTCGTTAATACTATTATTAGTTTTTAAGATACATGAATATACATATGTATGTATCTCAAGAAATTAATAATATTATAGGTAGTTAGGACTAGTTATTCTGATTTATACAGCCGTGGTTAATTTCATCAAATTGTTATAATTAACTATTTCATCAATCATTTACTCGTATATGCCGTTTGCCAGTCTTCTTTCCGTCTTTAAACGGTCCATCTCCACAAGAATCTACCATTTCTTGTAATAGGTACCTAAAAGATATATTCTGAAGTTAAAGTTGTTGTTATTGTACCGGGTTTTAAATATTCTTATAACCTGCGTCTTTCATACTATCTTCTTTTTTTAATATATGCGAAGATATACAACCACCATTAATAATAAGTATAATATTCTTTTGGAATTAGGAAATATCACTTATGTCAAAAATTAAATAAATGTCAAATAAGGAAACTGACTAACTTCATACTTGTATACATTGCAATACAATAAATTGCATAGAGACCGTTTACAAGGGAGTCACGTGAATACGAATTTTATACAATATCTTAAACTACATTGTTTTCAATATTGTATACGAAACAATATTGTTTTGTAAACAAGTGTCACGAGAATCAAGCTGTAAGGGTCTTAAAACGTAATCAATTACCAAAATCTCTATATGCGATTTTTAGCACGATCCCTATTCCTCCCTTACCAAAGGTAGCAGGAGGTAAAAAATAAATTATTAAAAAAAATATTATAATGATTAAAATTATAAAAAAATCGGTTCAAATGACTGACCTGGCCTGACCCCATCCGGATATCCCGGTAATAAACATATTCCCAGTCCAGCCCTGGTAATGTACATACAAGAAATATAGAATCTTTTGCAACAAACTTTCTGTATGGATTTTTTAGAAAATACTTAGGCATTTACGAAAATTCTACCGGTTGATACCGCATCTACCGACTGTGTTCGAAAACACGAGTGGTAAAAAGTTACCGTGTTCGAAAATTGTACAATATCTACCAGATTCATCTACCGGATTCAAGAAGAATCTAATATCAATAAAGGTGGTGATGGAAATCGAAGCACGCGCGTTAAAATTGGAAATGTGTTCAAAGTAGGACTCTGCTCAGTTTGTAACCACATTAAATTTCTAACCTGTTTCAAGTTTTCAATTTTTTTTTATAGGTTATAGATCTACCCCTGTTTACCACTTGCGTTCTTAAAATATCGATTCCTGTAGCTATAACCTGATGAACAGCTGTTTACCGCTAACAGTTCACCGGTAGAATTTTCGTAAATGCCTCATATAACTGACGGAAGGTAATGTGCTGGCCACATCAGATTGTTTTAAATGGAACCCTTATATATTTTCATATATTTTGAATTTTATTTTACTCATCTATACGGACATATGAATTTTGTTTTAGTTTTGCGGCGTTGCCAAGTTATTCCGTTTTTTTCTCTAAAAATGATCGAATACCCGCAGTGCTTTATAAAGGCGTACTAAAGTTATTTTAATAATAAAATTTAAGCATTTCTTTCTGTAGAATTATAACTATACTCTATGTTCTCACATAAGTTTTTAAATATATAATTATACAGGGTACTCAATAAAGCGAATCAAATTTACTCAATTTCAAATGACTATTACTCGTCATTTTTAAATGGAACATCCAATATTTTATTATTTAGTTCCATTTCTTTTTGTGTTATCTTGTGTTTATATGTATCTTATGCCTAAACCATTAATTTTAAAGTTGTTCATTATTTTTGTCGGAATTTAATTAAATTAAATCTAGTACACTATGGAAATTGTGTTTTTAATAAGAAACAATTGCAACAATGGACAGTAGCCAATAAATAAAACTATTTATTATTAATATTAGTGCGATTAAGTCATAATATATTTATATGAATTTTTCGCAAGAACAACTATTATTAGCAAATCGCACTAATATTAATAATAAACAGTATTATTTATTGGCTAATGCAAACTACTGTCCATTATTGCTACTGTTTTTTATTAAAAACACAATTTCCATAGTATATTAGATTAAATTTAAATAAATTTAAAGAAAAATGATGAAAAACTCCGAAAGAAAGATAACACAAAGGAAACACAACTTAATAATAAAATGTAGGGTGTTACATTTGAAAATGACGAGTTATAGTCATGTGATATCGAGTAAATTACAATTACATAGAGTACAGTTATAGATGTACAGAAAAATATTATTAATTTTTACTATTAAAATAACTTTAGTATGCATTTATAAAGCAATGCGTGTATTAGGTCTTTTTAGAGAAACAACGGAATAACTTGGCAACG
>OY720448.1:46379609-46467109 GCA_963082715.1 Harpalus rubripes | reverse complement strand
GTTTCTTAAAAATTTTAACCCTTTCAAGTTGGAATTTAAAAAAAAATAGACCAGTATTTTTCATATTTTTGTTATTAGCACTTTTAAATAGATTAATAGAAATGCATTGTATCTTACAATTGTTAAATATTAGATAGTTTTGACAAGGACATATACGTCTCATTTTGACATTTATAATGGGAGAATTATATTTTAATTTGCTGGGAACATCTATAATGCATAATACTATTGGGATAAATATGTATACAATACGCCAAAAAAGACTATTAGGGCAAATATAAGCAATCAAGAAAGTCCCATTTACATATTTATAGTGTGATAATTATTTTAGAATTTGCCGGGAACATCTGTAATGGATAAGACTTTTGGGACAAATATATTCGTACACCATTCGCCAAGAAACACTAATGGGAAAAAAGTACTTATACGACCAAGGAAGACTATATTGGGATACCCGTGTCCCAGTATTTATTATATATACCAGAATACAGTGCTGCCACCAACTGATATGATATTAATGTACCTGTATGACGGAAACCTGTAAAATAGCTGTAATTTGGGACTAATATATACTACTGGTCTTATGAACTATGTCCTGATAGACTCGAAAGGGTTAAATATGCAAAAATAGACTATTCTTAACGTAGCTTGCCATATAAAAAATCATAAGTTTGTGTTATATTTTGAAAATTATTAAGTTTTCAAAAAATTTTATTGCGCTATTTTTTTTGTAACTATCATAATAAATAAGATATGACATTTTTAAAATGAGCGGAAAACTTATTTTTGCCTGTAGCTCAGAAACAAAAAAAGATCGAAAATTTCTGTGGTGACTTAAACTTTTCTCGAAAAATTGACTTAGACATGTGCAAACGGTTTTGCTCTATCGTTAATATTATCAGAGATACCTTAAAAACATATCGAAAAAGAGACGTCTGTACATAGGAGATTAACATGGGAAATCAGTTTTTTGCAATTTTCTGCTAGCCTAATTATTTTAAGCAAAAATGAGTCAAATAAAAGTTTTAGGGTACCTATAAAATTCTGCATTTAAATTAATAAACAGAATTACCTCTACATGGTTTGTAATGACACAAATTAAATATGAAAATGTCTAAAATTAATTAATTAGTAATATCTTTATTTAGCTAACAAGCTGTAAACATAACAATACATTTATATTTACTTATAATATCTTTTAATTTCTATTATAAATTTTTTTACCCTTAATATCTTAATTCTATTCGGTAATTTGTTGTATATAATAAGTGTCTTAAAAAATATTGAGTTTTGAGTTTTTGTATATTTTTTTCTATCTATGAAAATTTTTTCGCATGTCTTGTTTCGTAATTATGAACATCTTTAATTTTTTTTTATTGTATTATCGAAATATTTAGGCATTACTCCTTTTTCAATTTTATGAAAGAAAATTAGACTTTTCATTTCTAGAAATTGTTCCACTGGTAGCCAATTCAATTCTCGCAACATAGATTCAATAGTTTGGCATCGATCATATGATAATATAGTTCTCATTGCTCTATTTTGAAGAAGCTGCAATCTTTTTTATCACTAGAATTGCTTAAAAAAATTATTGTACTACAAAAATGAAAATGAGGTAATATAATGGTATTGTAAATTGTTAAACGTGTCCATTTACTTAGAAAAGTACTAAGCCTGTATAAAAAACCTATTTTCTTTGATATTTTTTGCAAATATAATCTACATATCTATCAAATTTTATATCTGGCACTATGATAACTCCTAAATATTTTATTTCTGTTACTATTTCTACAATTTTATTTTGAATTTTGATACAAAATCCATTATATACCCACTCAGTTCTAACTGTTTTCTGCCCTATAAGCATAGCCTTGGATTTATTTACATTTAATTTTAATTTATTTCCGTTCAGCCATTTTACTATATTTTCAAGGTCACTATTGATATTATTTGATACTACTTGTTGATCTTTGCCAGCATAATAAATTACAGCATCATCAGCAGACAAGTGAATATTGCATTACTTAGTAATACAAATGTCATATATGTATATTAAAAATAGTAGTGGTCGCAATATACCCCCTTATGGTACTCCACTATCTACAACTAGTTCTTCTGATAGCACATTGTTACATTTAATTTGTTGTTTTCTGTCACATAAATAACTTTTAAACCATTTTAAAACACTACCACGTATATATGCCTCAAATTTTCGCAACAATATTCCTATCTACTGTTTCAAAAGCCCGTTGAAAATCAAGAAACACTATGGCTGTTATCATTGTCTATATTCATCTGCCGCTCATTTATGACATACTGTAAAGCTGTCTCGCAATTATGCTCACTTCGAAAACCTGATTGATATGTACTTAATATGTTATTTTGCGTTATATATTCAACTAGCTGCATATATACAACTTTTTCAAGAATTTTAGCTAATGCTGGTAATGTATTACGTTGACAATATCAACAGCCATGGAATTGAAGAAAAAATAAATAAATGCTTGACGTTTTATCTGTCACAACGTAAGTTAACTTATTTGACGTTTCTGACAATTTGAATTTGTCTCTAGTTTTATTGTCTGAAAATATTAGAAAATGAATATTTATACTAATGAAGAGCGTGATTTGCTAAATTCGTGACAAAATTTGAGGACTGCTAATGTGTCTTCAAAAATACACGTGAGCCGCGTAATTAGAATATTGGGCAAGCAGGAGAACGTGCGTTATTGGAAGAAAAAGTGTTAGGTATAAGTGTGAACCCCTTCTGTAGTTCTAGATGTATTGGAAATAAGTTGGCAGTAAATCACAGCGTAATTTTGTTACGCAATTTTTAATAAATTCATATTATTTAAACAAATCTGTATTTTTTAACTTTATTTGTCTAATATAATATTTCTATTATTATTATTATTATTATTATTATTATTATTATTATTATTATTATTATTATTATTATTATTATTATTATTATTATTATTATTATTATTATTATTATTATTAATATAATTAACGATATTTGTTCAAATTAAATTGTCGAAACGTCAAGTAAGTTAATTTACGTTGTGACAGATAAAACGTCAAGCATTTTTTTTTTTTTTCAATCCATGGCTGTTTCATATTTAATTTGTGTCGTTACAAAGCATGTCGACGTAATTCTGTTTTTGATTTAGATGCAGAATTTTATACCCTAAAACTTTTATTTGACGCGATTTTGCTTAAAATAATTTAGCGAGCAGGAAATTGCAAAAATCCGATTTCCCATGTTTATCTCCTATGTACACCTATTTTGTAGTCCATTAAATAAATATTTTTTTCGGATTTCAGTGATATAAATGAATATAGGTTGTATAATAATTATTTGGAGAAAAATTGTATTAAAAATCATAAATAATTTGACAATATTGAAGAGCAATGTAATAAACACATACAAAAGTGATACAGGTGACAAATAATTTTGTTATTTACGTTATTAATTGTTTGTTTTCGTATTTGTTAATTACTTATTAATTATACGTTTTTATTTGTTTTTTGCGTACCCTACTTCAATATTGTAAAACTATTTCTGATTTTTAATACTATTTTTCTCGAAATAATTGTTAAGCAACCCTGTACCGTATTTATATCGTTAAAATCAAAAAAATCTTTATGCCGTGTTTATAATAAAAAGTTAGAAGACTGGATGTGTTATACCTATGTGGAGGTGAGTATTAGAATACAATAACAGCACTTGTTAAATTTATTTTTTACGTAGGAAATTTGAGTGAACCACTTCGTACCCGCATCTAAGAAAACGACGATGCATCTAGAAGAACCAACATAGAAAATATACAGGCTGTTTCCTTGAAAACAACCAGCGCTTTTTTGAGCAAACTAATAATGTTAGAGAAAAAATGTTTTATACAAAAATTGCCAGGAAAAAGGGCTTAATTTATCAGTAATATCAGTAATCAGAAAATTCAACCAGTGGTTCTCAAATTGTAGAATAAAATTATATTATTTCAAATGGTAAGCTATATAAATTTTTAATCCATTAGATATTTTTTTCTGATTTAAACGATATAGGGTTGCATAACAATTATTTCGGGAAAAATGATATTAAAAATCAGAAATAATTTTGCAATATTGACAAGTAACAATGCTCATATAATGTCATAAAGAACATTCACATTTAGAGCCAGAACGAAACGCTGGACTTAGGGGTTTACATAAATTAAGTATTCTTTACTAAAAAGTTCTTATTTAAGATCATAATACTTATCAATGAATTATAACAATGTAGGCATAATGATTACAACAATTAACATTAATAACACTGCACAGTCAAAATGAAAATTAGTTTTATTTGTTTTTTATTTTCATAGCTATCTGACTTTTGACAAAAATGTAATTTTTTTTCTAAATGTTTAGTGCCACAGATATTCTAGAGCATTCATTGATATTTTGTTTTATTTGTTTTTTATTTGCATTGCTATCTGATTTTTTATGAAAATTTTAGGTAAAAACTTTTCATTCTTATACTTTTGCTCTAAAATAAAATCTCAAAATAATTGTAACACAACCTCATATCATATTTATATCGTTGAAATCAGAAAAATTATCAGGAAAAAGGGTTTAATTTATTAGTAATAATAAGCATAAAATTCAACCAGTGGTTCTCAAACGGTAAAATAAAATTATATTATTTTAAATGGTAAGCTATATAAATTTTTGGCCCATTGAATACAGATTTTTTTGATTTTAACGATATAAATACGATACAGGGTTGCTCAACAATTATTTCGAGAAAAATAGTATTAAAAATCAGAAATAGTTTTACAATATTGAAGTAGGGTACGCAATAAACAAATAAAAACGTATAATTAATAAGTAATTAACAAATACGAAAACAAACAATTAATAACGTAAATAACAAAATTATTTGTCACCTGTATCACTTTTGTATGTGTTTATTACATTGCTTAATACAATTTTTCTCAAAATAATTATTATACAACCTCATATCATATTTATATCACTGAAATCAGAAAAAAATATTTATTTAATGGACTACAAAATAGGTGTACAAAGGAGATAAACATAGAAAATCGGATTTTTGCAAATTCCTGCTCGCTTAATTATTTTAAGCAAAGTCGCGTCAAATAATAGTTTTAGGGTATAAAATTCTGCATCTAAATCAAAAACAGAATTACCTCGACATGCTTTGTAACGACACAAATTAAATATGAAACAGCCATGGATTGAACAAAAAATAAATAAATGCTTGACGTTTTATCTGTCGCAACGTAAATTAACTTACTTGACGTTTCGACAATTTAATTTGAACAAATATCGTTAATTATATTAATAGTAATAATAATAGTAATAATAATAGTAATAATAATAATAATAATAATAATAATAATAATAATAGTAATAATAATAGTAATAATAATAGTAATAATAATAATAATAATAATAGTAATAATAATGGTAATAATAATAGTAATAATAATAGTAATAATAATAGTAATAATAATAGTAATAATAATAGTAATAATAATAGTAATAATAATAATAATAATAATAATAATAATAATAATAATAATAGTAATAATAATAGTAATAATAATAGTAATAATAATAGTAATAATAATAATAGTAATAATAATAGTAATAATAATAGTAGTAATAATAATAATAATAATAATAATAGTAATAATAATAGTAATAATAATAGTGATAATAATAGTAATAATAATAGTAATAATAATAGTAATAATAATAGTAATAATAATAATAATAATAATAATAATAATAATAGTAATAATAATAGTAATATTAATAGTAATAATAATAATAATAATAGTAATAATAATAGTAATAATAATAGTAATAATAATAGTAATAATAATAATAATAATAATAATAATAATAATAGTAATAATAATAGTAATAATAATAGTAATAATAATAGTAATAATAATAATAGTAATAATAATAGTAATAATAATAATAGTAATAATAATAATAATAATAGTAATAATAATAGTAATAATAATAGTAATAATAATAGTAATAATAATAGTAATAATAATAGTAATAATAATAGTAATAATAATAGTAATAATAATAATAATAATAATAATAATAATAATAATAATAGTAGAAATATTATATTAGATATAAATAGTGTTAAAAAATACAGATTTGTTTAAATAATATGAATTTATTAAAAATTGCGTAACAAAATTACGCTGTGATTTACTCCCAACTTATTTCCAATACATCTAGTACTACAGAAGGGGTTCACACTTATTCCTAACACTCTTTCTTCCAGTAACGCACATTCTCCTGCTCGCCCAATATTCTAATTACGCGGCTCACGTATATTTTTGAAGACACATAGGCAGTCCTTAAATTTTGTCACGAATTTAGCAAATCACGCTCTTCATTAGTATAAATATTCATTTTCTAATAATTTCAGACAATAAAACTAGAGACAAATTCAAATTGTCAGAAACGTCAAGTAAGTTAACTTACGTTGCGACAAATAAAACGTCAAGCATTTATTTATTTTTTCTTCTATTCCATGGTTGTCGATATTGTCAACGTAATTTTAGACAATTTCATATTTAATTTGTGTCATTACAAACCATGTAGAGGTAATTCTGTATGTTAATTTAGATGCAGAATTTTAAAATAATTAGGCTAGCAGGAAATTGCAAAAAATTGATTTCCCATTTTAATCTCCTACGTACAGACGTCTCATTTTCGATGTGTTTTTAAGTTATCTCTGATAATATTAACGATAGAGTAAAACGGTTTGCACATGTCTGAGTCAACTTTTCGAGAAAAGTTTAATAGTCACCACAGAAATTTTCGATCTTTTTTTGTTTCTGAGCTACAGGTAAAAATTAGTTTTCCGCTCATTTTGAAATTGTCATATCTTATTTATTATGATATATACAAAAAAAAATAGCGCAATAAATTTTTTTTAAAACTTAATAATTTTCGAAATATAACACAAACTTATGATTTTTTATATGGCAAGCTACGTTAAGAATGGTCTATTTTTGCATATTTAACCCTTTCGAGTCGATCAGGACATATGTAACTCACCTTTCTAAATTATTTTTACGTAAAAACGTTCCTTATGCGCATGCGCAGTGTTAATACGAATCAGCCGGAAAAACCGCCAGTGCCTCTCACCTCTCACATTCCATCCACAAACCGGACTTTAGCCTGGTTGAGCAAAAATGATCCATGTGCGCAGAGTTAGGATAGAACACTCCTCCATTATGTTGGGTTAGAACCCCCCCCCCAGAACGCGCATGCGCATACCTCCACGGAGGAGGAGGTTGCAGAACCGGCGAATCTTCTCTACTAATAATACGGTGTTTTTCTGTTAATTTTTGAAATACACTAAAAACATCGACCAGTCTCTTATTTTGTACGTTGATTTTGAGCAATTTTTGATACACGATTTCACGAAGTCTACTTATCATTATTCTTGAGATATTTTGAATATATACTCGTATATATGTAGGTTACATTCATGTGACATGCCTTCTAAAAGCATATCAAACTGTAAAATGATATAAATTTATATAATAATCGCTGAAAACGGGCCTTTTTATATTTCACAAAAACAGTAAGAAGAGACGAATTGTGACTAGAAAGAGCGCGGCAGTTTGTTGCATCGAAATCAGCCAAAAAAAATTTATAGAAAGTTGCACTAAAGTTTATATGTACTTTAACATACATCAACAAACCAGGCAGCTACTAAATACACTCAAAGACAATTAAAATAAATAAAAATAAACATCACGTCGGTCTAAAGACCGGTCGCGCTAGGTAAAATGGTAAAGTGTGACATATTTATATTATATAAAATAGTAGCCTTGTATTTTATCCTGTCAAATTAGCAAACAATTTGAACAACATTTCAGCTATCAAATTTCACATAAACGTCAAAATGATAAATACATTCTCATCAACAAAATGTGCAAATAATTAATTATCATGTAAAAATGATAATATATTTCTGTCATGCAGTCAAAACCTAGAGATTTAACACCAGTGGAGTACTTTATCTGCGGAGGTTTTGGCGGAATGTGTAATGTTTCTTCAGGACATGCTTTCGACACCGTTAAAGTTAGATTACAAACTTCGAATAAATATAAAGGACCAATCGATTGCGTTATTCAAACATTGAAATACGAAGGACCTAAAGGATTATTCAAAGGACTTGTAGCTCCTACAGTGGGTGCTATTCCTAGTTTTGCTGTTATTTTCTTTGGATTTGGTATAGGAAAGAAAATTTTCGAAGTACATCGTGAAGACTACCAAATTCTTCGCACTACGGCAGCTGGAGCATTTGCAGGGTTATTAGGTTCTTTTGTTCTAGCACCCATTGAACGAATGAAATGTTTATTACAAGTTCAAACTCTTGGAGGTAATAAAATATACGATGGACCAATAGATGTATTCAGAAAACTTCACACACAAGGAGGAACACCGCTTTTGTATCGCGGATTAGTCGCAACTATAATTAGAGAAATGCCCGCTAATTCTGCCTTTTTTGTTACTTATACTTTGCTAAACAAGCCTGGGGAGAACCAATCTACGCTGACCACTCTTTTTGCTGGTGGATTGGCAGGTGTTGCAAAATGGACTACGGGAATGCCTGGAGATACCTTGAAGAGCAGATTGCAAACAGCACCTGATGGACAATATCCTCAAGGGTTCCGGCAAGTATTTGCGGAACTGATGAGGAAAGAAGGAGCTACCGCATTGTATACAGGATTTCAGCCGGTTATACTGAGAGCTATTGTTGCGAATGCTGCGTTGTTTTTCAGTTTTGAATTGTTCGCAAAAGGATTTAGGATTTTTAGACCGATAAATAGAACATTACCCGTTAGGGACAGTATCTAGACCCTAAACAACTGAAGAGGCTGACCTATTTAAAATTTTATATATTTTTTCTACATTATTTCGTTGTATATGAGTATATAATAAATAAAATGTAGCATCTACAAATTGACACTTGTAATTTTTACAACTTAGGAAATAATAAAGATATTTTTTTTTTGTTTTATCAATTAAGCTAATATACAGTTTACCCTTTTTTTCGCTTTACGCCGCGAAGCGAAAATCTAATACTGTACGTGTCTTAAAATAATCGCCTTAAGGATTAAGCTAACGGTAATTTTTTGTCACCGTTCAATTCCAAGCTAGTTTGTATATTTATCTACCACTAATACATTAGGGTTATACTAAGTAGAAAAACACTTTTCAATAGGATGAGCTGGATCATTTAATTAGAATTAATTGCAAAATGTTGTTTGCAGCAAAATAACGATTTAAAAAAATGTATAAATTAAAATATCTGCGAAATAATAATTACACAATGTGCCGTAAAATTGCTATGTTTTTCAAGTAAGCTAGCCATATGTCTTATGTATTTTACAAAAATAATAGAGAAGATTAGATATTACACAATTTATGGTAGTATGTATTTGACGTACTATTAAAAAGTTGGTAAATTGTTAGAGACGCTTTTTATCCGAATGCACATCTTGCTAAAAGATATTAGTATTTAAGTTCAATTGACCCCTGTGGTACACTCCCCACGTCAGCAATGAGTGCCCGTGAGGTGTCGCCTGGTAAACGCCTACACAGTACAAATATGTCATCATCATTACCGATATCTGCGTACTAAGCAGATTGGCACACCCAGCAATGGGTAATATGCCGTGATGATATATTTATTTATTTATAAGTTCAGTGATGTAGCAATTACTGTTACTTATTATTTTAGCTGTTTTATCTAGACCTTATCAGTAACGCCGTCAGGGGAGGCAAGGGAGGCGAAGCCTCCTCATAACTTATCAGGATAAAAACTGTGCCAAAACATTTTCTTTTATATTTATTCTTCTTTCTATTTTCTTTAATTTTGTGTTAGTTACGTAGGTGAAAAATGATCTTAATGCATATTTTTGCTGAATTAATCATGTTACGCCTATTTATTAAAGGCATACTCCGCACTAGCGCTGCATACACGATACGTAAATCAGGCCACATTATAACAGCGTGTAAGTTAGCACAGGAGGTTGCCTTCCCTTGGTCTTCGTGAATGCTCGGCATGATTCGTAAGCGCTGCTGTTAAACCACATTCCATTTATCTAAACTTAAACGTTTAGGCAACTGCGACGGCGGCTATGGCGTGCGGCACAGGGTTATAGGTATTGCAGTCCAGTGTACATGTTCAGTAGATTATATTTATTTTTAAGGGTATTTTTGAAAAATTTCAATTCCCCCCCCCCCTTCTCTGAGGTGAGCCTACACTCCGACAAATCTCATGAGCCGCCACTGGTCCTTATTGTCAAAATAAATTGAAACATATATAATCGTCAATGATTAATTTCAATTACAATTAGTAATTTATTGGCTATATCACCTTAAGAGCTGTTAAAATTTAAATATATATATATATATATATATATATATATATATATATATATATATATATATATATATATATATATATATATATATATCAAGATAACTAGGTAATGCAATTACATACTCAAATTATCCAATCAATTTAAAATGTAGATTTAAAAAGCCCGGATTAAAATAAGAAACATAATTACAGAAAAAAATATTTATACTTAAACAATTTAATTTTAACTTATGAAGTATTGTACCAAAATATATTAAAAAAAGTGGAAATCATTTGTCCTAGGCTATAAATTATTAACATGCAATATATTGATAAAATTTTCCTGATCCTTTTTTGTGTTTCCGAAACTTTGAACTTGAAAGTTTAATTATTTGTAAAAGTTTGGATAATTAAATTTCATTTTGTTGGACGTGAAAAACTTTCTTCATATATTCAACTGCAAAAGTTTGTGGAAAACTTCTTATTCTCTATAATAAAATTTTCCCCAATTATTTTTCACATTGAAAACAATATACTTATTTAAAAAATACGTTCACTTTCATTATTTCTAAAAGAACTGCCGTTTGTGTCTCGTGGCCATGTGCTCTAGTATCTCGTCGCGACTCCGAGGATTTGGATTTGATTCCGACCGGCAAAAAAATTATTTCAAATTTTAAATGCCACAAAAAAGACTCCTGTGGTGCACTCTTCGCGCCAACAATGTGTGTCCGTATGGTGACGCATAATAAACACCCGTTCGGTACGATGTCATCATCATTACCGATATCTGCGTATAAAGAAAATTGGCACACCCTGCAAAGGATAATATGCCGCGATGATATATTTATATTTATTTATTGTATTTACTATCGTTTTTCAATCAAACAAATGTACCTATACCGTTTGTTCCCTCGCATAACGCGCATGACTAGCAAATGAAAGTTGTTTAAATTATTTTTTGCAAGTTGTCTTTATTTGACACTTTTCAATGGCTAAAATGTGTCATTATAGAAAAGTGTGAAATAAAAAAAATAACTATGAAATAAAAAAATCGCCAATAACAGCAAAAAAACACTAAAATAAATTTTGTTAATAACCACTATCAAAACAACACAGCAAACCACGACAGATGAACTGTAATCTTGTATTTTGTGTTAAAATCACGTTGAAATAGTACCACTAGAGATATCTGTCGTCATAATGTGAATTCAGACCAAATGTTTTTCCAATAGACACTTACAGAATTGACGTCACACGTGAGAGAGATAGAAGATTTTGCATGCAAACAAATCCCCGCTCGTTGTCTTACATTCCTCTCCGTAGTACTGTACCTGTCATTCTGTTTGCATCTGTCATTCGTGTATAACCTAATTCTCTATTCTGATTTGTTTTGTTCGTTTTGTTTCAGAAAAATGAGTTTACAGCGACAAGAGATGCTTGGGGTAACTTTTTTGTTTAATAATATTGAAAATCATTCGATAATACAACTAAAACAATGACTGGAGTGTACAGGTGACAGTTCTTTGTTTGGAAGTCGTAATTATAGCAACCATTTGTTCTTAGCTTTGCCGCTAGATGCACTCGTACAAACTGCAATTGGGTGTCTATTGCTAAGTTCATTGTTGTATTTAAGGTTGTAGTTGCAAAAAGTTGTAAGTATTAAATTGTATTATTGAGCAAATAATGTGTAAATAGTGAATGAAGTTAATAGTGAATATATAGAACTATCTTGACATTTTAATCAAATGACATTTTTCTTTTAAAATTGATTTTAAATTTTTTAACTGATGATTGTGGGGTTGCAAAATTTATGTATATAACTCGTAACTAAACGGTCCTTTTTTTCATTTGTGAGCTTTAAAGCACGAGCGGTAGCAAGTGCTTCAAGCGGCTCATTAATGAAAAAAAGCACTGTTTAGCCACTTGTTATATAAAATATTATTTTAGATACGGTTTCTTTTCATATTCAGTTATTAAACTTTTTCACGTACCCATTCACATACTGGACTAGGAAATCCTAGAAATACATTAGCATATATTGCTCAAAATAGATGGGTGGCTACGGTACCACCTACCTTCAAGAAAAGCAATATAGCACAATAACAAAACAAGGGTGTATTTAAAATATTTCATCATTCACAGTCTTCCATCTATTTTGGGAAAAATATGCTAATGTGTTACTAGGATTTCCTACTCTAGTATTTGAATGGGTACTTGCAAAAATTCTAATACCTGAATGTGAAAAGAAACCACATCTATAAAATAATTTTTCTGTCTACCTGTACGAAAAGTAAAATTTTACGAACTTATTTTCAGACAAAAAATGACATTTTTCTGAAGGTTATCACTTTTCGTCCGCATTCCTTTTTCCTACGCTAAGCCATCACTGTTCGGACACAAACTTTTTTCGTCCGCAAAGCCTACTACGATTTAATAATTATTGTAAAATTGTGTACTACCTTTCTAGATCTATTATTAGTAAGGTAGATAGAAAAATGTAATATGCACTTCGACAAAAATGCATATTATAGCAGCTCTTGAATTTGCATACCGAGGCGAAGGTACATAATAACTATTATAATTTGATACGGATTATCATTATGATACAGATTTTCATTATAATACAGATTTTCTTTTCATTTCGATACAGATTATCATTATGATACAGATGAATTTTATAACCAATTTATTGGTGTATAGTTTATTTTTTAAAATTATTATGAATAATCGTAGAAAAAATAGTGTATGCAATTCGTGTATAATGATATCGCATGAATTACGGCACAAGCCATGCTCGTGTATTAATAACTATCAATATAAACTCGTTGTATAATATACTATTAAACGTCATCTTTCTTTCCCTAGTTAAACTATACGACGTACTCCAGAAACAAAAATATAAGTTCAAAAAATATGAATTATATGAGTGTAAGTTTGTTATACATATACAGCCGTATTCATAGCAATAGTTATACCCGGTATAACTTTAAACTTGTTTTTTGTACCAGGTTTAGCAAAGAATCATATCATATCACTTTTATGTTTAGGTTTAGCTTATACCAGTAGGTAATAAATTTAAACCTAGAGATTCTGGGTATAGATCGTTGAACTAGTTGGTGTAAGACCTGTCAAGCATACAGACTTGACCTAATTTCAGTTTAAGTTTTATTGTGGATAATTATTATTAAATATTAAATATGGGTAAGTAAAATTTATTTTAATGGATTGAATCTATTTTTTTTTATAATTTTCAGATTCTTCAGATCGTGAAAATGATGTTTATGATATGGTTGAATTCGTAGATAAAGTCAGTAATATAAATATACGCTGAAAAATATATAAATCACGAAAAATATCAGAATAAGCTTGATTTTTATTTGAGATTTTATCTATTATATGCCTTTCGTGTATTTTAATTAAGTCAAATAACGAATTCTTTTCCTTTTCTGTCCAATTTTCGGATCTCTTCCTTTTTATTCAACTGCTCTTATTCGTAAAGAAAAAATTTGATGTGGACACCACACGACTTCCTTGTACGCAAGACTAATATTGAAGTATAGACTCAATTATAAAATTGCACGTATTTGACGTAATTTGACATTAACATCTATTTTTTATTTTTTTTTGTTATTTTTTGTCCTAATCCATAGCAAGCTTCATTACAAAAACCAAAAAGTATATAAGTTTTAAGAGCAATATTTACCCCTGGCGTCTGAGCAGAAAAAGGGGTACAGAATATACATTTTTTCTCGGGACTCATAAAAGATATTATTTTCAAATAAAAAATGTATTTAGTCAAAGAATGTATCTAGATCTGAATTGTGTTAGAAATTCCATTTTTTGGTTATTGTACTAAAAGAAAATTAGTTAAAATAGCTTATATTTCAATGAAAATTTGACTGTGATAAATATAAAAACTTAAAATTTCAACACAACCCAAACATAGATTTGACTTTGGAAAATACATTATGATTTTCAAATTTGTTTTATTACCCCAAAGAAGAAAAAATCTATGTAATAATCTGAACCTCTGTATACTGTATTTTCGTAGCAAAATGCTTGTCATACAGTGTCGCCGTGCAGTAGTCTTAAATGGAACTTCGATGAAAATCTGGTCACTATAAGTTTGCAGTCAGAAATTAACATAGGTAATCGATAAACTTGTTAGTGAAGTATAATGGCAAATGTTTCCCAGAATTTTGGTTCGATCTGTATTCATTTACGTATACATTACAAGCCTCGTTAAAAGCGCTATACTCGAAAACTACAAGAGATGCTTCCTTCGGATAAAATATTTTCTTTTTTATTTTTCAGTATTTTTTTTTTTTATTTATTTACATAAATATTTAAAAAGTCACATCACTGTGGACCTATAACAATACACTAAATGGAGAACAGAATTCATATTAGTTAGGTTTGATGATTGAATATTTTGCATTGTTTAAAAAAATAGTTCAATAATTCCAAATTTCGAAAAGATTTTCAAAAAATGAGACGCAGTGGGCTATAGATGAAGGAAAGAAGAAAATAATGTGGGTTTTTTTTTACTAATCAAAGAGTTGGGAAGTGAATTGTTTACTTCATTACCCATTACATTACAAAAGGCAACCTATTCTAGCACGAATTTGAAATTCGAACACAAGTACTTGAATAGCCTTCGGTAACGAGGGTTTTATACTATTTTCTGAGTTCCGGCTTTCATTTACAATATTCTTTATAAAAATAATTGATAATTTTCATAGTTGGTGATAATAATTTGTATTTTTTGTGTTGTTCGTTGCCTAGATATTTTATGTATTTAAAGCAATAATAACAAACCAATATATACCCATGTGGGTTAATGGATTAGTTGTCCACAATAATATCCATTACGTAGGGACTACAACTGATGGTGTAGTACTCGTAGATCATGAAGTCGTAATCTAATCAAAGAAATGACGTTTCGGAAATATAATTCAGAAGCAAATTCGCATTTTATTAATATCAAATTACGTGAAACTTGAGATTTTCAACAGGAATTAATGTATTTTTGGTCAAAACTAGCAAGGAAAAAAACTTCTATTAAGAAGAGAGTACGTACATTCAAAAAGATAAAAAATAGCTAAAATGCTCGCTAAATAGATGAATTTTTATTTAGAATTACCTAAATTGCCAGAACTGATTGTTCTTAGTTTGCAAGAAATATGCCAATTATGGAACAGGAAGCAATGTACTTTTGAGCTGTGGACGGGTAATGAAAAAAATCCAATTAGAATAGAATATATTCAAAAAGATAAAAAGTTCTGGGAAAAGGTGCTCCCCAAATTGCAGACATTCTATTTAGTTGATCCTCGTTTTACAATAAATATGCCAATTAAGGAATCTAAAGTTAAAAAGAATGCCAGCAACAAAAAGAGAACTTCAACAAAATGTACAAAAAAAACTATTTTCAATTTTATTTGTATATTACTAACATGTATTATTTTCTCTTACATTTTTTTCTAAATAATATTATATTGAAAGACAAGTATTACCATGCTTCTTTTTGTAATACAAGTACAGGCTACGTAATAGAGACGTAGGCGAATTCCGCAAAGTACAAATATTACAAATAGACATTATAATACGTGTTATTCATACTATTGTTCCTATTTCGCATTAATTTACTTTGGTTTCCGTCCGATATGTCCATTTCAATGTACCTAAATATTATCAAAAGTAGCACTTCTGGTGTTGTGTTATAATTTTATTTTTTCTACTCCTATACTTTAATATACCTATTATGTATATACCATCTGTAATTGAATGATACTCATTACGATACAGATTTTCATTTCGATGCAGATTACCATTATGATACAAATTCTTTTCATTTCGATACAAATTTTCATTTTAATACAGTTTTTCTTTTCATTTCGATACAAATTATCACTGTGATAGAGATGAATTTTATAACCAATTTATTGGTTTATAGTTTCTTTTTTTAAAATATTATGAATAATCGTAGAAAAAAAATGTATGCAACTCGTGTATAATGATTATTAACACACTCGCATGAATTACGGCATGAGCCATGGCTACTTCATGTAATAATAACTATCATTATAAACTTGTTCCATAATATACTATTTTTATATTTATCATAGTGATACAGATTTTCATTTCGATGCAGATTACCATTATGATACAAATTCT
This sequence comes from Harpalus rubripes, assembly GCA_963082715.1. Classification (NCBI taxonomy): domain Eukaryota; kingdom Metazoa; phylum Arthropoda; class Insecta; order Coleoptera; family Carabidae; genus Harpalus; species Harpalus rubripes. The sequence goes on along the minus strand of OY720448.1, from coordinate 46,450,509 downwards.
TTTCATTTCGATACAAATTTTCATTTTAATACAGTTTTTCTTTTCATTTCGATACAAATTATCACTGTGATAGAGATGAATTTTATAACCAATTTATTGGTTTATAGTTTCTTTTTTTAAAATATTATGAATAATCGTAGAAAAAAAATGTATGCAACTCGTGTATAATGATTATTAACACACTCGCATGAATTACGGCATGAGCCATGGCTACTTCATGTAATAATAACTATCATTATAAACTTGTTCCATAATATACTATTTTTATATTTATCATAGTGAAATTTTCGTTCAAAAATAAACTATTTTGACCGTCTTTTTACTGTAATAAACAAAAAATTTAAAATTTGACACAACCCAAACTTAGATACTTTCTTAGAGTATATGAATTTTTTTAGTTGAAGTAAATATCTTTAATGGTCCCAGAGAAAAAACGCATTTTCTGTACCCACCTTTTTTTTCAACTGTGATGCCCGATATTATATTGCTCGTAATTGCAGTAGGTATTTTTTTTTATAAATAATGTCCATGTAAGGAGTAAATATTTGTTGATTACCTGTAATACTCATATTTTGATAGTTTATTGGAATTGTATAAATATTATGTAATAAAAATAATAACAATAATATGTAAAATTATTGAATTATGTACAGAATCTTGTTTAATTTTTGTATAAATTCTACAGCACTCATGTACCTACCTACCTAAATATAATTCAGTATAACAAATCAAGCAAGGTAGTCTTACTTCGGTCAGTTTCCTGTAAACTACAAACTACAAATGGTCAATTTATCCATTCGACCCTAGCTCCGCCCAAGTAGCGCACGTGGCTACACCCCCCTTATACTTACCCCGGAGCGCACCACTAGCACAAAGAGTAAATACTGCTCTTAAATTTACATATCTCGCTTATACAAAGGGCTAATTTAATAATACTTGATGTGCTAGACGCAGAATTTAATTCTCTAAAACTCTTATTTGAAGCATTTATTTCTAAAATCAAAATGAAACCATTTTATTAAAGAAAAACTGTTAACAACTTCAGGTATTATATCACTTCCGGTTAGCCTGTTTTAACCAAATTCTGCTATGTTATTCCAATTGATATAAAAGTCTTATATACTAAATTTGAAAAGTTTTGGATTATATTTTAATATAGTTTTTCATTAAAATCTGTAATAGGCTTCAAATAAAGTACTATTTATGGAAATTATGTAATGACCAAAAAGGGAGGTGCACAACTAGATGTTATAGAAGTCCTAAATACAAAATTTGAACTTTCTACGGCTTACCGTTTTTGAGTTATGCGAGATACGTACGTACGTACGTACAGACGTCACGACGAAATTAGTCAGAATGGATTCAGGGATGGCCGAAATGGATATTTCCGTTGAAATCTGTAAACCGAAATTTTTCGCGAATACAATACTTCCTTTACTTTGTACAAGGAAGTAAAAATTACTATGCAAACTAACAAAGTAAGGTGAGAGAGAAGTTAACAACATTTTTTGGTAATTTGTTTGTATTAGAGCTCTAATTATAAGTTATAAGTAAAATAATTATCCTACCAAACGGATATTTTTCTAGCATTCAAATAATAATTGCGAAGGTGTTGATTACAACAATCAACAAAGAATATTTCGGCTTATAGCTCGAGAATATTGATGACAAGAATGAAGCCAACAAAGTATGTACTTAGTAGAAAATATATATATATATATATATATATATATATATATATATATATATATATATATATATATATATATATATATATACATATTACTAAATGGATAATTTTCTGGGATTGTTATGTCGCAAGCTATAACTGTAATATCGATTTTGATTTTGATTATAAGTTAATAATATTGATTACAAGAACGATTCTAACAAAGAATATTTTATCAATATTTTAAATCTAGCATTTTTCGAAGATTCAAAATTATAGTTTGAAATTTAAAGTGTGTTAATTGGCAAATTATACAATAGGGGGTGCCTTTTATCCACGTAGCAACACTGATTGCTGTCATTTTATAATGGACCTTTTCAATTTAAAGAGATAGAAGATATGCGCAATGGGAATCTGCGCATAGTAAGAATAACTGAGATCTATGGCGTATGTTTCTAAAAAATTTAGACGTCAAATGTGAGAATATCTCAAATAACTTTTAAAAATCTTATCGAAATAAGTTACAAAAGCTTTTATTGAAGTTAAAATATCTAAATTTTCACTGAGAGTACAGGTATTTTAATGACTGCAATATTTTTGACGTTTCGTTTGACAGCCCGGCTGGCAGTTGTTCGCGGCATTTTTTTACTATTTGCAGCAAAAGAAAGAGATAGCCCTTAAATTGAAAAGGTCCATTTCACTAAAATGTATTTTTTTTTAAATATTTAATAGAACATAGCAAATTGTAATTGTAAGATCAAAACTTACCTTACTCGTCCCTGTTTTTCACATAAACAAATTAATTATACAATTATACATATATATATATATATATATATATATATATATATATATATATATATATATATATATATATATATATATATACAGGGTGAAAACGAACTTAATGTCATAAATTTAAGGGTAAGTAGTATGACATGTGTAGATTACGAAACTGAAAGAATTTTTTTAAAATTCGAAAAACGAAAATTCGACTTTTCTTAAGGAAACTTTTTTTTACTGCTGTTTTAATTCATATTTCATAAAAAATATGTTTATCAAAAATACATTACTTCAAATGACCCCACAGATAAAAATCTAAGGGAGTGAGGTTAGGTAATCTTGGTGGCCATGATACAGGACCTCCACGGCCAATCCACCTGTTCCCATAGGTATTATTTAAATGCTGTCGCACTTTTCTTGAAAAATGAAGTGGAGCACAATCATGCTGAAACCATGCATGTTGACGATGGAGTAAGGGAACATCTTCTAATAATACTGATAGAACATTTTCTAAAAATTCCAAATACTGGTCACCATTTAATCTGTTGGGCAGTATGTATGGTTCAAGCAAATTTCCTTTTAAGATACCAGCCCAAACATTTAATGAAAATCTGTGTTGCAAACTACTTCTTACTACAACATGTGGATTTTCTTGAGCTCAATAATGCATGTTGTGGAAATTATGGACACCGTCACGTGTGAAAATTGCTTCGTCACTAAATATTATAAGTGAAGCAAAATTAAAATTTGCAGCATGTTGTTGCAGAATCCACTGACAAAATATTGTTCTTGCTTGGTGATCAGCAGGCATTAATCCTTGAACACGTTGAAAATGGCATGGATGATAATCATTCTTGTGTAAAATTTTCAAAACACTCGTGTGAGATATTTCTCCTACAACACGAGACACTCCTCTGCTACTAATTTCCGGGTTAGCATGCACCAAGTCTAAGACTTCATCTTCAATGTTGTGGTGTAGTCTGCGACCGCCGCCATCTCGCCCATTATTTCTTCTTAAATTGCATGTGTCGCGAAGACGTGTCACTGTGATGAACATCCAGCGATCAGGCTGGCGTCTTCCAGGATACCGTTCGGCATACAGACCTGCTGCTAAAACCGCGTTTTGTCCCACTTTTTTTAACAAGAGCACAGCAAAAATCGCTTGTCACTAACAATTCCGAGAATAATAAAATATTTTATGTAGGTACCTATTACACAATTATTTTCGGTGCAAATGGTATTTAATTTAATTATTAAGAATAATTTAATTTAATTATTAATAATACAACTAATTTTGAATGTATTTTTGATAAACATATTTTTTATGAAATATGAATTAAAACAGCAGTAAAAAAAAGTTTCCTTAAGAAAAGTCGAATTTTCGTTTTTCGAATTTTAAAAAAATTCTTTCAGTTTCGTAATCTACACATGTCATACTACTTACCCTTAAATTTATGACATTAAGTTCGTTTCCATCCTGTATATATATATATATATATATATATATATATATATATATATATATATATATATATATATATACAGGGTGTAAATGAAATAAGTGCATTAAATTTGACCAGTAGTATAACTCATCGAGAGCAACAATATTTCTTAATAACTTTTTCTCGAAATCGCATATTTTTTTTAGCATTTTTACCACCCCGTAAATTGACGAGTCGTTCCAAATATTTTTGTGATAATTGAATGCAGCAGCAATAGCTATGAAAAATTTTGTTTTAGCAATTGACAGCCCTGTCAATTGTTGCAATTAAATTTTGACATTAGTAATAAACTTGTTTATAAGGTAAAATTCTGTCAAAATTCGAGTACACAGACATTGTAATTACTTACCTATGGTTTATTTATTTATTTTTTACTCGTATCTGTACTACATTTTACTTGACATCACGGTTCGCATAAAGACAAGTGTATTAGAGTTGCCAACGCATTTACACGGAGCGTTTCCAAATCATCACCAAATCATTTTGTTCTTAATATTCGCACATTTGTTAATCTTGTACATCTTTATCACAATACGGAGTGTCACATATGACAATTTTTAAAAAATCAACAGTTGTATCCATACCATGTGCAAAAAGTTCAATGTTTTCAGCACATAACAGACTTCAATTTTGGGAATGGCTCATAATGTTCATTTATGAGACTGAATTTACTTGGGAAGGTGTATTTATTATGCACAATACACATCTTGACAGACGAAAATGCTGTAAAAATTGTCATTAAAAAATGTTTGGGGAACAATAAATGGACGACTAATTATTGGTACTCATGTACTTCTTTTAAATGGACAAAAGTTTGTACTTACATTTTTTGAATAACGAATTTAAACTATTATGATTTGTCGACAATAAATAATCATCTCATAACCTAATAACTATGCTTTTGGTCTTCGTCTCGTTACCTCGTTTCTCCTTGTCTTCCACTATTCACGTGATTAAAAACCTGGTTCAATACACAACTTTATACTTTTGTTATCCAATATTTAAATTTATTTATTTTAAAAATTGTACTATTACGTATTAATTAATAATAATGTTATTTCCCTTGATTCGTTTATTAATGACTGTGACTGTAAGTGTAAGCGATAACCGAGAATTTTTGAGCTGCTTGTATCTCACTTGAATACGGCAGCGCAGTCATTTGTCTCTTTGTTCTCCATAGGCGGGTAACGAAATATGCAACAAATCTTTAAAGAATTTTAACTCAAAATCTAAAAGACTTAGAAAAAAAAGTTATTAAGAAATATTGTTGCTCTCGTCGAGGTACATTACTGGTTAAATTTAATGCAGTTATTTCATTTACACCCTGTATATATATATATATATATATATATATATATATATATATATATATATATATATATATATATTATTAATAATACAACTAATTTTGAATGTATTTTTGATAAACATATTTTTTATGAAATATGAATTAAAACAGCAGTAAAAAAAAGTTTCCTTAAGAAAAGTCGAATTTTCGTTTTTCGAATTTTAAAAAAATTCTTTCAGTTTCGTAATCTACACATGTCATACTACTTACCCTTAAATTTATGACATTAAGTTCGTTTCCACCCTGTATATATATATATATATATATATATATATATATATATATACGAGTAAAAAATAAATAAATAAACCATAGGTAAGTAATTACAATGTCTGTGTACTCGAATTTTGACAGAATTTTACCTTATAAACAAGTTTATTACTAATGTCAAAATTTAATTGCAACAATTGACAGGGCTGTCAATTGCTAAAACAAAATTTTTCATAGCTATTGCTGCTGCATTCAATTATCACAAAAATATTTGGAACGACTCGTCAATTTACGGGGTGGTAAAAATGCTAAAAAAAATATGCGATTTCGAGAAAAAGTTATTAAGAAATATTGTTGCTCTCGATGAGTTATACTACTGGTCAAATTTAATGCACTTATTTCATTTACACCCTGTATATATATATATATATATATATATATATATATATATGTATATATATATATATATATATATATATATATATACAGGGTGGAAACGAACTTAATGTCATAAATTTAAGGGTAAGTAGTATGACATGTGTAGATTACGAAACTGAAAGAATTTTTTTAAAATTCGAAAAACGAAAATTCGACTTTTCTTAAGGAAACTTTTTTTTACTGCTGTTTTAATTCATATTTCATAAAAAATATGTTTATCAAAAATACATTCAAAATTAGTTGTATTATTAATAATAATATATATATATATATATATATATATATATATATATATATATATATATATATATATACAGGGTGTAAATGAAATAACTGCATTAAATTTAACCAGTAATGTACCTCGACGAGAGCAACAATATTTCTTAATAACTTTTTTTTCTAAGTCTTTTAGATTTTGAGTTAAAATTCTTTAAAGATTTGTTGCATATTTCGTTACCCGCCTATGGAGAACAAAGAGACAAATGACTGCGCTGCCGTATTCAAGTGAGATACAAGCAGCTCAAAAATTCTCGGTTATCGGTTACACTTACAGTCACAGTCATTAATAAACGAATCAAGGGAAATAACATTATTATTAATTAATACGTAATAGTACAATTTTTAAAATAAATAAATTTAAATATTGGATAACAAAAGTATAAAGTTGTGTATTGAACCAGGTTTTTAATCACGTGAATAGTGGAAGACAAGGAGAAACGAGGTAACGAGACGAAGACCAAAAGCATAGTTATTAGGTTATGAGATGATTATTTATTGTCGACAAATCATAATAGTTTAAATTCGTTATTCAAAAAATGTAAGTACAAACTTTTGTCCATTTAAAAGAAGTACATGAGTACCAATAATTAGTCGTCCATTTATTGTTCCCCAAACATTTTTTAATGACAATTTTTACAGCATTTTCGTCTGTCAAGATGTGTATTGTGCATAATAAATACACCTTCCCAAGTAAATTCAGTCTCATAAATGAACATTATGAGCCATTCCCAAAATTGAAGTCTGTTATGTGCTGAAAACATTGAACTTTTTGCACATGGTATGGATACAACTGTTGATTTTTTAAAAATTGTCATATGTGACACTCCGTATTGTGATAAAGATGTACAAGATTAACAAATGTGCGAATATTAAGAACAAAATGATTTGGTGATGATTTGGAAACGCTCCGTGTAAATGCGTTGGCAACTCCAATACACTTGTCTTTATGCGAACCGTGATGTCAAGTAAAATGTAGTACAGATACGAGTAAAAAATAAATAAATAAACCATAGGTAAGTAATTACAATGTCTGTGTACTCGAATTTTGACAGAATTTTACCTTATAAACAAGTTTATTACTAATGTCAAAATTTAATTGCAACAATTGACAGGGCTGTCAATTGCTAAAACAAAATTTTTCATAGCTATTGCTGCTGCATTCAATTATCACAAAAATATTTGGAACGACTCGTCAATTTACGGGGTGGTAAAAATGCTAAAAAAAATATGCGATTTCGAGAAAAAGTTATTAAGAAATATTGTTGCTCTCGATGAGTTATACTACTGGTCAAATTTAATGCACTTATTTCATTTACACCCTGTATATATATATATATATATATATATATATATATATATATATATACAGGGTGGAAACGAACTTAATGTCATAAATTTAAGGGTAAGTAGTATGACATGTGTAGATTACGAAACTGAAAGAATTTTTTTAAAATTCGAAAAACGAAAATTCGACTTTTCTTAAGGAAACTTTTTTTTAATTCATATTTCATAAAAAATATGTTTATCAAAAATACATTCAAAATTAGTTGTATTATTAATAATTAAATTAAATTATTCTTAATAATTAAATTAAATACCATTTGCACCGAAAATAATTGTGTAATAGGTACCTACATAAAATATTTTATTATTCTCGGAATTGTTAGTGACAAGCGATTTTTGCTGTGCTCTTGTTAAAAAAAGTGGGACAAAACGCGGTTTTAGCAGCAGGTCTGTATGCCGAACGGTATCCTGGAAGACGCCAGCCTGATCGCTGGATGTTCATCACAGTGACACGTCTTCGCGACACATGCAATTTAAGAAGAAATAATGGGCGAGATGGCGGCGGTCGCAGACTACACCACAACATTGAAGATGAAGTCTTAGACTTGGTGCATGCTAACCCGGAAATTAGTAGCAGAGGAGTGTCTCGTGTTGTAGGAGAAATATCTCACACGAGTGTTTTGAAAATTTTACACAAGAATGATTATCATCCATGCCATTTTCAACGTGTTCAAGGATTAATGCCTGCTGATCACCAAGCAAGAACAATATTTTGTCAGTGGATTCTGCAACAACATGCTGCAAATTTTAATTTTGCTTCACTTATAATATTTAGTGACGAAGCAATTTTCACACGTGACGGTGTCCATAATTTCCACAACATGCATTATTGAGCTCAAGAAAATCCACATGTTGTAGTAAGAAGTAGTTTGCAACACAGATTTTCATTAAATGTTTGGGCTGGTATCTTAAAAGGAAATTTGCTTGAACCATACATACTGCCCAACAGATTAAATGGTGACCAGTATTTGGAATTTTTAGAAAATGTTCTATCAGTATTATTAGAAGATGTTCCCTTACTCCATCGTCAACATGCATGGTTTCAGCATGATTGTGCTCCACTTCATTTTTCAAGAAAAGTGCGACAGCATTTAAATAATACCTATGGGAACAGGTGGATTGGCCGTGGAGGTCCTGTATCATGGCCACCAAGATTACCTAACCTCACTCCCTTAGATTTTTATCTGTGGGGTCATTTGAAGTCCTTGGTGTGTGATAATCAAAACCCCCCTGAAACTGTTGAAGAATTGAAGATGCGGATTCAAAACTGTGCTGAAATTATTAAACAAGAAAATCATATGAACCTGGCCTGTAGTGTATCATTAATTTAACGTAGTGCATTGTGTGTAGCTGTAAGAGGTGACAATTTTGAACAATATTTATGAGTTTTGTGTTTATTCTTGAATTGATTTTTAGGTTAAATTTTTTTCATATTAATATTGTTACATGAAAAGTTCATAGTATTGTTGCTATTTATCAGTTAATGCATTCTGCTTTTTTTTCTTTATAAAAATAATTCTGCGAAGTATTAATATTAATCTTTGGTATGGTTCATTGAACTTTCAAAATAAATTACGTTAGAAATAATGAAGATTTGATTATACAGAAACATTACGCAAATTAATTAAATTAATTTCAAGTATTAAAGTTGTCAGTGGTCCAGTGGTACAAAAATGTTAGTTTAATGAGAACTACACTTAAATATGCGAATTTTTAAAAAATTCTTTCTGTTTCGTAATCTACACATGTCATACTACTCACCCTTACATTTATGACATTAAGTTCGTTTCCAACCTGTATATAGCTATATAACTAATTCAGTTGGCAAACAAAAATTTACTAGAAATTGGTAAGACTGATACAAAAATTTATTTCCTGTCGTTGATACTGTTGACAGTGACATTTGAAAATTTTAAATTTGGCTACATTTACAATTTCTTATTAAAATAGTCGTTGTTTCCCTTATCCATATCCTTTTATTTCTTTCCATAGCCACAAAGCAATAATCTAAAGTAAGTATTTCAATTATTTGAAATCCTGTTAGCTGTCAGGGCCCTGCTCTGATATAACCTATTTGTATTTATTCTAAAAATTACATGTCAAATAGTATTTCCGTTTTTACCTGGGGTTGTGTAAACTGTGGAATAAAAAGATCCCCACAATCATATTGCCAACTGAATCAGTTATTTTTGACCACTGTGTAGAATTGGTGTAGAATAAAAATGCAATGTTGCCAAATGTTTTGTCTGGAATAGTTAAACTATGCTCTGTTCCATTTAAGCCATTCAGTAGATAACACTGGCAACAGCGCAAATCTGAAGTAGCCGAATTTACATTGGGTAAACATGTCTCTAATTTAAACCAATCAGAGAGATCAAAACTATTCCCTATGCTCCGCAATTCTGAAAGGCTTAAATGGAACAAGGTATAATAAGTTTAAAATATGTAATGTTGCTATGAATACGGAAGTGTTAAACTAGCAAACAATTTTTAAAATAAATTAATGAATTTGGGTTCATTGGTTAGTGCTTCGTTAGTGCTCTTTAATGCTTCTAAAATTTTTATTGCAAAAATCACTATGACGTCAAAAACAACGTTCGATCAATTTTCTGCCAAGTTCACATTAGCAAAAAAAATTTAAAATAAATTAATGAACTTGGGGTCTAGTGTTGCCACAAGACGAGACGAGCCGAGCCGAGACTTGAGGTCGGTCTTGTCTTGGTCTTGACTAAGTCTCGACTACCTTGGTCTTGTCTTGGTCTTTTCTTGGTCTTGTCGAGACGAGACTTGCAGTCAGTCTCGTCTCGTCTCGAGTCTCGACAAGACTCTCAACTATGCGTCAATCAACAAATTGTTTATAATTTTATATAATAGTGCATGAAAATCTAAGAAAATCAGTACAATCATGTTTAAAAAATTCTAATAAATATTTGAGATATTAATTTTTAAAGTCTTCTAGGATCATTGTCTACTTGATCTCTTCAAACAATTAATATGAAAATTTGTGTACATAGTGAGTTATAGTATTTATATACCTTTACGTATTTTAAGTAGGTGAAATACCTAGATATTGTTTTTCAATTTTACAGTTAATATTTGTATTCCATAATTTAATATATCGTTTTACAAACTTACTTGCGTATTACGGGTTTCAGCATTCCCAAATCCGAAATTATTTCTTATTTATTATTTAATTCTGCAAATGTACACTGTTAGTGTCACTGGCCAACATGAACTATGTATTAAAAATAATTACGAATTTATTTTCTATTCAACGTCAGTTAGGTACGTTATTATAAAATTCATTATTTTTAATACAAATTTCATGTCGGCAGTCGCGCACTAAAAGAACACTGCAAGAATTGAATACATAGCAAGAAATAATTTTCCAAATTTTGGAAAAATTCTTTTCGATTGAGAATCAGCACAGCGAAATGTGTAAGCATCAGAAAAAAAATTAAGAGGTAATCTTAATACTAGGGTTTTCGGATAATTAAAAAGAAAGTCACATTTATTTTTATTGGAATCAGGGCCGTAGCCAGATTTGTCAGGGCACTTTCCCCGACTGGTCGACCAGCGTCTTTAATAATAACGGTGTGGGTGCTCTAACCCACTGTAATATATTGTATATATTATTATCGTTGTTATTAGTGTAAATAGTTAGTTGTAAATAAAATGCGTGTCGCTGTCCTTATTTTCCCTTCCCCAATATTTCTTTTCATTGTCAAAGTCACGTATATTTTTTATACAACATCCCTTGCAGTGACCTTGGTAATCTCAAGCTCCAAACAATCCGCTTTCTCTTAAGTTTTCTAAGAATTCGTACATCCCTACAATGTGTTTTCTCCAGGTCTCTACAAGTCAGTTCATCTCTCTGATTTAACTGTTTAATTATTTATTCTATTATATACCAAAATCTATGCAATTAATGCTCGTTTATTTCTCTACGTATAGATCATAAATAGGAGTATTATGCTTATTTTGCAATATTTACTATTTAAGCCAAGTTTCCAACCCAGTTTGTGAATTTCTAATAAAGTATCCAAATTTTTATATTCACATAAATTAATGTTTCAGGAACACAACGAAAATACATAATTATAAATTTTTAAAAATTCATATCTCTCTTCTTTTTACTAATTCTCAAACAATATTTATAGCGTTACTCTTGACTTGTGAAGCACTTTTAGCAAATATATTCCAAAAAATACCTACAAACTGAAGTCGAGAGTCTTGTCGAGACTTCAAGACTTTCTCGACAAGACTCGATACTGGTCTCGTCTCGTCTCGACTTTGCAGTCGAGACTAAAATTATGGTCTTGTCTCGACAAAACCAAGACGAGACGAGACAAGACCAAGACTGGTCTTGGTCTTGCGGCAACACTATTGGGGTCGTTGGTTAGTGCTTCGTTAGTGCTCTTTAATGCCCTTAAAAATTTTATTGAAAAGATCACTGTAACATCAAAAACAACGTTCAATAGGGTCCTATACCAATTTTTGTTTAATTTTTTTTCTGTAAGAACAGGATGAAATAAGAATTTTAGTGCAAACGCGACTTAAAAATTTTACGTAATAAGCGAGATATGAATTTTTAAAGTTAAGAATTTCTTGCGTGACGTAGCTGGTACTTTCAGTTGTAGACAAACTGTTAGTTCTAGAGAGAACAGATTTTTTCATGTTTGCATAGCTGAAATATTTTTATATAAAAACTTATATGTTATATTTACGAAGAAATTATTATTAACCATAAATAACATAAATAATAATCATTTTTTTCTTAATAAATTATAGGACATTGAAACAGTTTGACAATATTATGACACAATGTATGACGGCGGATGGCGCTAGTGGTTGCTTGTTTTGATTAGTTAATATTATTATTAATTTAATTAATACATATTACAAATTGATTTAATTATAATTTCATTATTATTGTTAATATTACGAGATATCATAATTAAACAAATTCATGAAACATAAAATTGTATTTTTTTTTTTTTTGTTGGGTTATACAACAACGTGACAGTTCATAATATTTCAAGGGTGACCGCAGCAGACGCGCGAATCTCGTTTTTAAAATCAGGCGACCAATCATTCTTAGGACCTAACGCGTCATAACTAATTAGTAATTAACTTAAATCGCTTGTAGTTTGCGACCTAATGAATATTGAAACAAATTTTTTTCACTAATACTCATTAATTTATGTATATTTTCGTCTTCTTATTTAAGATAGTTAAAATTTGACTATGGTATAGTACCCTATTATTTTTCTGCCAAATTCACATCAGCAAACAGGTCTTTAAAAAAATCTCATGTGGTCAGCACATTACTTTCCACCAGTTGCGTCAATTCTATGTATTTTGTACAAATTCCACATGGAAAGTTTCTTGCAAAATATTACATATTTCCAGTACATTACCTTCAGTCAGTGCTATGTATTTTGTACAAATTCCATACATAAAGTTTCTTGTAAGAGATTCGGTATATTTCCAGCAAAATTATAACACAAACATTCTATGTTCATTGAACATGACACTGACATTTGTCAATCAGAATCAATACAGCAGATGTTTCCATGATATTATGATATTTAATTTCTTTATAATTTTTTAACTCTATATCCATTGAATATGAAGTATGAAATGTAATTAAATCGTATAGATAATAAAATGTTCTTTAATATTTATAAAATAACATTAAATGTGATAAAATGATATTTAACAGCGTTTGTTCGAGAAAAACTGTTAAAATCTTCAAGTAAGGGTACATCCGCATTTCTTATGAATCACAAATACGTCCCAGAAATGAAAAAGAAATCTTTTCGATTGCCAAGATGCATCACATTATACACGAGACGAAGTTGTATGGGTACATATTGGCTTCCGAGTATCTACATACATAGCTTTTATCATCATAATTTTAAATTGGTAATGCCAAATAAAAATATAACATTGCCAAAGCAGAAATTTCATTCAGGAGATAAAATTCTAATTCTCGTAACTAAAATAGAACATCGCAAACTCCTAATCAGATGGGTACTGGAGATATACAAAGACTTCTATCAAGATATAATTGAAAATTGGGAAACAGAAAAATGAAGAAATAAAAATTAATTGAACCTATGTTATATATAATATGTAATATTGTAAGTTTAATACTTAGAAGGCATATAAATTTTTTTGCAACAACCCTAGTGCAAGTGTATTTAAATTATTAGGTATGCGAGTAAGACATTTATATTGAATTAAAGACTATTTGAGAATTGCAGTACTGGATTCGTAGCCACAATCCCGCTATTTGAATTTCTCTACTCCCATTGGTCGTATTTCGTATTAATTTCTCTTAATTCTATTGAGCTGTAATCCCCTATTAGCAACGATATTAAAAGTAGACATTTTTATTATTATATCTTCATATTTTAAGAGAAAACAGGATACATTTCTTTTGTAAAAGATCACTAAAACATGACCCCAAAGTTCATGCATTTATATCAAAAACTATTTGCTGCTGTGAACTTAATAGAAAAATAATCTTACATTGCTTATAACGACATAGTTATTTTTGCAATAATATTTTCAGGAGCATTAAAAAGCACTAACGATGCACTAAGCAACAACCCCAAATTCATTAATTTATTTTAAAAATTATTTGTTGGCGTGAACTTGGCAGACAAATAATTGAATGTTGTTTTTGACATCATAGTTTTTTTTACAATCATTTTGTTATGAGCATAAAAGAGCACTAACAAAGCACTAACGAACGACCCGTGATTCAGTATTTTAAAAATTGTTTACTGATGAGATCTTAGCAGAAATATAATTGAACGTTGTTTTTGACGTCTTATTGATCTTTGCAATAAAATTTTTGAGGGCATTAAAGAGCACTAACGAAGCACTTACCAACGACCCCAAGTTCATTAATTTATTTTAAAAATTGTTTGCTAATGTGAACTTGGCAGAAAATTGATCGAACGTTGTTTTCGACGTCACAGTGATTTTTGCAAAAAAAAATTTAGAGGCATTAAAGAGTACTAACGAAGCACTAACCAATGGCCCAAAATTCATTCATTTATTTTAAAAACTGTTTGCTGATATGAACTTGGCAAACAAATAATGAAACTTTATTTTTGACGCCATAGTAATTTTTGAAATAAAATATGTAAAAGCACTCAAGAGCACTAACCTTTGACCCTATGTTCATTAACTTATTTTAAAAACTGTTTGCTGGCATGAAGTTGACAGGAAATAAATCGAACGTTATTTATGACGTAATAGTGATTCGTACAATAAATTTTGTAAAGGTACTAAGGAGCACTAACGAAGCACTATTCATTCGTGCATTTCATTTCGTTAGTGCTTCAATTGCCTGCCAAGTTCACGCACCTCTGTTTTGCGGTATACCGCGTCATTACGAAGGCACGTAGATTTGCAAATATCTTGAAACACACCATAGCTCAAATATAGTGATGTGACGAATACTAGTTCAAACGAGAGCAGAAAATCTAGTGTTTTTACATCATATTCTACCACTTATAGATTATAATATATGCAAACATAACATGATATTTCTTATATTTTTGTATGACTTAAATGTCATTATTGTTAAGTAATTGATCATTTTTATACAATGTTTTTCACTACTTTATGTAAATAAATGTATAAACGAATTTGTTTTTTGATTAATGGTTATTAATATTAATATTATCATGTATATGAAAATTTAACTAATTTATCCTCAAATAATATGGGTTGATTTACACTATCTGTTAAAAAGTAATACACGGAAATACATAAAGACATACCTTTTATTTATATATAAATTATGTATTATATATTTAGAACCGAGTATTCGGTAATAAAATCAAATATTCGGCCGAAACAATAGCAAAAAGATGACGGAATAGGCCAAATACCGAATAATTATTCGGCTTCGGTTTCATCTCTACTTATATAACTACATATTCCCTTTCACATACATAATACCTGTACGATTGAAACTAACAGTAACTTAGCTATTTCTAAATCAGTATCAACTTAGTTGCTAGAAACTTTTAACATGGTTCGCAAAATCTAGTATACAAGACTAAACTTCTCAGTTTCTTGTTGTTCTGGCTATACGATTATATTGCACAAACTATCCACGTACTTGTATGTATATACTTTAGGTATTCATTTAATTATTATGACATAAATTACCTTAAAGTTCTTTGAAAATTCCTGCTGAATAAAATAAGTTTATAACTAATGCACAAACCATTAATAATTTAATGAATGCATTGTAAATTCACTCTGAAGTTAAGAAGTCAATTAATTACATATCTCGATGGAAAAAAAATTGTGGACGTTGCGAAAGTTTTTGAATTATATTCTGTGTGGGATATAATCCAGTGGGTGTAATAAATATTACTAAACTCATAGGAAAGATCACTATATTAAATATTGCCGCACAAGTTTATAATTTAAACGAAATTAAAAGCTTTACCAAATTCGAAAAAATAGGGAATTTTCTTGGACATATACCCACCCCAGGAAATAATAATACAATTGGGTCATTTATTGTTCTTCATTTACGTAATATTGTACCTAAAAACATTTTTTTTTCCTATTGTGGGATACGGTTTATATTTTCAACAAACTACAAAACCTATACAAAGGTTATAAATTTTTACAAAATTCTTTCAGATTCTTTAAATATAGACTTAAAATTTAAAAAAAAAACTCTCGGCCAAAAGATGGGTGATAATATGTCGACCGGAATTTTAAGTGTTTAGATTTAACTTCTACCTATACTCTTTACTTTTGTCTCAATGAAAAACAACTTCGTAAAAATCCAGTGCGTACAGTAAAACCTACCTTGCAAGACATATAAGACAATACCCAGAGAAAAATTTGCAGGGTTTAGGGATGCAATGCTTAATAGAATTAAAGCTGGTATTATTAATAAAGGCGATATAACATATTCAATTTTTGTAAGCTTAAAATCTATATTTTAAATTATTAGTCGAAAGATATATTACATACATACATACATACATACATACATACATAAAATCACGCATTTCCCACGTGTTTAATTAGTAAAATGCCCTCAGTAATTATCAGAAGTGGGATTCAACGGTAAAACCTGCAGATTGCGTAGATAATTAGATAGAAGATTGGACAACAGCAACGACAGCAACCTCAACAATGTACACTAAATTACAATGATATAAGCATCCAGATACGGAATTTTGGTGGCGAATCATATGAAGATGTGCGTTATTGGATAAATAGAGTCGATGAAATTAAGTTAGCTTATGATGTACCTGAACGAGTCACTAAGGTTTTGGAAGAGTAAAGGGGGTGTGACGGCTGGAGCCGTTACAATTGTAAAAATATTAATTGACTTTAACTGTATAAATTATAAAATATAATAAAAGATAACAATTTTTATTTTACGTGAACGTTACCAAAAAATGACAAAATATCAATGAATATTTATTTACTTTTCGTCACCTAGTTTCCAAAACAATCCCCCAAACCTCACTTGATTTCCTTGATTCCCCCCATGTGACTGGATGCACATTATAGGGGAATCATGCAGTGGGCCGTACCTTACACGTTTCCCCTCATCTAAAATTATAACCCTAGCCTGCTCTTTACCGTCAGATGTAAAAGTATATGTATATTTAAGTTTTAATTTCACTACCACAGTCGAGGCGAGTGCTATGCTATGCTATGAAATAAAGGTGGTAGAGCGGAGCTGCTTGAGGAACGTGCCTCAAATGCTATTATAATTGAAAAAAAAATAAATGTACTCGTATGTATTAAAAAAAAATGTTTATTTGAAAAATAAATGTAATTTTTTATTATTATTACTGTTATTATTATTATTTTTATTAATATTCTTTTATCATTTTTATTATTATTATTATTATTATTATTATTATTATTATTATTATTATTATTATTATTATTATTATTATTATTATTATTATTATATGTTTATTGTCACTTTCTAAACAAGAAATCATATTACAATTCATACATACTCGTAAATGTTTTGACGTCTTATTTACATATTTATTACATTACATTCTATTTATTTATATATAATACCTACCTAAATAATTTGAATCTATAATTTCAATTACAGAATTATTTCTTATGCAATACTAATACTGATTTAAGATAGAGGAATAAAATTAATAAAAATTGTTTCAAATTTATAATCATTTTAATACATACTCTAATAATACATATCCTATGTATGTACATGGACGTGGTGGGAGGTCATGTGATCAGATTTTTTATATAATATAAATAAAAGTAAACAAACAAACTAATTAAATTGTAAAAATGGAGTTAAAGCCATAGGTAATTATTTTTCTAGGAAATAAATATAACACTCCCATTAAATACGAAAACAGTAAAACTGGATGAATCCTTGAAAAAATTCGTCGTAAATGAAAATAATTATATAAATAGTTAAAACAATTTTTTTCTGGTCGACTTATTTTGTTTTTCCTTCTGCGCTTCTAAAATATAACTTGGATCACGAATTGCCATGTTACGTGTAAATCTTGGATCTAGTATCTCTGGAAGAAGGCAATGTCCATAAAATGTAATCAATTTATTAACAATATTGTTCCAAAATTCATCATCCTTTTTGAATGTGATGTACGGTCAACGGCCTATTTTCTCCACACCAAATTCCTAAAATACATGTAGTACGACCAGTAATTTGCAACTGACCCTGAATTTGATAATACCATTTATCGTTTTCATTGACAATAACGGTTTTATTTTCAAATTTCAAAATGGGGACCTTCTTCCTATGAAAGAATAACGGAAATTATTAATTGGGTCCCTGGACTTGTTGATCTATTAATTAAATAATAAATATGTAAAAACAATATAATTTCGCAGCTATTGTTTATGTATTGTTGCGACATTTTCATAACGTTTGAAGAATAACAAAAATATATTTTTTTAGAAACGAATATCAAATTTTAAAACGCAAATGAAGCACTCTAACAACGATTATTTATAATCAATTTATTTTTGCGTAATAATTGATATTTATTATTGCAATCAAATTTTCTTTATTATAATCAAAAATTTCTGTTGAATTAAAATAAATATATACAAGAACAATTATTATAATCAAATTTTTTGTGTGATTGATCAATTTCTTTGTTGGAATCACATTCTCATTATTGTTATCAAGCATTTCTTTGTTACAATTAAAAACTTTTTTAAAAAAAAGCCACCTTAGGCTTCAGCCTACTTTGCAGAATAGAAAATCCGCCACTGAATACACTATTTTATTGTTGTCCTAATAATTAAAGACAAAAAAGAGCGCTGGATGAATACCTTTTTCTTATTTTTGCCAGTCTCATCCTTCAACTTCTTCGAAGAGTATGGTATATCACACTTTTTACATCTATAATTACACAATTCAAAAATTGTTTATTATAATTTATTCAAGAAATATTTTATTAAAATAAATACCTGAGAAAATCTCTTAAATTTTGACATTTTCTTCTTTTTGCACTTAAATACAAACCACCTATTTTGCTCTGTTTCTTAGTCATTATTTTACTTTATTGTCGAATATATTTTCACTACACAAAATTAAATTATGAAACACTGTGCAATAGTAAATAAATTCACTCTTCTACTTTTACTATTGAATGTACTGGGGTGGAGCGTGGAGCTAAGTTAGTTCATCATAGATGTCAGGAGTTTCGGTGCATTTCTTGAATATTATTTCCGTAAAATGTATAGGTAGTTTTTCCATTAAAATTGCAATAAATATAGCGATATTTATAAAACAAATGTCTAATAGTTTTTTAAAATTAGAGTTTAATAATAGTGAAAAAATAATTTTAATATAGCTAATTTTAACTGCATATAAATAATTATTAACACATAATTAAAAAAAAAAAACATTATTAGAGGAAGGAAGAGGACAACTTAAACTATCCAATAAAATTTTATTTTTTTTGAAAATGTTAAGTTTCAAGTAAATTTTAATGGGAAAACGATGCACCCTTTTTATCTATTCTAACTGGTACTAGTCAACCGCCTTAATATAAAAGTTTTAAATACCAAATTCGAAAAAAATTGGTATATAACAAAATATTTTTCTGTTCAGAGCTTTAAGTAAAATATTTATCAATTTTAGAAAAAATCTAATATGTCGTTCTTATTAATTTAAAAGTCTTAAATACCAAATTTAAAAAGTTTTTGAATATATCATATTTTTCACGAATGTCTGTTTAGAGCTTCAATTAAAGTATCACTTCCGATTTATCAATTTTAGACAAAATCTAATATGTTGTTCCCTTTCATATAAAAGTCTTAAATACGGAATTTAAAAAGTTTTTGAATATATCATTATATATTTTTCACGAAAATCTGTTCAGAGCTTTAAGTCAACTATCGCTTCCGGTTTATCAATTTTAGCCAAAATCTAATATGTTATTTCTCTTGGTATGAAAGTCTTAAATACTACAATTGGGAAGTTTTGGACTATATTTTAATATATATTTTTTTTATAAAAACTGCTATAGGCTTCGAGTAAAGTATCACTTTCGGTCGTCGAATGTTACCCAAAATCTAATCAACTCTTTATATGAATGCAGAAAGCTTAAATACGGAAAATAGAAATTTTCGGAAGTTTGTTGTAAGATGTATCGTGGACAAAAATCGTCACACACACACGCATACGCGCACACACATATATACACACACAAACACACACACATACACACCCACCCACGCACACACACCCACACACCTACCCACACCTACACCCACACCCACACACATACACACACACACACACACTCACATCATCATCATCATCATCATCGTAAAAATAGTAAAAACGCGTTGTGGGGACCCTAATTTGTGCTTATTTACTGAAAACTCACCGTCGAATTTTTGGCACGATTACATTACCTCCCTTATTTACGGTATGACGAGAGGTAAAAATTAGAAGGTAAGTAACGATAAATATTAACATAAAAATACACTACACCGTAACCACCAACATTTCAAGTTAAACTCGTAGATAAACGACCTGTTTTGTTAAAATTTGATATTTTGATTATTTATCTAAACAAAATATTAGTCGTAAATGGCTTAAATAAATGATTTGCGAAAACACGTAAAAATTATACGTGGATCATCATTCTTATTTTCTTTGTTTCAGATCGAAAAAAATTTGGACGAATTTGTCCTTAAGAAGAAAACAAATGAAGCAATACTAATAAAATAAAATAATTATTATTATACACATGCGCAGAAAAATATCTTATACCGGGTGTCTTAGGCCAACCAACACATGGGAGATGGAGATTAACATGTGAAATCAGTTAATTGTGAATAGTATCTCCCCAGTGTAGCATGTTAAGCTGAAATTTTGTGTACTGATTGGAGGATATTCATTCTACGAATTACAGTTGAAATTACTCAATATATAAATGTGTAATATTAGAAAAAATTAAGAATGTTGCGTCCCTCCGGTGCGAAGGACTAATTAATAAGGACCTAGTGGTTCGAAGGACCAAATGTTCAATCCCTAAACCAGCGAATCCGGCCTAGAAGAACCAAAATGTTTTGATCCTGCTCGCAAGCCCAAATATGATGTCTCTATATCAGCGAATCCGGTCTAGAAGCACCAACAATGTGTTTGATGTTAAATTCAATGAACAAAACAAAACTATATGTACAACAAATTAATTACAACCTTCGATAGCTGGTTCACATCACTGGACTTGGCCAATACACGGGATAATATTAATATGTGAAACGTACTAATTAACAACGAACGAAGGACCAGCTAGTTTTACGAACTAACAAACGTGCTAAGTATAATTGCAACAAAATAACAAACAACTGAAAAATAATTCTGAGATATGTGATAGCTTATTGAATACAAGTGACATAAACTATAATAAACCAAAGATAGAACAAATACGATATTTGTTGAAATGAACTAAATCATTTAATAAGTGTATGACCACACCAATTTAGTTAAACAATATTAAGAACTCTAAATGAACTTAATAATAACCAACTAGAATGCAAACTTGTTGCATTGACTGTACCTAAGCGACAATAACAGCAGGTGTGCTGTGGATGACGTCACTCGAACGTGAACGTGTTCAAACAGGTTTACAAAGAAATAATAATAATTTGACCCAAGGAAATATGAATCAATTCCCTAACAACACGAGTTCACGTGAGAAATCAAATTGTACAGTTCGACCCAAGTAACACTGACCGACGGTCGACCAAAAAGTGACGTCGATTATAGGTTGAATTTAAGTCATATGCGGCCGTCTAATTTGACGTGGATGCGACGGCACTGCGACGTTGATTTTTGCTCTGAAATACGACTATTTAGACGTCTAATTTGACGTCTATGCGACGACACTGCGACGTTGATTTTTGGTCTGAAATAGGACTATTTAGACGTCAGATTAGTGGTCGCTATGACGACCATGTGACGACTATATATGGTCATAATTAGGTCTATTTAAACCTTTGTCACACGTCTAATTTGACGTCTTTGCGACGATTATTTTTACTTTATTTTTAATATTATTAAAAATTCATATTCAATTTTTAAATTTATTTAATTTGGCAACTTATAATTGTTTACAACACACGAAGGTGTATATTATTTTTATTTAAATGTCAAATTGATATTTAATTTTTTCTTAATGCAATAATATAAACAATAACCTTTAAAATTTTGAAAAAATGTAATAAAAATCTAATTTAATATACATTTTTATTTAATTATGGTTATCCGTCATCGCCACCGAAATGGATAAGCCGTGATGATATTTATGTTTTATTTATTTAAAAAAAAACACATTTACATTTATATACATACGACTGTGAAAAAGAAACAATTGATATCTGTTATATTTGTGGTACAAAAACAATGCTATTATTATATTGGAAATTTTAATTTTTAACATTTTAAACAAAATCTAAGTGCTTTAGAAATAAATTTTAAATCTTACAAGAAATGTTATTAAAAGAAAATGTATCAAGGGATCTTTGAGTTTTGTATTTACAACTTTCCTCTGAAATTAAAAGATCGTAAAATGTATTTTCTACATGACAGATTTCCAAACAGACCCTCCATGAACAAAACAATACAATGACAATGCAGCAGTGCAGCTCAGCATGTCACCAAGATGGCTTCTGTTGCTTGTGTAGGCAAACATTGGCAAACGTACCGATTGATGTTAAAATGCTGCGGTTTGTTATTGTTTTATTAATATATTTTCACACAGAAATATTTTTTTTACACTGGAGAAGAAGAGTGCCTTGTCTCAATACGTGCTAATACACAGGAAGAACTGAGCTTATAAAAGTCTAGATATCAATTTAGAAGTGGGGTTAGGTTACAAAAAACCAAACGATAATATTTGTACCAATGTTTTTGTTTTGTTATGGTAAAGGTATGTAAACTGTAAGATTTTTGAAATTATACTTGTTATTGTTTCTTTTGTAGACAACATTTTCAGAAGTTTATCGAAAATTCTTCGTAAGCGTAGTATACAGCATATGAAAATGCATAAATGTACACACTGTATTTGTATTTTGTAGTAGCTTATGTTCTGAATTGACGACATTGTAATCCGTGACAGTAACAGGTGAAAATTATCAGGTGGCTGTGGCTAAATCCATCAACTTAAAACAATGGCCATAGTAGAAGAAATTTATTTTTCTATTTTAAAATCGAAACATGAACTGGTTGGTAATATAAAACAAGACATTCGAGAGCAAGGCAAAGCAAAATTTTCTCGTATTTAAGTGATTAACTATTTATTTCATAATAAATACAAAAATAAATACTCTGAACCTAAACGCCTAAACCAACTACTTTATAATTCTAATAAGATTATACAGTTCTCAAAGGAACTATTCCTGGGTAAAGATAAGTTAATGTACAACAAACAGTTATTATTTTATCTATTATTGTTACATATTAATTTGAATACCTGCTAAGAATGGTTACTGATAATTTTCCGGACGAAATTGTATTTTTTGATTTTAACAGCTAATGCATCCAATATGATCCGGAAATTTTGCTAAATATTCATGTATTCTTGTAATCTCCAATTCTGTTATATAAATATACATGTATGGTATAATATTGATAATGCATTATTTAATTAATTTGAATTTTTTATGATTTTTTTTCAGGAATTCTATGTAAGTTTCATATTTTTTGTATTTTTTATTTAAATTTTTGTCATACAATATACCTCAAAAATAAATTGTTTATTTTTCCTTGTAATTTTTTCTACCTATTTAAGTTATTTTCGGTATATATCCGAGGTCTATCTACACGTCGAAATAACATCTTAAAAAGACGTCGAAACATCGTCTAAAAATGACGTGGGAATAACGTCTTAAAATGACGTCTAAACAAGTCTTATAATGACGTCTAAACAACGTCTTAAAATGACGTCTAAACCACGTCTGAATATGACGTCGAAACTACGTCTTAAAATGACGTCGTATAGCTCCACGCTGAGACGTCTTCCAGACGACTATGTGACGTGAATTAGGACGTCACAGTGACGTCGATTTTAGGTCATTTGTGTTACTTGGGGATTTTACAATTGATTCCTGAGATGTGTCCATTAGCTGCATAAATTGGCGCCGGAAAGTATTCACGGACTATAAAGTACCAAATTAAATGAAAACCGAACGATAACTCCTTGAATTAGTTGTGCTAGGCTAATCAAGTTACGCGAACGATAATTAAACAACAAATTACTTTGCTGACCATATGAAAATCAGAAAGTTAATGCAAAATGGTGGAAAACCACTCTCGCGGACGACGATGCGATACGCGTTTACCGTTTACAAGCCAGACACATTCTAAGTTGGTCGCAGTCGATCAACGCGGTAGATGGACTTCGCTTGGCGTGGGGGTGTGCGCGCACTCGCGTGAAACTAGACGCAGTAATCTTAATATTAATAAATAGTTTAAGATACTACAGCTATTTCAAACAATTCTAAAATTAAACTTAAACACGTAGAAAATATATAACTAATTTTTCCAAGTAACAGAAACAGTTATTTCTATTTATTTATTGACTTATTTAAATAGAGTCAGGGCGGGTTACTCGTTCTATTCCCATGTGCAGCGGGTTGCTACCTCAAGGGGTTAATATTTTCCAATTCCTCTCATTTAAAACATATTAGTTTTAAACATACCGGCCACCTTAGGGTCTCCCTAAAGACAAACTTAGGCTGTTGGCAATCTCTGTCTGAGCAGAGTTGGTTTGATCTTCGTCAAGTTGAACCACTTCACTTTGTGGCCAACACGAGTAAGGTTGTTGTAACCACTCTGGTCCATTTATCCAGAGAGTACATGTCTTGAAACTTAGAGGACTGAGACCTCTAGAACCTACGTCGGCCGCATTGTGTTCCGACGCTACATGACCCCAGTGTTCACTCGGAAAATTTGTCTGTATTTGAGCGACTCGATTACCCACAAATGTTTTCAGAGTGTGCGGTTCCTTGCGCAACCAGGCAAGAACTATCATAGAATCCGAGAGGCAATGTACAGCCTCCGGTTGTTTTGGAATATTTTCGAGAATATTCTCGAGAAGTTTGGCGAGAAGATGCGCCGCACATAATTCCAAACGAGGTATAGTAATTTTTTTCAAAGGCGCTACACGCGTCTTTGCACAGAGCAATTGAACCACTGGTTTATCGTTTAGATAACTTCTAACATAGACAACGGCACAGTAGCCTCGCTCGGAGGCATCCGCAAATCCGATAAGATCGAATTTAGAACCCAAACAAGCTAACCTTGGTATCGAATAGTTGGATATACAATCGATCTCGTTCAGAAACAAGTTCCACTCCGAGACAATATGAGCGGGAGGTTCTTCATCCCATTCTACCTTTGATTTCCAAAGCTCTTGCATGATGAGTTTAAGAAACATCACCAATGGGGACATAATGCCTAATGGATCATAGATCCTTGCAATGCAGGACAAAATGTTTCTTTTGGTGCACAAATCGTCGGGTTTTGAGACCGTATACTCGTAGCAGTCGGACTTGCAAACCCATTTGACACCTAGCAATTTCACTGACTCGTCGTCATTGAAGTGGACATCTTTCACTGCGCGTGCATTGTCTGGTAGTTCATCCAGTATTGTTTGAGAATTACTGGCCCATTTTCGGAGGGTGAATCCTCCCTTTTCGAATATATCCGTGAGTTCACGGCGCAGTGTCAGTGCTGACTGAATATCTTCAGCTCCAGTCACAACATCGTCCATATAGATATCATTTTGCAGGACTTTAGCTGCTAAGGGATATTGATTCCCTTCGTCTTGAGTCAACTGCTCAACTGTACGCAACGCCAAGAACGGCGAACAATTCAAACCAAAGCAGATAGTGTTGAATTGGTACACAATAGGATGTGTGGCATCCGCAGGTTTCCAAATGAACCTGAGAAATCGTTGATGCTCGCGTACAACTCTAATTTGTAGGAACATCTGTTTTAAGTCCCCCGTAATTAAAATAGGATAAAATCTATTTCGCAAATGAAGAGTGAAAATACTCTTCTGTAGTACCGGACCAGGATACAAGTAGGCATTAATCGACTTTTCATTAGACGATGGCTTTGAAGCATTGAACACAATGCGTACCGGTGTCGTCGCACTATCAGGTTTAACCACTGCATGGTGTGGAATATAGTACGAATCCTGATCATTCAAATTGGGTTGCACATCAAGTCTCGTGACGTAACCCTTTTGCAAATATTCTTCGAATATTGCATCATAAGCCTTGAGTAACTCTGGGTCTTTACTCAAGCGAGTCAGCTGTGCGTGACAAATGGACAAAGCTTTCTTGTATGAATTGCCTAGTACTGGTGGGTACTGTTTAAAAGGTAAAGAAACCGTGTATTATCCCTCGGAGTCTCATTTGGTAGTATTGACAAAATGATCCTCCACCAATTTATCCTCGGGTTTAGTGACTACCGATGGAGTTGGAACATTTTCGAATCCCCAAAATTTAGACAATAGTTCGTGGGTATCTTCTTGTGTGTATGTATGATACGACACCACAGCATTGCTTGTTTGCTTGCTGGTATATTCTCCCATAACCACCCAACCAAAGATTGTTTTGATGGCGGTAAGTGTGCCATCGACTCCAAATGTCAGCTCCTAACAGCATGTCTATTCGTTGAGATTTATAGCATTCGGGATCCGAAAGTTGGATATTCCCAAATTGATTAAAGGTATTCCGAGATATTGGATAATCTGGGATTCGGCCTGTAATGTTGTCGATTACAATGCAACTCAAATCGAGAACTGGAGTTTCTTTACGACATGGTTTGATTTTGGTATGTATAATACCACTAGTGTCCTGGACGTGGGTGTCACTGATTGACATAATCTTTGTTTGACACGCTTCAATAGACAGATTCAAATTGTGGACACAACGACTTGTGATGTAGGATTTCTGCGATCCTGTATCCAATAAGGCACGGACAACATGTACCTTCCCTGCACTGTCAAATATATGCAGCTTTGCAATGGGTAGTAATACCGAAGTATGTTTTCTGTGTTGACTTAGTGAATAAGTCCTAGCAGACATTGACGCAATAGTTTCAGAATTACTACTACTGGCTTGAGAGTTTGCATCACTCTTGGGTGATGACGGACGATTTTTTTGCTCAGATTTTTTATCACGCTTGGGTGATAACGATTTGTTCGACCTTTCACCAAAATGCAGCAGCGTATGGTGAGGTTTGTTGCACGTTCTGCATGTGGCTGTACTAGGACAGTTCGGGCGTATGTGTCCCATTCTAAGACAGTTGATGCACAACTTGTGTTTGATTGCAGCATCATGTCTTCCTTTAGGTTTAAGAGCTATAAACCCTTCACACTGACTGATGTAGTGAGACTTTCTGCAATACGGACAATTCGTATCAGTTGTCAATGTCATCGCTCGGGATGCTGGCTTGTGCCCTTTGAATTGTTTGATTGGCTCGTGAGTTTTGACTGGTTTGTCTGGCTCAACCTCTAAGCTTGAAACTTGCTTAGTCAAGAACGCAATTAACTCTACATGAGTGGGCTTGGAGTCAGAATCCAATGTTAGTTCCCACTGTCGTCTAGTAGCCGAATCTAGCTTACGACAAATCATGTTTTCCAAAATGACCCCACATGACTCAACATCAACCTCTAAGTTTTTCAGAGCAGCGATGTTTTCGCGTGCTGTGTTCAACAATGATTTTAGTGCAGGAGCGTCTGCCTGCTTGACCTTTTGCACATCTTGGAGTGCATTCAGATGTACCGACCTCAACAACCTAGGACGATAATATTCATCTGTGATGGCGTTCCATGCAATATCAAAACTATCAGCTTTGACGGGGATATTTGTAATAAGCCTAGCGGCTTCCCCTTTTAAAGATAACTTGAGATATTGAAGTCGTTCAATATCTGACAAACTGTCCCGATTTAACTGTGTGAATAAATCGTAAAAATTCATAAAAGTTGTTTTCTCCCCATCGAATGTTGGGAGATTTAATTTAGGCAAACTGGGTTGCATATATCGCAAAGATTGTGCTGATTGAATCGAATGTGATTCTGATTTAGCTCTGTCGGACCCTGACTGTGATCCGGTGTCTCCATTGAACTTTTAAGCTTGTAATTGACACGTATGTCGCAAATGAGTTCTTTTATTTCATTAAACAACTTCTTTTCTCGGGAAATTTCTGCCAATATATCCTCGTCGGGATTTTTGGTTTGTTTTAACTTTGAAGAATATTCACAATAAGTACGATTGAATTCCTGTTCCCAAGCTGCGAGAGACGGAAAAGTTACCTCAAATTTCACTTTACTTTTTTCATCAGTCTCTGAAGAATAGACTGATAGACGACGAATATCTTCTGTCACAACCTCTAATTGTTTGTGCAGAAGTTTAGCCATTTTACAGTGTGTTATTAAATGCAATTACTAATACCAAAATAACTAGAAACAATAATTTTCTCCGAATACCGCCAAATCCGGCTCGAAGTACCAAATGTTGCGTCTCTCCGGTGCGAAGGACTAAGTAATAAGGACCTAGTGGTTCGAAGGACCAAATGTTCAATCCCTAAACCAGCGAATCCGGCCTAGAAGAACCAAAATGTTTTGATCCTGCTCGCAAGCCCAAATGCGATGTCTCTAGATCAGCGAATCCGGTCTAGAAGCACCAACAATGTGTTTGATGTTAAATTCGATGAACAAAACAAAACTATATGTAAACCAAATTAATTACAACCTTCGATAGCTGGTTCACATCACTGGACTTGGCCAATACACGGGATAATATTAATATGTGAAACGTACTAATTAACAACGAACGAAGGACCAGCTAGTTTTACGAACTAACAAACGTGCTAAGTATAATTGCAACAAAATAACAAACAACTGAAAAATAATTCTGAGAGATATGTGATAGCTTATTGAATACAAGTGACATAAACTATAATAAACCAAAGATAGAACAAATACGATATTTGTTGAAATTAACTAAATCATTTAATACGTGTATGACCACACCAATTTAGTTAAACAATATTAAGAACTCTAAATGAACTTAATAATAACCAACTAGAATGCAAACTTGTTGCATTGACTGTACCTAAGCGACAACAACAGCAGGTGTGCTATGGATGACGTCACTCGAACGTGAACGTGTTCAAACAGGTTTACAAAAAAATAAGAATAATTTCACCCAAGGAAATATGAATCAAATCCCTAACAACACGAGTTCACGTGAGAAATCAAATTGTACAGTTCGATTTTACAATTGATTCCTGAGATGTGTCTATTAGCTGCATAAATTGGCACCGGAAAGTATTCACGGACTATAAAGTACCAAATTAAATGAAAACCGAACGATAACTCCTTGAATTAGTCGTGCTAGGCTAATCAAGTTACGCGAACGATAATTAAACAACAAATTACTTTGCTGACCATATGAAAATCAGAAAGTTAATGCAAAATGGTGGAAAACCACTCTCGCGGACGACGATGCGCTACGTGTTTACCGTTTGCAAGCCAGACACATTCTAAGTTGGTCGCAGTCGATCAACGCGGTAGATGGACTTCGCTTGGCGTGGGGGTGCGCGCGCACTCGCGTGAAACTAGACGCAGTAATCTTAATATTAATAAATAGTTTAAGATACTACAGCTATTTCAAACAATTCTAAAATTAAACTTAAACACGTAGAAAATATATAACTAATTTTTTCAAGTAACAGAAACAGTTATTTCTATTTATTTGTTGAGTTATTTAAATAGAGTCAAGGCGGGTTACTCGTTCTATTCCCATGTGCAGCGGGTTGCTACCTCAAGGGGTTAATATTTTCCAATTCCTCTCATTTAAAACATATTAGTTTTAAACAAAGAAAGTTTGTAGAATTTGCTGGATAATTGTTAGTATACCAAATAAAATGGGTTCGGAACCAGCCAGCAGCAAAATTAAATTTTTATTTTTTACTATTCAAAATAATTTTTAGAATTTATATATTTTTAATCTTTTATTGACTTTAACAAACAAAACTCGGAGGGACTGGGTTCGGAACAAGCCAGCAGCAAAATTTAATTTTTTATTTTTACTATTCAAAATAATTCTTATTATATATTCTTAATCTTTTATTGACTTTTGATAAAATATAAACATTATTTAAAGCATAAATTATTCGTATTTTGTAAAATCTGAATCACATTGATTACAACATACAGTTGAATAGTTACAATAAATATTTATAATAAAAAATAACGTATTCATTTGATTAAATTTCAATAAAAAATTAAAATATATTAACAATAAAAATTATTTTAAGAAACAAAAATTTTAAATTCATTTTTGCTGCAAGCTGGTTCCGAACCCAGTCTCTCCGAGTTTTGTGTCTTACAAAGCGCACATGTTACCACTAGGCTATTTAAGCTATTACTTGGTAACAATTTTTCCCGAGCTATGAACAACAATCCTCGAAATTCTACAAATCTCTTTATTTATTTTCTGATATTACACATTTAAATTTACTAATTACCAATAAGTACCTACACAAATTTTTAACTTTACATCTTGCGCGGGGGGAGATACTGTTCACAATTAACTGATTTCACATGTTAATCTCTTAAGTGTCGGTCGGCCTAAGACACCCGGTATGTAGCATTGTCAAGCACAAATATTTTACAGGCGCCGGGGAAGCTATACAAAATAGACTATATTTTTAATTTAAAATATACTTTTAGTAATAATAAACGGAATTATATGATTAAAAAATAAGTAGTTATAATCCCTTAAATAGTGAAACCTAATAGAAACTTAAATTAAATATAATTATATTAAATTAAAATAGTCCATACAAAGATGAAATTTAATCTTTTATTGGCCAATTTCAAACTGTTATATTTTAATTAGTCTTCTAAAGCTTAAATTATAATCTCGCGTTTGGGATTAACTTTCGACTTTATAAAATTAGATTATTTGTCCAATTTTTAAAAGATCTAAAATAATGCAATCATTGAAATATTTAATTTATATCGAAGAGTGCGATGCCTAATTTGTCTTTTACTAGATTATAATATGAGTAAATTTGGCGCATTTATTAATCTTTTTTTCTGAGAGCGTACAAAAACCAAAAATATATAACTTTTAAATTCACATAACTCGCTTATTCAAAGGGCTAACTTAATAATACTTGATGTGCTAGACGCAGAATTTAATTTTCTGAAATTTTTTTTTCACGCATTTATTTCGAAAATCAAAATAAAACCATTTTATTCAAGAAAAACTGTTTACAACTTCAGGTTTTTAACAAAAATCTATTAGGTTATTCCTATTGGCATAAAATTCTTATATACCAAATTTAAAAAAAACATTGATTATATTTTAAAATAGTTTTTCATTAAAATGTATTATAGGCTTCAAGTAGAGTACCACTTCTGAAAATTATATAATGCCTAAAACGAAAGGTGCTCAACTAGATGTTATAGTAGTCCTAAATACAAAATTTCAACTTTCTACAGCTTACCTTTTTTGAGTTATGCAAGATACGTACTACGTACATATAGACGTCAAGACTAAATCAGTCAAAATGGATTCGGGGATGGTAAAATGGATATTTGCTCTGATACAGGAAAGTAAAAACAGATACCTAAGTATTTCCTAAATCAGGATTTAGGATAGCCAATGCTTGTGGTGAACGCGAAATTTTGCTTAGTAATGTCTTTGTGGTATACAGGTAGTTCATTTTTAAGTGGCTACTATTGCGATCTGGTTTACTATAAAAGATACGAAGTTGGTTAAATTCGCAAAGAATCTCTATTTTACAGGGGTTTTTCAATGAAAAAAAAATCAACCAGTGGTACTCAAAATATGGATACCAACTTTTGTCTTTTAAATAGAAACAAATACTTTCTTTTGATCATTCAATAGAATTCTTTATTCTGAATCCATCGATATACAATTTTCATAACCTTACATAACAATATTTTTGAGAATTTTTTTTTTAAAGTTATGAAGTAATTCCCCCAAAATATGATATTAATAAGAGAGCCATGAGTGAAAAAGTTAAGTATATTTAAAAAATCGTTGGATTCAAAATGAAGAGCTCTATTGAATGAGCAAATAAAAAGAATATAATCCTGTTTAAAATAAAAAAAGTTAATATGCATAACTTGAGAACCACTGGTTCCAGTTTGTCATTGAAATACCCAAAATAGAGATTCTTTGCTAATTTAACCAACATCATATCTCTTATAGTTCTCGAGATCAGCATGGTAGCTACTTAAAATTAACACACTGCAGTAATTCTGAAATTAATAATAAAATTATCAGATTTTAGTGAAAATTACGGTAGATTTTGTAGACTCCTGTGAAACTAATTTTATACAGAATGATAAAAAATGGTTGAAGGTCACGTGATCACTTTTGTTCCAAAATAATGTCAAAATTATATTCCAATATTCCATATTCATCAAAACTATATTCCACATATGACAGGTGCATGATATTTGACTAATATCATTGTCGTACTTTGATTCATTTCATATTTATTTCGGATACATTCCTAAAAAGCCTTTAATTTTATTTCATTATACTTTTAATTAAGAGCCTGACAGATTTCCTCTTGAAGCATATTTTCATTCGGGTGATCATAAAGAACACGGTTCTTGGGATTATTCTTATGACTGCTTCCAAATTCGAAAGGTACGGCCATGGAAATAGTAATGCTGTCATACTATCTAAGCGGCAAATGTCAAAATTGTATAGAGCGGCACCCTTCAGGCATTTTTGATCACTCTATATATATTTTCAATATACATATAATTGAAATTTATGTTCTATCTGTCTTATGTTGAGTTTCGCCGTAAATTGAAAAATGGTCAAGATTTTTTTAAAATTAAGTAGATATTTTAAATCAACGATAAATTCGCATCTTTTGTACAATTTTATTTATGTTCCCATTTTAAGAAATAAAGCTTTTATTTTGTAAGTTTTTTTTGTTACCCCTTTATAACCCCCACACGAAAATCCAAAAGTCGGCGCCTATGCTTACAATTATAACAATTGAATGTATTATCAGTTTGCCATGGCTTTTGTGCCTTCTTTGTTTACTGAAATATTTTGAAATTTAAAGATGTCTCGTTTGTTTTTGATTATTCTGAACTCTAATTTTTAAAAAAAATATTTATATTTAATTTTACCTAAATTTTATTAAATAAATAAATATATAAATATATCATCACGGCATATTACCCATTGCTGGGTGTGCCAATCTGCTTTGTACACAGATTTCGGTATTAATTTTATTCATTTGTGAATTTTAGATAGCATTAATTGTTCGATATAATCATAAACAAATAATACATCAGATAGACGGCAAAATATATCCTCTTAAAAATAAGGCACAAATGTCATGGCAAACTGATAATACACAAAATATTATAAAATAATAAATGCATGTATTTGGCATCATTTTAAAGCTAATTTTAAATACATTCCGACAATATAAAAATATATGTACCATTATATTTAAAAAATCAAAGAAAATTTCGCAGCCGGCGAAACCGGGAGTATAAATCAGGATCTTTTCACACCAAAAAGTGACATTTAACTTCGCGAGCGCCTTTGTAATTTAAACTATAGGTCTAAAATTAATAATAAAGAAAATATCTATTTGTCCCTTTTTTTCAATCACCCTGTATGGCAGTACTTATATTTTAGGAACTACTGGCGAATTCGGCCATCTGTGTAATTGTAATATTGTTGTTATTATTATCATCACTGTATTAGCATATGTTTATGAGACTTATAAACTTATAATAAAAAATTAATTGGATAGCTTCTACAGAGATTGGTACACCCAGCAATGGGCAATATGCCGTGATAACATATTTCTTTATTTAATTAGATAGCTATTAATTGTTATTGACATAACATGAACCCAAATTTCCGTTATTTACCTCATGTGAAATAAAATATGTTGTTATAAATGACGATTAAATGTTAGCGCTGAAAATTAAAATATTAAAACACATTTATCACCCAAACCGGTATATACAGTATTAATACAAAAATAATAACAAATCTAGATGACCGTCGCCTGGCCCAACCCGGTCACGCGGAATCCTCCTTCACACCGTGATTATTTCTGTAAAAGAATTAACACATGAGAAATACTCAGTGAGGAGGCAACCATTTACAAAAGGTTCAGGCATTCACACACCGTACACACATGTTGGCAACTACGGGCAGTACCGCCAGTTACTACGGACCCTCTGCCGCTTCGGTGGTGATCCGGGAACACATCCACAGAGATCACTACAGCCCAAACTGCTGCTAACGTTGGCGACCCAGAAGCGGGTCACTACAGCCTTTCCCTGCTGCTGCCGCTGGCGACCCCCGGGTCCACACGGGCGGCCACTACGGAACCTCTGCCGCTTCGGTGGTGATCCGGGAACACATCCACAGGGATCACTACAGCCCTAACTGCTGCTACCGTTGGCGACCCAGAAGCGGGTCACTACAGCCTTTCCCTGCTGCTGCCGCTGGCGACCCCCGGGTCCACACGGGCGGCCACTACGGAACCTCTGCCGCTTCGGTGGTGATCCGGGAACACATCCACAGGGATCACTACAGCCCTAACTGCTGCTACCGTTGGCGACCCAGAAGCGGGTCACTACAGGTCTCCCTTCTGCTACCGTTGGCGACCCTCGGGTTCACACGATGCGGCCACTACAGTACCCAGTACTGCTAACACACACCCACAATCATACACATGCTAGATTAACTCTCTCACCTGAACCACTATAATATCGATGTTCTCACACTGAAATCTGGAAATAAACTGAAATAAAATACGTGAATACCAGTATCATTAAACGTAGCTCTTATCCAACAGCATCGGTTACGTACCTAAATAGCTAATTAGAGACAAAACATAATAAATTTAATAAAAATAATCTTACGCAAAATAATATCTGTGACAGTTCGGCCATCCTGAAAAGTTCCTCGTCCTCGAGGAATCAATCCCAAATTCCTGCAGCATCTGCATACGAAGCGCTGTTGTCTTCCAACAGTTCACGTGTACTTAAATATGGTTTCATCCTGTCAATCGCCACTACGTTACTATATTCTCCTCTTCTACTTCGATTTGTACCAGGCAAATCTTCTACTGAAAATCTATCGTTCAGTAGAACTTTCTTTATTTGGAATGGTCCTTCATATGGATGGTGTGAAATGGAATCGATAGTTTCTCAATTGGATTCAATAGTTCTGGCTGCTTTCTTATCTCTTGTTTATGGTAAAAACATCTGATACACAAGTCAGTGTACTTCGCGAATTTTCTCATTCCAGGAAACCAGTAAATTCCAAAATGTCCAAACTCATCAAGACAGGAACGTACTATCTGCAGCCGTTGTCCTCTAGGTACAACCCACTAGATTCCAGACGCGGTGATTCGGTAAACCCGTTCGTCTCGTAAACAGTGATTTTTATGAATATTCCTTTCGTAGTTAGTTTCCGGTGGTTTACTTAAAATGTTCTTAATAATTTTCAACTTGTCATTTGTCCGGCGAGTATCCAGTCAGCTTGTTATAATAGTATTGCAACATGGGTTCATCCGGTTTCTTTGTTGCGAGAAATCATTTCTTGAAGCAACTGAAAATAATTTTCCTGTGACGGAAATGCCTTCAACAACATAGCCTTCCATGTCTCCCAAGAATGATTTATTCCTTGCAGCGCTTTATACCATATTTCTGCATACCCTCTCCAGCGACATCTCATATATATGATGGTAGTTATTTCGTCCCATTTATGCATAGCGTGTAAAGTGAACGTACATACTGAAATTGAGGACTGTTGTTAGGTAACGCCATGTTTTAATGTTGTTCCAGGTTCGTTATCCAGCTAAACATAAACGTAATCAATATCCGCACTGTTCCAAAGGCTGTGCTGGTGTAAACCTAAAAGATGAAAGTTAAATATGTTCTGATCCCACTTCTGAAATGTTATAAATGACGATTAAATGTTAGCGCTGAAAATTAAAATATTAAAACACATTTATCACCCAAACCGGTATATACAGTATTAATACAAAAATAATAACAAATCTAGATGACCGTCGCCTGGCCCAACCCGGTCACGCGGAATCCTCCTTCACACCGTGATTATTTCTGTAAAAGAATTAACACATGAGAAATACTCAGTGAGGAGGCAACCATTTACAAAAGGTTCAGGCATTCACACACCGTACACACATGTTGGCAACTACGGGCAGTACCGCCAGTTACTACGGACCCTCTGCCGCTTCGGTGGTGATCCGGGAACACATCCACAGAGATCACTACAGCCCAAACTGCTGCTAACGTTGGCGACCCAGAAGCGGGTCACTACAGCCTTTCCCTGCTGCTGCCGCTGGCGACCCCCGGGTCCACACGGGCGGCCACTACGGAACCTCTGCCGCTTCGGTGGTGATCCGGGAACACATCCACAGGGATCACTACAGCCCTAACTGCTGCTACCGTTGGCGACCCAGAAGCGGGTCACTACAGCCTTTCCCTGCTGCTGCCGCTGGCGACCCCCGGGTCCACACGGGCGGCCACTACGGAACCTCTGCCGCTTCGGTGGTGATCCGGGAACACATCCACAGGGATCACTACAGCCCTAACTGCTGCTACCGTTGGCGACCCAGAAGCGGGTCACTACAGGTCTCCCTTCTGCTACCGTTGGCGACCCTCGGGTTCACACGATGCGGCCACTACAGTACCCAGTACTGCTAACACACACCCACAATCATACACATGCTAGATTAACTCTCTCACCTGAACCACTATAATATCGATGTTCTCACACTGAAATCTGGAAATAAACTGAAATAAAATACGTGAATACCAGTATCATTAAACGTAGCTCTTATCCAACAGCATCGGTTACGTACCTAAATAGCTAATTAGAGACAAAACATAATAAATTTAATAAAAATAATCTTACGCAAAATAATATCTGTGACAATGTTTTACATTTTATTATTATGTACAACATTGTGTTTAATGAAATGCAATAATAATTCTGTCTTCTTTCTCGTTATCCATTTGTTCATGCGGGCACCGGAGTTTCGTCAGCGATTAGTACTAGTGTAGTTGGTGTATTTAAGCCGTACAACAACCACTGATTACTATACAAATAGAGCGCCGGCAGAAATACTCCTTCTAAATCTAGCACTATAAATGTTTTACATGGACAACTGGTCAGGGTTGTAAAATTGTTATTTGCCACTGTATTATCACTTTCATGAGACATAATTATAAATTAATTAGGTAGCTATAAAATGTACTTATTGACATAATATTAATCCAAATTTCTATTATTAACCTCCTGCGAATTAAATTAAATTATGTTTACATATCATTATTATGTACAACATTGGATATAATGAAATGCAATAATAATTCCAACGCGGTTAAATTTATATGACTGCATCGCAAACCACACGTCAATACACATTCGACGGT
Organism: Harpalus rubripes; assembly: GCA_963082715.1. NCBI lineage: Eukaryota > Metazoa > Arthropoda > Insecta > Coleoptera > Carabidae > Harpalus > Harpalus rubripes. The sequence continues at coordinate 46,412,880 of OY720448.1, read as the reverse complement.
ACAATGCATACCTATTAATTTAATTGTAATACGTACTAACATTTCAATACAATAATTTTGTATTGAGAAGCATTCATTGTATATCGTAATAGGAAACTGCATAGTCTGGAAGGGAAACACTTTGTAAACGAATAAAGTTATTATCACTAAAGACGAGTTTGTTGTATGAGTTCCGAACCTGCAACTCTGCAAGCGTGCCTAGTGAAAGGCTTATAAGTTCGATGGACTGAATACAAAATAGCTTCATCATAGAACTTCATGTTGTATGCTTCTTAAAGGCAAAGTTTCTACCGGCGTATTTTGGTTTTTGCGACCGAGGACAGTATTGTGTAGCCTCTTGTCTAGCATCTAGCTACTTTCATAAATAAAATGTGGTTTTTGTTTATCCTAAATACAATTTTTGTTCGTGATTTCACTCATCGCTCATTACTTTTTTCTGAAGAGTTTCAAATTGAATTATATCATGAAATCGTAACTTTAAATTTATTTGTTAATTAATAAAAAAATTATGGAGCACTTCATTAAATTACCTAATAACTTTTACTTATGGGATGAATCTAAATTAAAACATGCGTGTGCAACTTAAAAAATCACTTCTATTTATATGGTCAATATTTTTATATTTTAAAGGTCAGTATTTTATAATATAAATGGTCAACATATATAAATCTTTCGCTCAGGGTATGTTTAGGTTAATTTAGGTTAGGTTACATTGGGTTAGATAAGTTTAGTTAGGTTTTTATTATAAAAAGCTAATCATTTTATACTGGCCATTTATTCAAAATATTTGTCTTTAATTAGATTTGAATGTGGATTAAAAACTGAAAATTTGCATGTGTCATACATATGGACGTACATTATGAAATGAATATTATATTTTATAATACTCATCAAATAAAAATTAATTAACTTTGACAAGAAAATTATAAATAAACATAATGTATTTTCGTTTCAATACACATTTAAAACTAATATAATAGCCATATAAGAGCTACGAGGTCGGTTAGCAAATAATTGCTATTTTGCTACTTTAAAGCGTAACATTGTTTTTTTCAACTACAGGTTGTCAGACTGTGGTGCCAACTTTGTTTGTTTATATGGGAGCATGTATTTTTTTATTTACTTATGAGATAGAGAATTTTATTCTGAATTCAGTAATATAATATTTGCAAACCCTCAGATAACATTTTTTTTTTTAAATATTCAAATAAAGTTTTATATAAATATCATTAAAATATGTCTACAATAAGAGTGTAAGAATACTTTTTTACATAGAATCAGAGTACCCTGAAAGATAGACGTGATTATTTTCTTTTATAATCAGGCTGGGATTTACATACAAGCAAAACAAGCAAGTGCTGAGGGGGCCCCCAAGGCTGAGGCTGAACCTTTTTTGTAATGGAGAGCCCGCCTGTAACTTAATTTTTTTATTCTTTCATTAACATTTAACAATAAATGTATTTACGGCAGTTAATTACATGAAATGAAAAGATATGTATTACATATATAGTAATGTGTAATAATACATGTTTTTACATATTTATAATATATATTATATTATATTTTATATTTACATATTTTTTTGCAAAAAAAATCAATTAAAACTTTTTTATTTTTTTTTTATATTTGGCACTGTTTTTTTTATGGGGGGGGGGGCACATACGCGATCTGCTTGGGAGCCCCGCGGACCGTAAATCCGGCCCTGTTTATAATTGATCATAAATGTCAACGCAAACAAAATATTCAAGAAAATCTTTTATGGCACTATAATTCTATGAAAAAAAAAACACGGATACATTTTTTCCATTCGTGGCATTTTTATTATACCCATATTTTAATCAAATTAATATAAAACTATTATGCATTTTGCTGAAAAAAAAATCGTAAAAAAACACTCTGTAAAATATATACTTATAAACAAATATATATAACTATATTAGATTCATATAAAAAATGAATAAAATTGGATGATATTTGTATGTAGGTAATTTTAAATTGATAGTAAATACATATAGTAATATTTCATAATCTAAATTTGAATATCTAGGAAACAATAAAAACGAACTATACAGGCTGGTGACTCGAACACCTGAACATAGGAATTTAACAGGAAAATCATATTTTCGTAATTTCCTACTCCCCTAATTATTTTAGTTAAAAAAGCTTCAAATAAAAGTTGTAGAGCATATTCTGCATATTAGTCAATAAACAAAGTTAATTTTGCTTGCCTTGTAACTTTAGAAATTAGGTATGAAAATGACGTAAATTACCCCAAAAATATCGATAGCCATGGAATTGAAACAAAAAGTAACTAGTGATAACGGTTTATATGTCAAGTTACGTTTCGTTCATTTATTTTTATTATTACTTGAAATTACTGTTTATAATATAAATATGTTATATGATTAATTACAGTTTAATGCTCGTTGGTGTAGACTATAAGTAATTGATGTTAATTTATGGAGAAGTACATAAAAATTCAAAAGTACAAAACCTATTGTGTTAACCTGAAACAGTTAACATGCGATCTCACAGACCGTGCGATTCTAAAATTTTCTCTAGTTTCCTAATTTTATCTGACGACCCTAGCGTACAGTACTCTCATCTTTTAGCACGTTTTTATAAATATTAATACGACAGAGGTATAAGTTACTTCATTCTCGAGTAAAAATAACATTGGGTGTGTAAATGTAGTTGCCTGGGAGACAATCTGGGGATTTATATATAGTAACGTCTTTGTATTTTGATTTTCATAATATTTTTTCCAATTTGCCCAAAAATATATTAATGTTATGTTTATTTAAATAAACCTTTATCATTTTCTGGTGTAATTAATAATTATTATACACTTTTAAATTAATTATAAAGGAGTATTCTACATCATATCCTGCATACGTACATAACACATGGTAACAACTTTGAACATTTGCATTTTTTAATACGTTGTTTTAACATTTATCGCGTTCTTTTGACCTATAGTATCAGAACCACCCAACAAAAATAAAAGTCCGTAAACATCCTATATAATAATTGAAATGGCTGGAGATATTTATGTTATAATGTTGCCCTAAGCATAACAATAAATAACTAAAAACAACAACTATCATATACTGTATATAAAATTAAATAAATAAATATAAATATAAATATATCATAAATTAAATTGCATTAGAATTAAAGAAACATTCGTGATTAACCATTTTCATTATTGTAATCAAAGTTCCTTTGTTGTAATTATAAAAGTATTCCTTTATTGTAATCAAATCAAAATTCATAAAGGGGCTCTAATCAGACGTAAGTACATATATTCAGTAAATTATCTACATAGGTATACATCCTTGATTTACGTATAGGTTCATATGCCACGATTACATTAAAAAAACATACAGTAATGATACAATTATTTTAATAATTTTTCTGTAATTAGTCGTTTTCTGAATCAAAGAGACACATATTCACTATTAGAGAGCCGTAACTAGGGTTTTGAGCGCCTGTGGCAAAAATTTTATTTCCGCCCCTACATATCAAGAAAATAAAAACAAAACGTCTGATGAGCGGTTCGCGAGTTACTAAAAACTTAAACTTACACGAACATTTTTTAAAATTTAAAACATCTGTAAATCGGCTATTTAAATTCAAATCACAAATTGTTATTCTGGTTAACTATTTTTTAACATAACTCTTTGAGAGTTCATTCTAGGCAAAAAATGTAAGAACCCTTTTATGTACAGGAAATTACGGGCTTTAGTTTTGTATTCTTGTAAAATTCAGATACCGGCCACTGTTTTCAACAAAATATCCAAAACAGATTTTTTGCATCTTTGACCCAAGATGGCGGCAAAATCTGGGGTCGCTAGAAGGTGCTAAATTAGTATGTCTTTTTGGAAGTACCAATAAAGAGAATAAAAGTTTTTATTGTTCGAATGACGTATTCTATACATATGTATATATGTCGATAGAATAATTCAAAAGAAGAGTTAAGCCAGCTTGTCACCAATTATTTCCACAATAAACACCTTGCCGACTGGCCTATCTGTAGATAATTATTCGTTAACGTCAGAAAATAGATTTCAGAAATATTTGATCAAAAACTATATAAATGATTAAAATTTTGCGCCCCTAAGAATTGTGCGCCCGTGGCGTGCGCTACCTTTGCCACGCCCTAGTTACGGCACTGCACTATTATCTCCAGCCATATGATACACATTAAACTATAGTTTTATAAAAACATAAAACTGTTATAATCAATTTTTTGTATTATTAGGTGTTGTGTGTTTCAATAAGAACACATTGAGTTTCGTTTATCAACTGTTTATTATAAAGCAAGACACTTCTTTTTATATTCAAACTTTACATAACATTAACAGTAATTAATAATAATCTAACCCAGTACATAACACATTTAATATCTACTATTACTATATATACAACTATTATAATTAACAATCTACAACATCTCCTTTGTTACCAAAGAAAAGTCAAGTTCCGTATTTATCTGGAGGTTTGACAGTACGTCCAGATTTTGTAACTACAGTATCTGACTTTTCTTTAGAACTCACATTTGTGTTTAGTTTTAGTTTTTGTTGGAAATCGTCTGACAGTCTTTCGACCCTTATATTTGTTTCACGATTTTTAATGGTTTCCGTACTATCATTTAAACTAGAAAGTGAATCTGCACTTGTATCTGAATTTGCTAATGTATCCTCATAACTAGAGAGAGTGTCTGAATTTGAATCTGAATCAGAGTTATAACTATTGTCAGGATTGCGCGGGTTTATGATAGTACTAGTACTAGTCTCATTATTGCTAATTGTCTTAATTGGTTCTATTTTAATAAACTTTCTATTTCTATCTATTTCACTTCCATTTTGCGTTTTGATAGTATATGATCGTGGTCTGTCTAATCTGTTAACAATTTCACCCTTCTCCCATTTTCCATCTTTACGTACTCTTACTTGCTGTCCCGTATTAATGGGCTGCATGTTTTTTGCATTACGATTATAATAAGTTTTACTTTTGTGTTGTGTTTGTTGCAAGTGTTTCTTATATTTGTTCAATTTAGATGTATTGCCTTTATTTTGAAAGGGAAGTACTCATCTAAGTTTTCTACCCATTAATATTTGAGATGGCGAAAGTATTCCATTTATGGGAGTATTTCGTAACTGTAACATAGCGAGATATGGATCCGAATTTGAATGCAAGGACTTTTTTAGTATGTTTTTTATCGTCTGTACATATCTTTCGGCCATACCGTTAGATTGTGGATAATGTGGTGATGAAGTAATGTGATCAAAATCCCATTCTTTAGAGAAATTTTTGAATTCCACACTGGAAAATTGTGGTCCATTATCGGATATGACAATTTCTGGTATTCCTTGTCGGGAAAATATATGCTTAATGATATTTATAACGTGTTTGCTTGTAGTACTATTCAAATGACATACTTCTACATATTTACTAAAGTAGTCTACTACAAGGAGATAGTTTTCATTATTAAAATGAAATAGGTCCATTCCTACTTTTTGCCATGCGTATTCAAGAATTGAATGTGGAATTAATTTTTCTTTCTGTAATTGGTTTGAAAATGTAGAACACGCGTCACAATTCTTGACAAAATTAGTTATATCATTGGTCATATTTGGCCAATAAATACATTCTCGGGCTATCGATTTACATTTTTCTAATCCTAAATGAGCTGCATGTATTTTATTGAGCATTTCATTCCTCATTGATTTTGGGACAATTATTTGATTATTCTTAAATAATAATTCCGAATGTAAAAAAATTTGATCTTTGAGTTTTTCATACATTTTGACGTTACTATTTATGTTATTTTTATTATTCGGCCACCCGTTTCTTAAATATTGGTTTAACATTTGCAAATCTTCATCCTTTGCTGTTTCGTCTTGAAATTTTTTGAGTTGATTTTTTGAAATATTTACATTATTTGTGACTAAACAAACATGCGCTTCAATTTCATTTACAGTTTCTTCCTCTTTTCCATTTTTAGTTATGTACGCACGTGACAAAGTGTCTGCAATGATTAATTCTTTACCGGGCCTGAATATTAAATTAATATCAAATGGCTGTAATTTTATTATCATTCTTTGTAGTCGCAAGGGACACAAAGCTAAAGGTTTTTGGAAAACACCTATCAGCGGCTTATGATCTGTCTCTATTGTTATTTGTTTGCCCGTTACATATTGGGAAAAATGTTCACAACTAAAAACGATAGCAAATAATTCTTTTTCAATCTGTGCCCAACGTTTTTGTGTACTGGTAAGAACTTTGGATGCATAAGCTACGGGTAAATTATTTTGTAATAAAACTGCGCCGACTCCATTTTTAGATGCATCAACAGATATTACTATCGGTTCATTTACGTTATAAAATTGTAAAATAGGTGCTTTAGTTAATAGTAATTTTAAATTATGGAATGCATTTTCATGATTTTCATTCCAATGCCAACTAACATTTTTTTGGAGTAATTCACGTAAAGGAAACGTTATTTCGGAGAGATTTTTTACATATCTACCCAAATATGTAACCATTCCTATAAATCTTTCTAAGTCCTTTTTACTTTTTGGTATCTGTGCCTTGACGATTGCCTCAATTTTTGAAGGGTCAGGCTGTACTCCATTTTTAGTAATGATGTGACCTAAATATTTAATTTTATTTACACAAAATTTGCATTTACTTAGATTTAGTTTCAGATTGTATAATTGTAATCTTTCAAATACTTTGGCTTATCTACTGTTATGTTCTTCCAATGTTCTACCCCATATAATTATATCATCAATATATGTATCTACTCCTTCTATATCATCTATTATTTGTTTCATGAGCTTTTGGAAAATTTCTGGAGCTGAACATAACCCAAATGGCATGCGTAAAAATCTGTATCGCCCAAATGGTGTATTGAAAGTACATAATTTTGAACTATTTTCATCTAGTGGTATTTTCCAAAATCCATGATAGCATCTAGTGTGGTAAAATATTTTGCTCCGTTTAATTTAGCTAGTATTTCTTCCGTAGTTGGGATGTGAAAATGTTCTCTTTTAATAACTTTATTCAGGTCTTTCGGATCTATGCATATTCTGATTGAATTATTTGGTTTTCTTATGATTACCATAGAGTTGACCCATGGTGTTGGTTCGTCAACTTTTTGAATTATATTAATAGATTCCAATTTATTTAGTTCGGATTTGACTTGATTAAGAAGAGAAAATGCTACTTTTATTGGAGGGTGTACAACTGTTTCACTATTATTTTCTAGATTAATTTTGTAAGGTTTAATTTTTAGACAACCAAAACCATTAAAAAGCGTTTCGTACTTTTCAATTAATTTATTCACATTTTTATCTGAATTAATTTTCATTACCCTTTGTATTAAATTTAATTGTACACACGCGTCTAGCCCTAACACTGGTGGAGAGTTCGTGTTTATAACAAAAAAACTTAATTTATGTGACATGTTTCTGTACTTACAATTTAAATTACATGTTCCAGCTATTGGTAAATAGGTTCCTGAATATGATTTAAGTTTAGTATCAGTTTTGTTTAACTTGTTTGTTTTAATATACAGATTATTTAATAATGCTGAAGAAATACAATTGACTTGGGCACCGGTATCAATTTTGAACGTAATATCTACATCATTAATTTCTAACGTTACGTCCCAATTATTATTATGATTATCTGACATAACCATTCCCAAAAATAAATCATCATGGTCACTAGTTTTTTGTTCTACTAATTTTATACTTCGTGTTTGACATTGGGTTGCAAAATGATTAAATTTCTTACATTTAGTACATTTTTTCTGATATGCAGGACATTTATTTTTTTCATGATTTCGACCACAACGAGTACAATTTTTAATAAACTTACTGTTATTAAATCCTGGATTTCGATTACCCGGTGTAGACGTTGTCTGGTACCTCGGTTTCCCATTGCGTGCAGGCTGGTGTCTCTGGAGGGCTAAAACACTGTTGTCTGTAATTTCTTTCGATGTCCCGGTGATTTCTGATGACTGAAGCCTGGATATCTCTGATGCTCTGCATAGATGAATTGCTTTTTCTAATGTTAAATCTGGTGTTTGAAGTAATTTTTCGCGTAACTCTTTGCTCACAATTCCACACACTAAACGATCACGAACTAAACTATCTTTTAATTCTCCAAAACTGCAACTTGCGGAAAGATTTTTTATTTCAATCACATATTGATCAATTGATTCACCTGGCACTTGATTTCTTGTGAAAAATTTATGTCTTTCAAATATCTCATTTTTCTTAGGCTTAAAGTGATCTTCGAATTTTTTGAGGTATCATCTAATTTATCTTTTTCTGTTTCACTTATACTAAATGTGTTAAATATATCGATGCAATTATCACCAATTAGATGTAATAAAATCGCACATTTAGTAGCCTCGGATTTTTTAACACTTTCTGAAGCAACTAAATAGATTTCAAATGTTTGTCTCCATTTAGTCCAGTTAGCCTCTAAATTTCCATCTAAGCACATAGGTTAAATTGCTCTTTCCGACATTGTAATTTGTTTTATTTAATAAACTAAACCGACTGCGCCATGTTGTGTGTTTCAATAAGAACACATTGAGTTTCGTTTATCAACTGTTTATTATAAAGCAAGACACTTCTTTTTATATTCAAACTTTACATAACATTAACAGTAATTAATAATAATCTAACCCAGTACATAACATATTTAATATCTACTATTATTATATACAACTATTATAATTAACAATCTACAATATTAGGTAGTCTTGTTCATTATTGAAATCAAATTTTCTTTATTGGGAAACATATATTTTGTAACAGTTATTTCGTCGATTTAAAAGTAAAAAGTTGTCTTTTGGGAATTACAGGCCCTATGCAAATCCAGTATAGTGTCCTTGACCGAAATTAGGTCCTGGTCGTATCTCAAATTTGACAAAATTGCACTGAAGTTTCCTTCTTATCAGCCATACATGATTCTTGCATTTTTCTTCACCTAACATATTTTAAAATTAATTATTATTTAAACTAGTCTTTTTTCATAAAACTGAACTATAGAGAAATAAAGTTTTGAATAATGGACGAAAATATACATGTTACAAAGATATTGTATAAATTTAGTTTAAACGCGGTTTTAATGTAAAAAAAAATGTTTCGAATGAACTTTGTTAAAACAAATCATATCACCAACTCTGGCGTTTACCGGTCCCTCTTACATTTGCCAAAATTTTCAGATAGCCAGTCCGGCCCTGTTTCGAAATAATGATAGTTATCTGCGACACAAGTAGGTAGGTACGTAAAGCTAGTCTTTATTTACGAGTAGGTCAGAATTAAAACACGAGAACAGCGAGGGTTTTAAGACTCTCAAGTGACTAAAGATGCTTTTCGTATGTATATCGTCATCGTGCAATATTTTATCTACAATAGAATATAAAAACCCAATATATATAAAAATAGTTATTTGTTTAACTAGGCACTAAAACACCAGATTTGCAATAAAGGCTTCCGAAGCTGTAAATCTGTGTTTGGTGCCAAGTTGAACACATTATTTTTGCCATGCCAATTTTAAAAATAATATTATTATTATTAATAATTTAGTAATTATCTCTAATACCTATTTTGAAAGTTATCGCCATCAAAATATGTTGCTATGCGTTTGTTGAACAGTTGCAATGCGTTTATTGAGCGGTTGCTATGCAAATAGCAATAATAGGCAGTAAAAATATTTTTACTGTCTAGGCAGTAAAAGTGACATTTTACAGACTGTTAGTTGTCAAAAAATCGCACTTTTAATGTCAATTGACTTAGAATACTTTTATTTATGAATTAGGTTCACAATATTAAATGACAAGTTTGTCATGATAACAAAATTATTCAAACCGGTAGTACAAAATTTAACATTTAAAGGTTTTATCGTTTTAACCACTCGTTACTCGGCAACCCCAACCCGTGACTAATGAAACTTTTTTACTAAACAAACGTTTTACAACTTACAACTAAACGTCAATTTTGCTCACTATCGTAGGTACAAATTAATAAACTCTCTGATTGGCTGAAATTGGAGCCAAGTTTATGCAATGTAATTTCAGACTAGTATTAGTGTACAGAATGTCTCATTTTCGATGTGTTTTTAAGGTATCTCGGGTAATATTAATGATAGATCAAAACCGTTTGCACATTCCAGGGTCCACTTTTTCAGAAAATTTTAATAGTCATCACAGGAATTTTCGATCTACTTTTGTTTCTGAGCTACATGCAAAAACTTGTTTTTCGATCATTTTGAAAATATATCATATCTTATTTATTATGATAGAGAAAAAATATTTTTACAAAATTTTTACTGTTTTTTAGATAGAATAAAATGGCGTACTTAGATTTTATGAAAACTTCATAATTCTCGAGATATAACACAAATTTATGATTTTTTAAATGGGAACCTATGTTGAAAATAATATCGTCTTTTTGCTTAATTTATGAGCTTTTCAATTATAGACAACAAGTATACATTCTTTTGTTTTAAATATTAATAAAAGACGAATTATTAATTTATTGGGGTGAAAATATTGGAAATTATTAAGAAACAAATGAAAAAAATTATTACAGATCATCATTTGTTTATTTTGATTCTATATCTATTAATTGTGTTCTTAAAATTGCTCTTAACTAATTATTTTCGTTAGTTAAATTACTATTTATCTACGTTATAGTTGGCTTTGACACAATCCGAAAAAAAACGGTTTAATATGCCTTTGAAGTAAATAAAATGAAAAAATTAGTAAAACTAAAACAAATACTGTTATAAATATGCAAATGATAATCTGTAAGAGATTTTTTCATTTGTTTCTTAATAATTTCCAATATTTTCACCCCAATAAATTAATAATTCGTCTTTTATTAATGCTTAAAACAAAAGAATGTAGACTTGTTATATATCATTGAAAACCTTATAAATTAAGCAAAAAGACGAGATTATTTTCAACATAAGTTCCCATTTAAAAAATCATAAGTTTGTATTATATCTCGAGAATTATGAAGTTTTCAAAAAATCTAATTACTCCATTTTATTTTATCTGAAAAACGGTAAATTTTTTGTAAAAACAATTTTTCTCTAACTATCTTAATAAATAAGATATGATACATTTTCAAAATGAGCGAAAAATGAGTTTTTGCCTGTAGTTCAGAAACAAATGAAGATCGAAAATTCCTGTGGTGACTATTAAACTTTTCTCAATAAGTTGACCCTGCAATATTCAAACGGTTTTGATCTATCGTTAATATTACCCGAGATACCTTAAAAAAACATCGAAAATGAGATATCCTGTACATGACATATCTCGTGTTATTTTTGTGTATACTATCAACCATCATCTATATCCGATTTGGAAAGCAGATAGATAATATTATATTTCACATCCACAGATTATAATATACAAAGTTTCGATGGTATTTCGATGCCTTTTTAATATTTTCATAAAATGTCAGATGATAGCAGTTGAATAATGCCATTTTTTAATTTCGGCTGTTTAAAACTGACGCTAATGTGAGCGCCATCTACTGAATTGGTTAGGTGTAACAGAGTATATAATAGTATATACCGTATTCTATATATGCCATTCAGTATTGTAGAGAATAAGGCATGGTTTTGAACTCTATGATTGGCTAAAATTGGAAACAAGAAACAATGTAATTTCGTCTACTTGAAACTGGCACTGATATCAGCGCCATCTGTAGAATGGCTTAAATGGAACAGAGTATAGTCCTTATTATATGTTACAAAAATTCATTACTAATATAAGTAAATTATTCTTGTGTATTGCAATCCGCTGGATTTTTAACTTAAGATGAATACGTTTCAAATTTAAATAATTTTATGTAATTTGTGTGTAGGTACTGTCATTAAATTTATAACAAATTTTCGAGATATATTTAACTGCATCCAATCAGCTCTTCATGTAGATGTACAGACGTGGAGTACAAAAAATTGTAGTGCTTGCTGCTTGGGTTGCAGTATTGTTAATAGTTAGTTATTGAAGAAGAAAAATTCGTAACACACGTACCATACTAACATGTCAACAACAACAACAATTTACAAAATTTTAAATTGTTAATGTTAAAATCGGGTCCTAGAGACCTCAAAACGTATTTATTTACGAAAATCTTGGTATGTATACCTCTCTTAAGAAAGGTAAAATGTATTAGAATCCTTTTTTCTACATTCTACATATTTTTTTTGTAAATATCGTTTTAGATTTATACATGATTATATATTTTGCAAGAAAGTCACATAAAATAATTATATATCAACATTTCATATATTTATTTCGGTATATATTTGTTTGTGCATAATCTAAGTAACTCAAAATACAAATTATTTCTATAAGTATTTATTAAATATCATAGCATATCGCTATATTATATGTATATATGTACCTATAGAATAAAAATATATCCTAATTCTAAACGAAACGTATTCGAGATAATGTATTTTAATTGCGCGCGAGAATTTAAACTTTAACTGCAGCGAGTCATCTGAGTTATTACTATAACGGATATAGTGGATGCAATTGATCTAGATATGGCGACTTGTCGACGCTGTGGTCATTAGATGTGGCGGCTATCGCGTTCACGTGGAGGGGGTTGTTGTAGATGTGGCGGCTTGTCGACTCTACGGTCAGTAGATGTGACGGCAATCTTGTTCAAGTGGTGTAGACGTGGCGACTTGTCGATGTTACGGCTATTAGATGTTACGATTACCGCGTTCAAAGTGGTGGGGGTTGGTGTAGGTGTGGCGACTTGTCGATGCTATGGCTTTTAGATGTGACGGCATTCGTGTTCAAGTGTTGTAGACGTGGCGACTTGTCGATGTTACGGCTATTAGTTGTTACAACCATCGCGTTCAAAGTGGTGGGGGTTGGTGTAGATGTGGCGACTTGTCGATGCTATGGCTATTAGTCGTTACGACAATCGCGTTCAAAGTGGTGGGAGGTGTTGTAGATGTGGCGACTTGTCGATGCTATGGATTTAAGATATGACGGTCATTAGATGTAGCGGTTGTCGACTGCACGACGCGCATTCTGGTAAATGCCCGCAGGGTACGAATATGTCATCATCAATACCGATATCTGCGTACAAAGCAGATTGGCACAGCCAGCAATGGGTAATATGCCGTGATGATATATTTATTTTATTTATTTCCTACGCCATTTTTGCGACCATATTTTTCGTGAATTAATTTATATAAACGTTCCTTGAAGAAAGTCCATTAACTTTTAAACATTTTATTACTATATTTCGAGGCAAAATAGTTTTTTATACGAGATAATAAAATTCTATTTTATTGAGATCGTCAAGTGCTAAAAATCATGAGCGATTCACCGCGAGTAAATTATTTTTCGCGAGTCGATAATTCAAAAATGATTCATAATAACTTATTTTTACTGAAATAATAATGTCAATTATTCATTATTTAGAAACAACTTTATAATTAATTTAATTTAATTATTTATTTCTTCCCATGTGACAGTTTAACTATGGGCGTTTATAAAATTGACCTGTAATTGCGATCCCGTACCCAGTATCCTATTGGTCTAATTAATATGTAAATAAATAAAACTTTATACTGCCATTACTTTTCCGAATGGTAGGTAGGTACTTGTGAGTGTCGAATAAAATAAATCTATATTATAAAAAATGCGTTGGATGTTGGAATACGTGGCATCTCTGTTGTATATGTATTGTAATATGTACGGTGGAAATTTCGATGCTAGATATACTAATTAACTAATCCATTAATTTCGCTCAGTAAAAGTTTAAAAATTATCGTAATTTATAAATTAGGGTAACATGTGCCGAACATTCGTTTATATGAGTATTGAAATTTGCAACGTTTAATTCAATTGAATGTGGAGTATCAATGATTTGGTTTAGTTCCTGATAATTGTTCATTTATACGTATGAGTGCTGTATCAGGTTTTTTAAAAAGGCGTTTTTTCCAGCCCTCAAAGTATTCTCGGATAGCAATAAAAATCTCTAACTTATAAATATAGACCCGAACTTTCCTGAGTTCCTTGGCATTTCCTTAAGTCCTCCTTAATCAATGATTTCTTAGATTTTCCTTAGTGTTAAGGATTCTTTAAATAAAAAACATATTTAGGAACCTTCCTTGACCTATCCTTTATTAAGGAAAAACTTAAGGAATCCTTATATGATGTCACATAGCAACAATAAATCAGTAACATGTATTTTATATTAACCAAAATTGAAAAGGAATAAGAATAATAAAGTGAGTAAAAGTCAATTTTGAGTATAATAAATAAAATATGATTGCTATAATAAATATCGCTAAGTACACAAAAATAAATTGATGTAGGTATAACCGTTGTTGGATATAGGTGGCCCTCTAATATCAGGCTACAGGCGGCGAAATCGTAAATCCGCCACTGCCACTGCATCAACTTAATTATATCATAAAGAAAGATTCCGTGCTTGTAATTCGGAATATAAAAAGATATTATAATTTATAATTGTTCCACATTTATTTCAGTATATTCATATAACACACATATTATTTTAAATCTTGTTTTTAATGTATTTTATTCAATCATCTTGTCAATTATATGATATCCTAAAAAAGGGATACACCACGGGATACATTAACAAATAACCTCAATCACTATAAAAATCATTGGAATTTTTCCCATTCTTAATATAGGTTCCGCTAAGTATTTATTCTTTAAAAATATTGAACTAATGCAAAAATTCAGAAAAAATCGGCGAAAGTTTTATCTTAAGGTGCTTGACAAGCTATCTTATCTTAAGCAACGATTGAAATGTAAAATTTGAGGAATTCCTTAGGATTTTCTTAGGAGCAGTTGCTGAGGAACGTTTATAAATACCAATTTTGTAAAGGAACTCTAAAGGAGAGATTTTTAAGAAATTCTTAATTAAGGCACTCCTGGAACGTTTATATATTAGGGCCATAGTATTTTAAATCAAAAAATTTTAAATGTATGAATTTCGATGAATCTAAAATGGTGGCTGGACTGTTTTTACTATTCGTCACTAGCTGTCTTTAGTATTTCAGTAGTTCTTACTGTTATTTATCATTATAAGATTCCATTAGAACAGAATCTTAAAGCTCTTTTAAATGAAAGGAAAGATTATTAAATTTATTTTAGTCACAATCACATAAATAAATAAATAAATAAATAAATAAATAAATAAATAAATAAATAAATAAATAAATAAATAAATAAATAAATAAATAAATAAATAAATAAATAAACAAATAAATAAATAAATAAATAAATAAATAAATAAATAAATAAATAAATAAATAAATAAATAAATAAATAAATAAATAAATAAATAAATAAATAAATAAATAAATAAATAAATAAATAAATAAATAAATAAATAAATAAATAAATAAATAAATAAATAAATAAATAAATAAATAAATAAATAAATAAATAAATAAATAAATAAATAAATAAATAAATAAATAAATAAATAAATAAATAAATAAATAAATAAATAAATAAATAAATAAATAAATAAATAAATAAATAAATAAATAAATAAATAAATAAATAAATAAATAAATAAATAAATAAATAAATAAATAAATAAATAAATAAATAAATAAATAAATAAATAAATAAATAAATAAATAAATAAATAAATAAATAAATAAATAAATAAATAAATAAATAAATAAATAAATAAATAAATAAATAAATAAATAAATAAATAAATAAATAAATAAATAAATAAATAAATAAATAAATAAATAAATAAATAAGTAAGTAAGTAAGTAAGTAAGTAAGTAAGTAAGTAAGTAAGTAAGTAAGTAAGTAAGTAAGTAAGTAAGTAAGTAAGTAAGTAAGTAAGTAAGTAAGTAAGTAAGTAAGTAAGTAAGTAAGTAAGTAAGTAAGTAAGTAAGTAAGTAAGTAAGTAAGTAAGTAAGTAAGTAAGTAAGTAAGTAAGTAAGTAAGTAAGTAAGTAAGTAAGTAAGTAAGTAAGTAAGTAAGTAAGTAAGTAAGTAAGTAAGTAAGTAAGTAAGTAAGTAAGTAAGTAAGTAAGTAAGTAAGTAAGTAAGTAAGTAAGTAAGTAAGTAAGTAAGTAAGTAAGTAAGTAAGTAAGTAAGTAAGTAAGTAAGTAAGTAAGTAAGTAAGTAAGTAAGTAAGTAAGTAAGTAAGTAAGTAAGTAAGTAAGTAAGTAAGTAAGTAAGTAAGTAAGTAAGTAAGTAAGTAAGTAAGTAAGTAAGTAAGTAAGTAAGTAAGTAAGTAAGTAAGTAAGTAAGTAAGTAAGTAAGTAAGTAAGTAAGTAAGTAAGTAAGTAAGTAAGTAAGTAAGTAAGTAAGTAAGTAAGTAAGTAAGTAAGTAAGTAAGTAAGTAAGTAAGTAAGTAAGTAAGTAAGTAAGTAAGTAAGTAAGTAAGTAAGTAAGTAAGTAAGTAAGTAAGTAAGTAAGTAAGTAAGTAAGTAAGTAAGTAAGTAAGTAAGTAAGTAAGTAAGTAAGTAAGTAAGTAAGTAAGTAAGTAAGTAAGTAAGTAAGTAAGTAAGTAAGTAAGTAAGTAAGTAAGTAAGTAAGTAAGTAAGTAAGTAAGTAAGTAAGTAAGTAAGTAAGTAAGTAAGTAAGTAAGTAAGTAAGTAAGTAAGTAAGTAAGTAAGTAAGTAAGTAAGTAAGTAAGTAAGTAAGTAAGTAAGTAAGTAAGTAAGTAAGTAAGTAAGTAAGTAAGTAAGTAAGTAAGTAAGTAAGTAAGTAAGTAAGTAAGTAAGTAAGTAAGTAAGTAAGTAAGTAAGTAAGTAAGTAAGTAAGTAAGTAAGTAAGTAAGTAAGTAAGTAAGTAAGTAAGTAAGTAAGTAAGTAAGTAAGTAAGTAAGTAAGTAAGTAAGTAAGTAAGTAAGTAAGTAAGTAAGTAAGTAAGTAAGTAAGTAAGTAAGTAAGTAAGTAAGTAAGTAAGTAAGTAAGTAAGTAAGTAAGTAAGTAAGTAAGTAAGTAAGTAAGTAAGTAAGTAAGTAAGTAAGTAAGTAAGTAAGTAAGTAAGTAAGTAAGTAAGTAAGTAAGTAAGTAAGTAAGTAAGTAAGTAAGTAAGTAAGTAAGTAAGTAAGTAAGTAAGTAAGTAAGTAAGTAAGTAAGTAAGTAAGTAAGTAAGTAAGTAAGTAAGTAAGTAAGTAAGTAAGTAAGTAAGTAAGTAAGTAAGTAAGTAAGTAAGTAAGTAAGTAAGTAAGTAAGTAAGTAAGTAAGTAAGTAAGTAAGTAAGTAAGTAAGTAAGTAAGTAAGTAAGTAAGTAAGTAAGTAAGTAAGTAAGTAAGTAAGTAAGTAAGTAAGTAAGTAAGTAAGTAAGTAAGTAAGTAAGTAAGTAAGTAAGTAAGTAAGTAAGTAAGTAAGTAAGTAAGTAAGTAAGTAAGTAAGTAAGTAAGTAAGTAAGTAAGTAAGTAAGTAAGTAAGTAAGTAAGTAAGTAAGTAAGTAAGTAAGTAAGTAAGTAAGTAAGTAAGTAAGTAAGTAAGTAAGTAAGTAAGTAAGTAAGTAAGTAAGTAAGTAAGTAAGTAAGTAAGTAAGTAAGTAAGTAAGTAAGTAAGTAAGTAAGTAAGTAAGTAAGTAAGTAAGTAAGTAAGTAAGTAAGTAAGTAAGTAAGTAAGTAAGTAAGTAAGTAAGTAAGTAAGTAAGTAAGTAAGTAAGTAAGTAAGTAAGTAAGTAAGTAAGTAAGTAAGTAAGTAAGTAAGTAAGTAAGTAAGTAAGTAAGTAAGTAAGTAAGTAAGTAAGTAAGTAAGTAAGTAAGTAAGTAAGTAAGTAAGTAAGTAAGTAAGTAAGTAAGTAAGTAAGTAAGTAAGTAAGTAAGTAAGTAAGTAAGTAAGTAAGTAAGTAAGTAAGTAAGTAAGTAAGTAAGTAAGTAAGTAAGTAAGTAAGTAAGTAAGTAAGTAAGTAAGTAAGTAAGTAAGTAAGTAAGTAAGTAAGTAAGTAAGTAAGTAAGTAAATAAATAAATAAATAAATAAGTAAGTAAATAAATAAATAAATAAATAAATAAATAAATAAATAAATAAATAAATAAATAAATAAATAAATAAATAAATATAACAACACGGCATATTATCCATTGCTGGGTATGCCAATCTGCTTTGTACGCGAAAGCTAACCTAATATACTTTAACACTAAAGGCACACGGAGGCGAGTAGTGAAAACAGTACATCCGACATTTTAAGATATTTAAAAGTCAAGTCAAAATAATACTTTTTGAAAAGCAGTAATTTAAAGACAACAAACTATAAAATTAAATTAAGCCACTAAATGAAGAAACTTAATATAATATCGTTTATGCAGTAAATTCAAATGAAGAACTTTATTTTTGACGTTACGTAAAACCTACCTTTTATAAGTCAAATTGCGGTACGATAGGATAAAAAGATATAGGTATACATATTGTTGAATAAATCCAATTAGTCCTTCGTTTCGTAGCTATTCTTTGCAGAATTTTTATTACAGATAACTCTAATGTCAATGCAGAACGCAATCGACAACGCTGAGCGCTCAAGATATTAATGCCGAACGTACCCATTATATCTCTATACAATGGCCGAAAAGTACAGTCTTGCTTATATCTGTACAAAATCATTAACAATGTTATTAATGATAGTTGTATTCTAGGCCATCTTGTGCTAAACATTCCTCGTATATCAGCGAGAAACAAATCAACTTTCCATTGTAATAAAGTTAGGACAAATTTTGAAATGAAAACTCCAATCTGGCAAGTATGCAACATTTTTAATGAAATGCTCTGTAAGATAGATGTAGTCGCTGATTCATTCAATGTATTCAGACGAGAGTTGATAAATGACTTTAGATCTTTAGATATTTAACTCTTAATAATAATGTTAGGGGAAAGAACAATTGGAGATACAGTCTGGGTAAAATTATTTTATTAAATTTTCATTTATTTAACCCGACCGACGCCAAATATTTCAAATATGGCACAAAATTGACCCCTCTGGTGCACTCTTCATGCCAGCAATAAGTGCCCGTGAGGTGTCGCCTGATAAACGGCCGCACGGTACAAATATGTCATCATCATTACCGATATCTGCGTACAAAGCAGATTGGCACACCCAGCAATGGGTAATATGCCGTGATGATATATTTATTTATTTAATTAACAATCCGACGTTTCGGTTTCTAATAAACCATCATCAGAGCTACGTTAATATATAATTATTAGTTTTTCCAACTATATATTAACATAGCCCTGGTAATGGTTTATTAGGAACCGAAACATCGGATTGTTAAATAAATGACAATTTAATAAAATCATTTTACCAATACTACATTTCCAATAGTTTTTCTCTAACATCATACCAACAGTCAAGAAATACCAGTAACTATTTAATAAAATACACCCCCCCCCCTTTGGGGCGCAATAAAAAAGTTCGCCTCTGGCGGCAATATAGCTAGCGCCGGTCCTGCTTCTAACTGTCATGTTCCATTGACACTACTAGATGCAATTCTTTTTCTATTTTCAGTTTATATAACACGTAAAACTTTTAGCTTTTTTGACACCGGAAGAGATAAATCGATCATAACATAGGGGATACTAATACAGTTTGCTTGGAGAAAATATTTTCTTTTCCAAAAAGTATCAAATGTAAGCTGAAGTAAATAACGAACATATAGATATGAACAACACAAATATTTTTCTTCCTCCCAGAGGGTGATTATAAAGAGGATTAGTTATGTTGTAATAAGCTACTTTTAACTATTCTTTTCTATATTGTCGATTATTAAACTCAATTTGAGTATGAGAAAACAAATTACTTTGTACTTTTATAATATATTTGATTTACTATTAGGTATCGCCAATTGAGTAAAATGAAATAAATTAATAAATCTTATGTAGAATATGCGTATTTAGTAGAAAATATTATGTGTACCTACACATATAGATACCATCGTACAATGGGGGAGTTTTCGAATTTTAGATTTTTTTATATGTTAAATATTTTTAAATCTATAGCGTTTTTACTTTTATATTTTAAAAAATACCGGAGAAAAAAATGTTAAAATTTTGCAATATTTTCTTCCCGCTATTACGGCGTACAAATTTCAACTGCCCAAAACATCCTTCATAGAAAGAGATACAAGCAAAAGTCGGTCACCTGTTTATGTTTATATATAATACTTGACAATTTAATTTCTGTGTTTATCATATTTTATAGATTTTACATTTACATATTTAAAATAAAATAATTTGCTTTTCGCGATTTGATACTGAATTTGGCGTTTATCAAATACAGAAAACATGTTTTCATTCTAAATTAGCGCTCGTAGCGGACAACTACGGCGAACCAAAGATGCTGCATACGTCATTGTATTGCGAGAGATTTAACTACTGTAAAACTAAACAAAACAAGTAGAAACAATTGTTATCAATGACAACGTTTATGCAACTCAACTGAAGAACTAAGCAAATGAAAGTAAATTAAGAAATTGGCTACTTTCAACTTTTATTTTAATTTTATAATTTTTTGGTTTTGTGCTTGCCCGATCGCGCATTTATGATATAAAAGTTTACACGTCTCAAATTTTTTAGTGTGTATGAAAATGTACGATGACAACAAAGATTCTGCTGAGAATAGCTCTCGGAAGACTAATAATTGGCTTTATTCAACAATATGTATACCTATACCTATCTTTATATCCTGACGTACCGCAATTTGACCTATGAAAGGTGGGTTATACGTAAAGTCAATCATAAATTTCTTTATTTTTATTTAATGAATTAACGATATTATTTTAAGTTCCTTAATTTAGTTGCTTAATTTAATTTTATAGTTTACATGCTGCATCAACCCAGCATTAAAAAATCTGATGTGACCAATACATGACCTCCCGTCAATTCCATGTTTGAAATAGCAATGAGCTTCAAGTTCCAGTTGATCATTTGTAAACAAAATCTAATTTGTTGTTCCAATAAATAGAAAAATCTGTAATGCCAAATTTTGGATTATATTTTATAATGTTTTTCCTCGAAAATCTGTTAAGAGCTCTAAATTAAATACCACCATATAAGTATAATCAAAATCTAATATTGTTTCAAATTATACACGAGTTTTAAATACCAAATTTGAGAAGTATTGAATCATGTTTTAATATATTTTTTCAAAAATATCTGTTTTTAGCTTACTGTAAAGTAGTTTATCAATTTTAGAAAACATCTAGTATGTCGTACTCATTAATATAAAAGTCTGAAATACTAAATTTGAAAAGTTTTGGATTGTATCAATTTTTTTTTTACGAAAACCTGTTCAGAACTTCATATAAAGAGTCACTTCCGGTTTATCAATTTTAGCCAAAATCTAATTTGTTGCTTCCCTTTGTATAAAAGTTTTAAATACTAAATTTGACAAGTTTTGGAATATATCCTATTATATTTTTCACGAAAATCTGTTCAGAGATTGAAGTAAAGTATCACTTCCGGTTTATCAATTTTAAAAGAAATCTAACATGTCGTTCTCATTAATATATAAATCTTAGATACCAAATTTGAAAAGTTTTGGAACATATCCTAATATATTTTTCACGAAAATCTGTTGAGAGCTTCAAGTAAAGTATCACTTCCGGTATATCAATTTTATAAAAAAATCAAACATGTCGTTTACATTCATATAAAAATCTTAAATACGAAATTTGAAAAGTTTTGGAATATATTATAATATATTTTATCACGAAAATCTGTTGAGAGCTTCAAGTAAAGTATCACTTCCGAATTATCAATTTTAGAAAAAATCTAATATGCCGTTTTCATTAACATAAAAATCTTAAATACCGAATTTGAAACGTTTTGGTATATATCATAATATATTTTTCACGAAAATCTGTTGAGAACTTCAAGTAAAGTATCATTTTCGGATTATCAATTTTAGCCAAAATTGAATATGTTCTTTATATGAAAGTCTTAAATACTAAATTTGACAAGTTTTGGAGTATATCCTAATAAATTTTTCACGAAAATCTGTTCAGAGCTTCAAGTAAAGTGTCACTTCTGGTTTATTAATTTTAGCCAAAATCTGTATGTAGCTTCCCTTGATATAGAAATTTTAAATACTAAAATTGAAAAATTTTAGATTATATTTTAATATAGCTTTTCATAAAAATGTTATGGACTTCAAGTAAACAATCACTTCCGGTTATCCAATTTTACCCAAAATCTAATCAACTCTTTACATGAATGCAGAAAGCTTAAATACGGAAAATATAAATATTTGGAAGTATGTTATTAGAGTTATCGTGGACGAAAAATCGTCACATACACACACACACACACACACACACACACACACATATATATATATATATATATATATATATATATATATATATATATATATCATCGTAAAAATAGCAAAAACGTATTGTGGGGACCCTAATTCGTGCTTATTTACTGAAAACTCTCCATCGAATTTTTGGCACGATTACATTACCTCCCATACCTATGGTATGATGGGAGGTAAAAATCCAATTTATAAACAGTCTTTTAAATTACTGCGTTTCAAAGAGTATTATTTACTTAAAATAATTGTATATTTTTTCAACAACAAAATATACTATAAACTGGAAAACTATTGTAAAATTTTTTGTTTGAAAATGGACTTTTTCCGGCCTTTTTGGGAAGGGATTTATGTTTATAAAACTTGTTTTAATATTTTATTGAAATTGGACGTTTCGAAGGCCCAATGGCCTTCATCTTTAGCATTTTCTTACTATCTAGATACATACATATACATTACTTATTTTTTATAAATTATAACATTAATTTTCTTATATAAGGGTTGCTTACCTATCGTTACATTTTTGTTATTCCATTTTAATTAAATTTTAAATCTTATGTAGGGTATGTTTGACCACAAGGCCCAAACATGAAAAACAAGAGTACGGCGGACACCTCGCCTTCACCTCCACATTATAAAATTTAAATGACTCTAACCAAGTGTTAAACTTATTAACTAAAACATTACCTTTGTTTTTTGAGGGATTAAAACTTATTTAGTTGTCATTATTTTATTTTATGCAGAATTACTTGTAAACAAAATGGCCGAAATATGGTGGAAAATTGACATGATCGATTGTAAATCACATGATCATTTACATGGCTGACGCACTAGGGAAATATTTATTCCACTGCTCTGAGAATTGGTCGCGCGAATTTTAAAAGGTTGTCATGATCGAAAAAATTAAATAATAAGAATGCTGGAAAACAGAATTAAATTATTGGATTAAGAAAACAAAAATCTATTTAAGAGAGCACCTAAATATATTAGTGACCAGGGCAGATAAAGGAGAAAAAACAGTAATATTAACTAGAGAAAATTATAATGAAAAAGCTTTCGAAATTCTAAATGACGAAACAACATACAAAAAAATCAAACCAGCGATGCTTACTAAAATTAATAATAAAGTAAAACACTTCTTAACTAAAGTAAATAAAAAAGACTTCATAAAAAACCACCCTGCGGTAGGAAAAATGTATTTTTTACCTAAAATCCATAAAGAGAATGTCCCATTGAGGCAAATAACATCAACTATTGTCACCCCCACCCAAAAACTAGCGAAGTATTTGTTCAATGTTCTGAGAAAGGTTACATGCAAATCAAAACATAATTTAAAGAACTCGTTTGAATTGGTTGATGAAATCGCAAAAATAGAAATCCCAAAAAATTATGTTGCTTTCTCCTTGGATGTGTGCTCGCTATACCCTAGTGTCCCTCAAGATGTAGTTATAGATTGTGTTGAAGAAAAATGGGACGAAATAGAAGAGCTTACCGAATTTTCAAAACAAGAATTCTGCGACGCAATAAATCTCTGCTTCGAAGCGTCAACTTTTACATTTAATGACCAACTTTACCAACAAATAGACGGGACCCCTATGGGCAGCAGCTTAAGCTGCACCATAGCCGACCTAGTTCTTCAAAAATTAGAAAATAAGATACTAGATGATCTTAAAACCGAAATAATTTTATACAAAAGGTATGTTGACGATTGCCTAATCATCGCGAACATAAACAACATAGAGAAAATAACAACTAAATTCAACAGCTTCCACCTTCGGCTTAAATTCACAGTAGAATTACCCGCAGACGATAGACTTAACTACTTGGACATAACATTAATTAAGAAAAACAAAAAATTTGAGACCAACTGGTACAGAAAATCGACTTATTCTGGACGATATCTAAATTTCTATTCAAACATCAACAAAAACTACAAAATAAGCGTAATAAATGCACTCATAGATAGAGCTTATTTACTATCAAATAAAAAGTACCATGACCAAAACATCAATTTCATCCAAAAAACTCTAAAAGAAAACTGCTTCCCAGAAAACCTAACAAAACGATTAGATCACTTAAAGAGAAAAACGGATGGCGAGCGCGCACCCAGGGAGAGAGCAACGTATACTACCATTCCATACAATAAAACTATAAACGCAGGCCTGAAACAAATACTAAAACAAACAGATATAAAAATTGCCAATAAAAACCACGACACCACAAAAACTCTCTTTAGCAAGCTGAAAGACAAGACAGCGATAGAAAACGTTTCAGAAGTGGTTTACAAAGCCAATTGCGGTATATTCAAAAAATTTACATCGGTGAAACCTGCCAACCGGTCAAAAAACGGTTTTATCAACATAAGTACAACTGCGATTTCAAAAATATTCACCACAGTGCCCTTGTTAAACATCACTGTGAAACAGGACACATTTTCGATTTTAAAAACCCTAAAATTTTGAAACAGGGAAAAAACAAAAATAAAAGATTAATATACGAAAGCATACTTATAAATATAAATGAAAAGAACTGTGTTAACAATCACAATGATCATGACAACCTTTTAAAATTCGCGCGACCAATTCTCAGAGCAGTGGAATAAATATTTCCCTAGTGCGTCAGCCATGTAAATGATCATGTGATTTACAATCGATCATGTCAATTTTCCACCATCTTTCGGCCATTTTGTTTAAAAGTAATTCTGCATAAAATAAAATAATGACAACTAAATAAGTTTTAATCCCTCATAAAACAAAGGTAATGTTTTAGTTAATAAGTTTAACATTTGGTTAGAGTCATTTAAATTTTATAGTGTGGAGGTGAAGGCGAGGTGTCCGCCGTACTCTTGTTTTTCATGTTTGGGCCTTGTAGTCAAACATACCCTACATAGGATTTAAAATTTAATTAAAATGGAATAACAAAAATGTAACGATAAGTAAGCAACCCTTATATAAGAAAATTAATGTTATAATTTATAAAAAATAAGTAATGTATATGTATGTATCTAGATAGTAAGAAAATGCTGAAGAAACGTCCAATTTCAGTAAAAGATTAAAACAACAAGTTTTATAAACATAAATCCCTACCCAAAAAGGCCGGAAAAAGTCCATTTTCAAAAAACATTTTAAAAAAAGGGAAGAAAAAGTTCTCCAAAAACTATTGTAAAAAATAATAAAAAAGTACTCAGTACGTAAATTTTTGCTTTTGAATAATTTTAATTTTATTTTTTGTACAAAATTGTATTTAAGTTTCATTATTATAACACCAATTTAATACTTAATAAAACATATGAAACACATGTACGAATTATTTTTTTCACCTGACATTACATAAATTATTTCAGTAATAATAAACAATAATTATTACAAAATCATTTGGATCCAGAAAGTATGTTAACGATTTGAAAAATATTGTATATATTCAGAACGATTTAAAGCTGCATTTTCGGAAAAATGATTATTATTATTTGGATTTTGCATATATTCAACTTGACCATTTAATATTAATTGTTCCAGTTCGTTTTCATTAACATTTTCGTGTAATGGTGGTTCATTATCACCTCTCCGTCTTACTATATTTTCTAAAATTGCAGTTGCGATTATTATTGTTAAAGTTGTAGATACTTTTAGGCGACAACCATAAGCTAAAACAGGAAAGCGCCTTTTCCAGTTGCCAAAAAACCTTTCAATTGTATTACGCGTTCGTATGTGTGCCTCATTGTAAATTTGTTCTCCACGGATTTGAGGATTCGGATTTAACAGAGGAGTTAACAAATAAGGTTTAATATAATATCCACCATCTCCTAAAAACCCATTTGATTTAATACGTAATTGTATGCTTTAATATATAACTTTACCTAATATGATACAATTGGGAAACTCACCGCGTTCAAATCTGTTTGCAATCCCACTATTATTAAAATTAGTTGTATCATATTACTTGTACATTTATTGAGAAGTAACCCTTTCTGTTCCTATATATTTCAGCATCATTACTTCCTGATAACAAAAACACTATAACGTAAGAAGACAACATTTTATTTCTATATTTACCTGATGAATGTATTTTTACATTTTACAATTATTTCTGGGAATAAAGCTTTTCTATAAAATTCTAGTTTACTTTCTAAAATTTAATGTTCATTATGGGCAGCATATACAAATCTATGACACAATGACACTATCGCTTCTGAAACTCTTTTAATAATACGTGATACTGTAGCAACGTGCATTTTTGCAAAATCAGCAATACAAATCAAATGACAAGCAGACAAGAAGCTAATCCATTGGTGATACTGAATTGTTCCTGTAATTATTACGTATATTTTTACTTAGTTGTAAATTTTTATATTGTAAAACATGCATACTTACATATCGACAGGAATTTCTAAACGATGTTCAATTAATGTTAATAAATCTAGAACAGCTTCTTTTTGTAACCTATATCTTCTGTAAAAACTTAACTCATCCAAACTATGAAAAAATCGGGCCTATAATTTACTTGCCTTGGTATTCCATACCAAATTAAATTAAAAGCGTCCATTTCGTCTTCATCTAAGATATCAAAATTCATTGTAAATTATATTTTTTTTTTGTTATTTATAGCACGTATACTAGTTGAGTGGAATTTTAAGTCACAGATTTTCTAGACTATTGTAAGTGATACTTAACTCTAAATAAGTTTGACTTAAAACGCGGTGCAAACGAATTTTACTATTAAGTTTAACTTAAAATTTAAGTATATGTGGTGCAAACGGGCATTAATATCATAGTAATACGTAAAATATATTAGCGATCTTTTTTTAGGTACCGTTTTTACTATAAAACCATACCAGAAATTGTTTCTAAATTACACAAAGTTAGTAAGTATGTGTCATATACGATATAACACTTAGTCTTATTGGAATATACGATGTCAGGCAAAGTAATTTACATATCACATGAAGTCAGAAGGGAAGATCGCATCAAACCTTTGCTCACAGTTATCAGATGAACAACCACTAGTAGATATTTCAGTTGCAGAATAAAATGTCTTGGGCAAATGGAAATCCCGAAATTAGTTATATTATCCATAATTCTTTAAATTGTATTTGTATGGGATTTTGGATACAATAATATAAATATAATATGGTTCAGGAGGAAATATTTTCAAGAATACATTCGTATGGAAGCACAAAGCAAAATGTGAATAGTAACAGATTACTGAATATGTTTGAGGGATTACAGAACACAAATATAGCAACAGTAGCTTGTTTTAAAACCAAAGTTGTAAACATAAAAATGTTAAGTTTCCATATTGACAGCACAACAAATTGTTTGCTACATATACGAGTAAATTTCAATTTCAACATGAGTGATAACATATTGTGGAACCACTCAAACAGAATAGATTGAAAGCACATTTTCAAAAAATGTATTGTGGTCAGCAAATTATCCTCTACCGCTATAGAACATAAATCTCTTTTTTAAATGTATATGAAATTAATTTTCAATATATCTCTTGAAAATTGTAAGGTAATAGCAGTGATAATGTATATTTATTTTTCAAGCTGTAGTACCTACTTTAAAAGACAAACTAGCTTTTACGTATTAATCATATAAGGTATAATCAAGTACAGTAGTCACTCGGTAATTCGATTCCTCCAGTAATCCTAAAATCAAAAGTTCATGCACAGATTTTTTCCCCTCAAAGTTTTTTGAGAAGACATAAGAGAAAAATCGATTTCTTCAAATATAAACCATTTATATTAATATACAGCGTGTTGAAGCTAAAATGCGAATATAAGTATTTAACATGGGATTCTAGTTTTTTATTTTTTTAATTTCCTGTTTTCCTTTTCATTTAAGCAAAAACTGTAGAGTGCGAAGTTGTTAAGAATTAAAAGTTGTATACTAAACTGTTTTAACATTTTTTATTATGTTTATAGATTCTTCACAATTTTAAAATTTTAATATTTCGGTTAATCAGTAGCTATAGACATGACACTTGTTTTCTTTTGTTCTGGTTTTCATAAATTATTTATAAACGGCGAACGTCAATTTCACTCATGAAAAGGAAATAAATTAAATAATGAATGTATATTCAAATGAGGAACCTAAATAAAGGAATATTATGATGGAAATAGTTACAAAGGAATATAATTTATTTTCCATATGTCAAATTGACGTTTGGCTAATAAACCGAAATTTTAAACTTTCTTTTAACCCTTTCGCTCACGCATTTTGATTCTTTTGAGATAAAAATCTGAAATCGGGTTTACACAATTACAGTACAACCTCGTTAATCCGGACAATTAAAAGCATGGGGTATGTTCGAGTGATTCATTTTTCCAGATTACTGGGTATTTATGAGAATAGTTGATACAGGAATAGGA
This sequence comes from Harpalus rubripes, assembly GCA_963082715.1. NCBI lineage: Eukaryota > Metazoa > Arthropoda > Insecta > Coleoptera > Carabidae > Harpalus > Harpalus rubripes. Next base: position 46,384,168 of record OY720448.1, on the reverse strand, counting down.
TATACAGGTTAATTATAGGGATCGGGGTCTATATTCTAGGCTGCGGACGTTCTTTTTTACCTTCCGTTACCTTTAGGTAAGGAAGGGATTGTCTTTTGTCAAAAAATTCGGTGGTGAGTTTTTAATCAATCAGCACGTTTTAAGGGCCCTAGAATAAGGTTTTACTATTTTTGCGATGATGTCGTGTGTGTGTGTGTGCGTGTGTGTGTGTGTGTGTGATGTGTGTGTGTGTGTGATGTGTGTGTGTGTGCGTGTGTGCGTGTGTGTGTGTGTGTGTGTGTGGGTGTGTGTGTATGTGTGTTTGTTTGTAACAAAATTTTCGTCTACGATAACTCTAATACTACAATTCCAAAAATTATAATTCTTTCGTATTCCTTTTCGTTGCATCCATATGAAGTGCTGATTAGATTTTGGGTATAATTGGTCAACCGGAAGTACCCTCATTTGAAGATTTTAACAGTTTTTCTTGAAAAACGATGTTAAATATCTTTTTTCACATTTAATGTTATTACAAATATTAAAGAACATTGTGTTCTCTATACGATTTGACTACATTTTATACTTCATATGTATGCATGCATATTTGTGTTATAATTTTACTCGAAATATAGAATATTTTTACTCAAAACTTTCTGTATGGAATTTGTATAAAATACATACAACTGTCGGAAGGTAATGTACATACAAGAAATTTAGAATCTTTTTCTGTATGGATTTTATAGAAAATACATAGGCATTTACGAAAACTCTACCGGTAGATACCGCATCTACTGACTGTGTTGGAAAACACGAGTGGTAAAAAATTACCGTGTTCGAAAATTGTACAATATCTACCAGATCCATCTACCGGATTCATGTAGAATCTAATCTCAAAAAAGGTAGTTAAATGTGGAAATGTGTTCAAAGTAGGACTCTGCTCAGTTTGTTAACTACATCAAATTTCTAACCTGTTTCAAATTTTAAATTTTTTTTTCATACATTATGGATCTACCCTGTTTACCACTTGTGTTCTTAAAATATTGATTCCGGTATCTATAACCTGATAAACAGCTATTTACCGGTAACAGTTCATCGGTAGAATTTTTGTAAATACGTCATAGAACTGACGGAGCGTAATATACTGTCCAAATCAGATTTTTTAGCTCTAATGAAATCAAAGCACCCCAGAAACTATAATAAAATGGTAAAATTGTACGCTCCCAAAATCTGTGCGCCAGGCTGCAGCCTAATCAGCCTATTCGACCATTAGGTAAATAGTGTAATTGATTTGTGTGATCCGGGTGAGAGGGTGATAGTGTGTGGTGATCTGAATGGGTGGGTGGTTGTTAAACGAAGTAAATCTGAGAATGTATTGGGACGTTGTGGTGATTGTCGAGTGAATGACAATGCTGAGAGAATTGTTACATTTTGTTTGGAGAGAAATCTCTTCATTTCGAATTCCACTTTTAAACATAAGCTTGCTCACATAAACACCTACGAGAATGTAGTTCAGAATAAACGTAGTGAGCTTGACTTCATTGTCTATGATGAACGATTGTGAAGTTTGGTAGTAGATACGCATGTGAAACGAGGCGCTGAGTTGGGTACGAATGATCATTATTTGGTTGTATCGCGAATGCGGTTGATTAAATTTTGGCGAAAGAAGGTGAAATGTTCTGGAAAAATGTTTCGCGTAAAATCCTTTGCTCTTTTAAATGAAGATGTTAGAATGTAGTATGTTGAAAGATTGAATGAATCCTTGCCCGAATGTGAGTCTAAATTTGATTGTAATATAAATGAAGTTTGGTTGAAATTTAAGGATTCACTCCTCAAATGTGCAAAAGAAGTTTGTGGTGAAAGCAGATTAGGCTCTTGTTCGAAAAATGCATGCATGGTGGAATGATTAGGTGAAAGAAGCGATTGCTGAGAAAAAGGGAGCATATTTGAAGTTTTTAAATGTTAAGGATTCGCCTGGGCGCTTGCGAGAAGAATGTTTGTTAGAGTATAGAAGGAAGAATAAATGCGTGAAGCAAGTGGTGAGAGAAAGTAAAAAGCGATTTGTTGACTTATTGAATGAAAGATTGACAAATGATTTTAGTACGAATAAGCGACTGTTTTGGTTGAGTGTGAAGAGACTGCGGAGTGGAAGTGGTCGAGTTGTGAAAGCTGTGGGAGGTGCAAATGGAGAGTTATTGTGGGATGAATCAGACGTGAGGAATAGATGGTGCGAGTATTTTAAAAGTTTATATGGAGGTGAGATTGCGAGGGACGATTGTAGTAAAACTGGTAGTGAAAATGATAACGAAGATGACTATGATATAGATGAAAGTGATGTATGTGATGCATTGGGGCGTGTAAGGTAAGGAGATGTTGAAATATGGAGGAGAGAAAGTATTTGAATGGTTAATTTATTTATTTAGATTTTGTTTGAAACGTAGCGTGGTTTCTGATGATTAGAAAAAAACTATTATTTGTCCATTATTCAAAGGCAACGGCAGTTCGAGTGAATGTACGAATTTTCGCGCGATAAGTTTGCTAAGTGTAGTCGGGAAACTTTTTGGTAAGGTTTTAATTCATAAGGTGCGAATCTTAACAATTTTAAAAATTAGTAGCGTTCAGGGTGGTTTTTAGCCTAAGAGGGGATGTGTCGATCAATTGTTTGCTCTTCGTATGATTATTGAAAAGTCACTTGACAAGAACAAGATGGTGTTCTGTGGCTTTCTTGATCTAAAAAAGGCGTATGATAGTGTTCTTCGAGATACTTTGTGGGATGTACTCAGGGAGTACGGCGTGAATGGAAACTTGCTGGGAGCGATTCGTGCATTCTACGAGAGTAGTGAGGCTGCTGTAAGAATAGATGGTAGGTTGAGTGATTGGTTTCGTAAAAATGTTGGTGTGGAACAGGTCTGTGGTATGTCTCCGTGGTTGTTTAACTTGTATATGGATGTGTTGTTGCGGAGAGCATTGAGTGAAACGGATGGTGTACAAATTGGTGTTTAAGGTGAAAATGAAGAGCAACTCGGAAGAATGATAGAGAGAATACATGTAGTTGGAAGAAGTATGAATCTGGAGTTGAATGTTGATAAATCCAAGGTGTTAGTATTTGAAAGGAGTAAATTGGTGACTGTGTGCAATGTGTTGGTGGATGGAGTGAAACTGTAGCAAGTGAATAAGTTTGTATATTTGGGTAGCATGATGTCAAGGGATGCTCGAATTGATAGAGAAATTGAAAGGAGAGTGAGTGCGGGGTGTAAGGTAATGGGTGCTCTGGGTACGTTTGCTCGAAACGTAAACGTATCTAGAAAAGCTCGTTTAAGTGTGTATAATGGAGTGCTAGTACCTGCTTCGATGTATGGAAGCGAATGTTGGGCATGGACGGGAATGCATAAAAAGAGAGTGACTGCCGTGGAAATGAGGTATTTATACTATTATTCACGAAAGATGACTATTCAAGGTCATTTGATCGAAGAAAAAAATATGCATCACTTTACAGCAGTAGCTTAGCAACATTTTTTTATTAGAAAAAAAATATTATTTGACCTATGTCTATTTAATTTATGTGGTGTGAGAGATAAACGTAAATAGAGGCATTATTTTGTAACACACTATAAATAATGACGTATGTCATAGAATTACAGATACCTAATTATCTACAACACTGCCCTCTGAGCTAATATTTACCCAGTGGCGTTGACGTTTAAATCAAATTATTTTTCCTTGGTTTATAGTTAAGTCTATGTTTTAGAATTTTGCAAAAACATAAGTGAAGAACATAAATCTTTCAGAAAGGCAATATTTAGAAAGAAACATAGTTTTCAAATAAATTACTCTTATTTTTTTAGTTAAATGTGTCCATAAATATTTCATGTTGCGCGCCTATATATATATATATATATATATATATATATATATATATATATATATATATATATATATATATATATATATATATATATATATATATATATATATATATACGAAATGCAATGAAGTTATCTGCAAGTAATATTATATCAAACGGCTCACAAATGACGTTGAATAGTCATCTTTCGTGAATAATAGTTTACGTGGAGTATGTGGATATGTAAGACGGGATCGCATGAGGAATAATTTGGTGTATGAAGAATGTATGGTTAAAAAGAATGTTATTAAGAGAGTAGGAATGAGCCAGTTGAAATGGTTTGATGATGTGGAGAGAATGAAGAGTGAGCGGCTTGTAAAGCGAATATATCTTGGTGAAATTAAGGGTGTTCGATTGCGTGGCCGTCCAGTGTGTAAGTAGATGGATGTGATAGAAAAGGTACTAAAAGTGAAAATTTGCGAGTGGGAAAAGAAGAGCGTGCATGAATACGATTATGAATGTGGCCGAGGCGAAAGAAGTGTGCTTAGACAGGAATGTGTGGTGAAGGGTGATTGTTTCGAAACTATGACTGTGGTCCGGTTGCGGTATTTCGCTACCGAAAATCGGTCACTTTAATATTTTAAGAGTGAGGAATATATGTTGTACCTATGATGTCAGGTTAGTAAGAATGTTGTTGAAAGAGAGAGTGATTATTTTTTTTGGTTGATGTTATTTTTAT
>OY720448.1:46342109-46374609 GCA_963082715.1 Harpalus rubripes | reverse complement strand
TTTTTTATATTGTTACATTTTGTCCTTTATATATAATTTCCATGTACAATATGTGTTTAAATCACTTAACAATTACATTATCAACAAACTGTTAAAACTCACGTAAGTAATCTGGTTTTTTCTATGTATTATTGTATAAAAAAATATATTTTTTCTGTTCGGTAAATGTAGCCCCTAAAGAAGACACATGTGGTGTCGAAACTAGTCGAGTTGAAATTAAAGTTGACTGATCCCCAGTGAATTGTTTGCTTTTATCATCCCTCCCAGTCAAGAAATTTCCTGATTCCATAATCCAAAACATTTTAATTGCAGTATTTAAGACTTTTATATCAAGGGGAACAACATGTTAGATTTTTCCTAAAATTAATAAATCAAAAGTGAAACTTTACTTAATGCTCTGTACAGATTTTCGTGAAAAATATATTATGATATCTTCCAAAACTTGTCAAATTTAGTATTTAAGACATTTATATGCAGAGGAACAATATATTAAATTTTGGCTAAAATTAATAATCCGGAGTGATACTTTACTTGAAGCTTTCATCAGATTTCCGTGAAAAATATATTGATATATTCCAACACTTTTCAAATTTCGTATTGAAATGTCTTGGATAATTATACGCTATGGATCTCATGTCAAGCTCATATCCATAATACTCTCCATTTGTTTTTACTATGCGCAGATCCAAATTGCGCATATCTTCTACGGAACTAGAGTTTTTTCAAGCGGACCATTTCTTGGTCCACCGACCTTCACCACGACTAACCCAAGAGGACGAAGTACGGGCCAGATCCGACACTGGCAACGGAAGAACTTCACGGTTGGGCCTGCCAACAAGGCCAGTGCAGGATCGACACGACCGCCAGTTTCTCCGGGCTCGTCTTCACGGACCGGATGCCGACCTTCAGCGATTAGCGAGCGACCAAGATCTCCCCCGACTGCACAGCGGCTGCCTCTGAGGGCACTTCCTCAGCAGAAGCAGCTACCAGTTCAGAAGTCTTACGACCTGAAGCGGATTTCTCCTTCGAGGTCCTGTTTCCGAGCCGTCGACAGAATCCGGCTACATCCTGCGGACCCACGGCTGAAGCTGGTCCGAGCAGCCTACGAGAAGCTGCCTGAGCTCCGACTTCTACGAGAATTCGCATTCGAATATTTGATTAATTATTGTTATGTATTAAAAATTATAGTTAATAAATCGAGTAGAAACTGCACCGAGTATTGTTATCTAAAAGTCCTTCCCTGATCGAAATTAAAATAGTTGGGTGCCTGGAGTCGCACCCCAACAATATTTTATGAGGTATTTCATTACTGTCACAGGCGAAGATATCTAATCAAGGCGCGAAGGTTTATATACTATTTTATTCACAATCGGAAATTAAAAATGAGTAATTGGTTTTTACATAATAATAATAACATAAATAAACGAATGGTCTGACTTGTTCATTTGTCACATGAATTGTCAGTTTGATTTCTAACCTTCATTTTTATTTCACATTTATATAGGTACACTTATTTATGTTATTTCTAAAGAATGTAAAGAAGTTTTGTTTACATTTAAATTCCTATCACTGATCTCATAGGGTGGGAATAGAAAATAGCCCTGAAATTGGAATATAGCATCTTCCCGCCTTGGAAAGTGAGATCAAAAATTAGCTTTTCAACCTTTTAAAAATCAGAAATGTCATTGTACTAACCAATTGCGAATAAAAATATTTTCTTATTTTATGTGACGATTAATAATATCCTCAGCAGTCATACGACCTTAAAAGTGAAAGATTGTTCAGCCACCGAGAGGAGAGCAGCCAATAGCTTAGTTGGTAAGAGCACTGTCCCGGCAAGATAGGGGTCTAGGGTTCGAATCCCGGTGGCTGACAATTTTTCACCATTTATTTCTTATTTTATCTTTAATATTATAGAAATTATGTGAGGTAGCTCGTTTAGCTGTTACATATAAATCGGGAAAACAATATTAAAATTATTTATTTTTCGAAACTGCCACTTCTGGTTTTGCATTGGATCTTAAATGAAATGAAATCTTTGCATATCAATAATAAATAAAAATACCGTAAAATGGAAAGAAGTTGACCCCGGGTGTTAACTTGACCGAAAAGTTGGAAAATGTTTAGGATTGCATAATTCTTACAATAATTTTTATAAAACAAATTTCATTATGAAATTTTGTAAAGAACACTATATTCATTCATAAAATATAAATCATTAAAACTACGATAAAAATGCTTCATTTGTTATAATTTGAGCAATTTGTTAAATTACGCACTTTTTAAAATAATTTGGGGTGAAGTTGACCTAGTGGGTGAAGTAGACCATTGCAAGTGTAAACCCGTAATATCTTGCTTTATAAGCTAACAAGGCAAATTCATTTAGTTAAACAAAAAATTTTGCAGCAGAAGGACGTTATTATCACTATGCTACGGGTGTATAAACATAAGAGAACACTGAACGCCTTAGACAATATAATGAAGAAACGCTAGAAAAATGTTTAATTGAAGTGTTAAATAGAAGAATAATTCTTTATAAAGCTTCAAAAGAGTACAGCATTCCAAAAGGTACACTTATAAATAGAGTGCACGGGCGTCATATCAAAAAAACATTTGAAACAAAATTGAAAGAAAAATTTCATACCCATACCCTGATCTTCTTTATATCCTCTAAATACTACGATATATAAAGAATTTTTGATGCTAAACTTGAAAAGTGTTCAACTTTGCCCCATTTTAGGTATCCAATTTTACCATTATCGTCATCATTGTAAAAATGTTTCAATTTATTTTTAAAAGCCAAAAAAACTCATACATTTTTTAGCACTACCTTAACCTTTCTTTTATATCATACTGTCCGCTGTGTACTACTTAATGTTGCTAACATGAGTTCGGGAAATGGCACATTACAGTATCGGGGCCGGGAAGTGTTGCCTGGGAATACTTCCCGGACTGTATATTTTTAACAAAAAGAAACGTCAAACTCAATTTTTGATAAATTTATTTTAAATAACACAATTTAAAACTTATCAACGACTATCGCACAGTTAGAATTTTTATCAATTTTAAAAATTCACATGTGCCCCATCTGTAGTTATTGTGGTCTATGGTGGTGAAAATTTCTTGGTGTACTTGTACGAGTAAAAAATTGTAGACTTAATATTTGTCACTCACAAAATAATCGGTATTTCTTCCGACAACTTAATGGTAAATTGGACTAAGCTTCACCGTAACCTGATCACATTTAGAAGAAAAAATCACTCGAAAAATCACAAATATAACCAAAAGAATATGCAGGTGTCATTTTTGATAATCAAGACATACAATACAAATCGTTACTGTTCCGTTCCATTATACAAATAAAACAAAAACACACAAATGTCACAAATTCAAAGATAGTGTCATCTAAGTTAAATAGATATGTTTTGAATTAATATCAATTTTTAAAACACGTGGACAGTATGAAATAAAATGTACGTCATACGGCCGTGAAGTAGTATTTCGGTACTCATTTCGAAATTCCCTACTCGGCTCCTTCGTAGTCTCTTCCATAAACTTCTCATTCATACCGTAATAACTTTTACTTCCCAGCCTTATAAAGTAAATAACTATTGCGTTACCTGAGGTATGCACGAAGGAACAATACATGTTTATATTTTTATTTTTATGTGAAATCGCGTAGAATAAGTAATAGGAATTCTATTAGTTTATCCACTTCACTTACTCCTTAGTAGTGTATACTTTAAATTAACATAATTAATCAGGTGTCATAGTCTCTTCACAAACAATATGTATACATAAACACCCATTTTTCTTACTTGACCCTCTCGTTATAGTTTGATGTTCGTATGAATCAAATGGTATTGGTAATGGATACGTGATTACCAGGAGATCTCAAACAGTTTTGTGTACAAGGCAATTACATCATATAATAAGTCATAGACTAGCCATGGTTACACTTATGAAATACGAATGTATTGACGTTATTGACCTTTCCATTTTCCAAAATAATACAACTATTATTAAAATTATATATTTTTCCTTAATTGTGTAGTACCGAGTTGTGTATACCTATATACACCTTTAGTTATTTATCATAATCACGAATCACACATTTTTTTCATCAGTTTATTTAACTTGCGTTGTCTGTCTGTTTGTTTGTATGCCTGTTCCAATTTCTTACAAACCATTCTAACCGACTTTCTAATGGTCTACATAGCAGAAATTTGGTACGTCGTTGGAATAAAATTTTCTTCATTTCTACATGTTTACACTCGCGACAAGTAAAAGGTTGCACCTTCTTCCTTGATAGTTCAATTTCAGACCACGTTCATAATTATTCATATTAGGCGAGTAATTTGTCGTTTAAAATTTATGTGTTCGTAAACAAAAATTGTTCAAAATTTAACATAAATTTATAAATTTTATACTGAATTATTTCTTTCTTAAATTAAATACTACTCCATTTTACGATTATTCCTTAGATTCTTTTTACCTAAGAAAGAAAATCATTGTAGGAAAGGGTAAATATCGCTAATAAATTGACATTGACAAATATGTACATCTAAAATGTCGAACTTACATTTAAGATATTTCATACATTTTTTGTTCAAAATGAAATTCATACTTCTCGAATATCGTGACACTTAACGTAAACAGAGTGAGCCATAAGAGTAACTTCATTAATTTCGCCTGAATTTGGGTTGCGAACGAGCATACAAAAATATTAAGTACCACTGCTGTCGAAATTTCGTATAACTATCTTTCTCTTAATGCGTTAGTAAGACAAAGATGAAAGAATTAGAAATACGTATCGAAGATATAATGTAGGAGATCATAAGTAAGACAGAGATAAATATACAATTACTTGTTATTTTGTGGTTCATAAATCAATAACGTGAGGGTCAAGTGAGAAAAATCGGTGTATAAATGCATACGTACATAAAAATCACGCATATCCCACTTAGTGGGTTAGCATAAACTCGAAGATAATAATAGAAACAAGAGCTTAATTGACGCACTCTACATTCTTACTAATCGCACATCTTCATACAGCAAATATTCATCACTCCTTTTAAAATGATCGATTTTCGGTAGCAAAATATCGCATCCGGGTAACAGTAATAATTACTCAAGCTTCACGCAACAATCAGTTTACGCCACGTATTCTTGCCTAAAAACACTTTTTCCTCCAGGACCACATTCATAATCGCATTCATACAATATTTAGTTAAATAATGTTATTGATAGAATAATTGCGAGATGATAACGGCAGTGAGAGTGGTAATGATAGAAGTTTCACATTATAAATTAATGATGAAGTAACAGTATCGGTAACCTAGAGATAATAGAACAAGTTTGCAGAGTTCAAACTTTTTTGACTGGTATACTATTAATTCTACCGTGAGTGACAAAATGAGAAATATATTTAGATAGTCTGCAAATTTATTTTAAGTAATGACTTTAATTAACATATGTTCAATAATATTCCATAACACATTTTAAGTATTTTGTATTACTTGAATATAATGACAAAAAAAAACTAACAGCCAGAGAGGCAGACATTATAGGCAACATAATTTTACATAAAGATATAATAAAATGTTTTTATTTCCTACAATGCAATATTATTCTGAACGCATAGTGGCACGAGATTTGGTTCTATATATTTTTTGCACTATCGGTTTTTTTAATGATTACCGATAGGGTTTCCAAGACAGTAGGTAGATTTTATTTACAAATTACTGAACGGTAAGTGATGTGAATCACACCGTTCAGGAGGCAAGACTGTAAGTAAATTAAAACAACGATCATAGTTTACTTTCAAAATGACAACTACAATTTTTTAATATGTCAAAATAACTTTCAAATCTATTTTTCTGTACGTCGATCGTACAAAAAATGTTACAAGCATCGCGAACGTTAAGGAATTACCGATCTCAGACAAAATTGGAGTCGTCGTTTCGCTCCTCCTTAAAACAATTGTCTTCGATTGGTAAACTATCCTTACTGTTCTTAATACTTAGGCCCAGTTTTATCATAGCAAATTAAAATTTAAGTAAAAGTTAACTAAGAGTTAAATATTTTATGTTTTACAAGTAGTAGTTAACCACAAAAGTGATAATTATATGTGAATTTCGGTAATTAATACCAACTCTGTTAGTTAAGTTGTAATTATGGCGGATATTATTTTTGTGAAGTGATACGAAGATGAAAATGACAGGTTACTAAAATTTTTGATTGGGATTTTGATGCCTTTGATGATCATGATAAAATTTTATTAAGACGTCCTAAAATTTATAGTTCGAGAGGTGTATTACCAATTAAATGTTTCAACTCCATGTCAATATTTGTTATTTGCACAAAATCTGGAGGTCCTCCAACAGTTTGTAGCATAGGGCGTGAGTAGTCATGTGACTTTGTTGGCCTTGACTAGCAGATATGGGGGCCCGTGTCAGAATGGCAGCTAGTAACTATGTCAAATGTCAAAAAAAATTCATTCCAAATGTTATGATTTTCCAATACCGTGTGGTTTATTTTTCTTGTCAAGTAAATTTCACACTCCTGGTGAAATATCTGCTTGTCAAGGCCAATTTATATTAGCAGAAAATTTCTGCTTACACTCTATATTTCTAAACTTAATATCAATAAAGTCTCTACTTTTATTATTATTATTATTATTAAATCAATATCATTTTATGTGCATCAACATTTCAAAATACACCCATTTTATTTTGGCTATTAAATTCCTTAGCAATTTGTAGCGACACATTTTTCTTCATGTCCCATGACGTTTGGCCACTCTTTTTATTTTCTATAATATCTACAAAATTTTCACTAATAACATTAGTAGAACCTGCTCCTCCCCCATAAAATTACTTCCTTTTTCTTTTCCTTTTTATTTTCCACTACTTGATTTATACAAACGTCAAAAAGCACAATGAAGCGCGCGAACACTGTTGAAAATTAGTACCAACATACTAAGAGATGAAGATATCACTCGTATAAATACAGATATCAACTATAAAATAAATTTTATGCAGAATATTTATTATTATTATTATTATTATTATTATTATTATTATTATTATTATTATTATTATTATTATTATTATTATTATTATTATTATTATTATTATTATTACGAATTAAAAAGTTGAACTAAATTTTCAATTATTTCTTAAACAAACCTATTAATAATAGGGTCACTAAAATTCAAATGAATATTATCAGCCAAAATGCTTAGCTATATTACCAATGAGTATTTTTACGACTTGTAATTTCAATGTTCTGTTTGCACAAAAGCTTTTAATATACAGGGTGTAACGGCAAAACGAACTACCTCAAATAATTACAAAATTATTAAACAGATAATAAAATAGCTACTACAAGATAATCTTATCAAACCATGGTATTGGGCATAATGATAGCGCTTTCGGTTTAACCGAAAGTGACATTAAAACTACTGCGTTTAGCAAGAATACCTTTTTTGTGTATTTTTACATTGTATGTAATATTTTATACGTAAAAATTAAAAAATATTACTAAGTGTTTAAAACTAATATGTTTTAAATGAGAGAAATTAGAAATTATCAACTCCTTGAGGTAGCAACCCGCCGCACTTGGGAATAGAACGGTTAACCCGCCCTGACTCTATTTAAATAAGTCAATAAATAAATGGAAATAACTGTTTCTGTTACTTGGAAAAATTAGTTATATATTTTTACGTGTTTAAGTTTAATTTTAGAAGTGTTTGAAATAGCTGTAGTATCTTAAACTCATTATTAATATTATTGCATCTGGCTTCACGCGAGTGCGCGCGCAACCCCACGCCAAGTGCAGCTGCTACAGCACTGACCGGCATCGACCGACTCAGAGTGTCTCTGGCTTGCAAACGGTAAACACGTATCGCGTCGTCGTCCGCGAGAGTGGTTTTTCCACCATTTTGCATAAAACTTTCTGATTTTCATATGGTCAGTAAAGTAATTGGTTGTTTAATTATCGTACGCGTAGCTTGATTAGCCTAACACGACTAATTCAAGGAGTATCGTTCGGTTTTCATTTAATTTGGTACTTTATAGTCCGCGAATACTTTCCGGCGCCAATTTATGCAGCTAATAGACACATCTCAGGAATCAATTGTAAAATCGAACTGTACAATTTGATTTCTCACGGGAATTCGTGTTGTTAGGGATTTGATTCATATTTCCTTGGGTGAAATTATTATTATTTCTTTGTAAACCTGTTTACACACGTTCTCATTCGAGTGACGTCATCCACAGCGCATCTGCTGTTATTGTCGACTAGGTACATTCAATGCAACAAGTTTTGCATTCTAGTTGGTTGTTATTAAGTTCATTTAGAGTTCTTAATATTGTTTAACTACATTTGTTTGTTCATACACTTATGAAATGATTTAGTTAATTCAACAAATATCGTATTTGTTCTATCTTTGGTTTATTATTGTTTATGTCACTTGTATTCAATACGCTATCACATATCTCTCAGAATTGGGTTTCAGTTGTTTGTTATTTTGTTGCAATTATATTTAGCACGTTTGTTAGTTCGTAAAACTATCTGGTCCTTCGTTGGTTGTTAATTAGTACGTTTCACAAATTAATATTATCCCGTATATTGGCCAAGTCCAGTGATGTGAACCAGCTATCGAAGGTTGTAATTATTTTGGTTTACATATAGTTTTGTTTTATTCATTGAATTTAACATCAAACACATTGTTGGTGCTTCTAGACCGGATTCGCTGATCTAGAGACATCGCATTTGGGCTTGCGAGCAGGATCAAAACATTTTGGTTCTTCTAGACCGGATTCGCTGGTTTAGGGTTTGAACATTTGGTCCTTCGAGCCACTAGGTCCTTATTACTTAGTCCTTCGCACCGGAGGGACGCAACACTAAGTAAAAAAAATTACGATAAAAATGTTCATGGCTTCCCCAAATGAGACGCCTCAACTGAATCAAAAGGAAGTACAAATATGAATCTAAATAAGTGGTATCCTCATACCAAGTTTCAAAATTTAGTGCAACTAGCACCAGAGTTATTACTAAAAATGTTCTTGGTGAAGTGCACTTTTAAAGAGTTGTAACTCTGAAACGAATAGTTTCCAGACATACCTTCATATAATATTTTTTGCTCAAAATGTTCTCAGGAATACGCTATTAATTTTTTTACTCTAGTCCTGATGCACCCTATATTTTTAAGCCCATTAGATAGTGTTTTTATTAAGAAAAAATTCTATTTAAATTTAAATAATTAGGCTATGTATGAAAAACAAATCTGCTATCTGCCATTTTTAATTATTTAGTGCATAATTTCCATTGTTGCAAATAGAACACAATTTATTAAGTTAATAACATATATTCATGTTTCGTTTTAATTTAAGCTCAATTGTCTCTACTTCTTGTTGCCAAAACACACCTCAAACTTAGATTCATCACTCCATGTAATTGAGTTGGCGCTAGACCCAGTTTTTGTGTTCTCTTGCCCGCATAAGTAAAGATCGTTTTTGTTTTTATATGAAAAGGGACTTTTCCAGTGCCTGCCTGCTGCCTGGATTTAAAAAATAACAAGTTTGAATGTTTTTGTGTTGATTAAATATTAGCTCGTAAAATCCCCATATCCCATTTTTTCTTCATTCTCAAGCAAGTGTCTTTTGAGATTCGCATCTGTCCATTTAGCATTCAGTTTTCGGTTGCAAGCTCGGTGATCTTCTTTAAAAAGTGCCCGAATAACAAGTACATCCCTTTTTTGGAATCTCATGAGCCAATTTTAACTCCTTTCTGGATATTTCTGGTATTTTTTAATTGCAATTGTTTTCAATATTATCCCAAATTTTATGCACAAAAATAATACAATTCTACATCAGGATATAAAGACTTTCGCGTATCAACCCTACATATTATAATATACTTTTAATTTTTTTAATGCACACTCGATAAGATATTTTCACATAGAAAAATACTGATAATGTTTTGAGCAAGATATAGGCATTTATTTCTGCGTTGCATTTACGTCGATTTCATATATACTAGATATAATATTCTGTTTTTTGTTTAATACTGTAATTGGAATACCATTTATATATTGTTGATTAATTGAAAAAACTATTGAATATCTAATATATGTATTTGTCATCCTAAATATAAATTGTATTTAATAAATTTAAATTCTGAGAAACAAATTAACTGAATAAATTTCTTTGATCCAACTCATGAGTAACTGGGCTGGCATATATTCTGTGATATCAGTATAAACAATAAACTAATAAGTACCTCAATGAATATAAAGCATTTCAAATTTTGAATAACAATCATAAAATTGTATAGCATATAGTTAAGCATATCAAATCTATTCGAATGGAATCCATTATTATTGCAACAAGAGATAGAAAGTAATAAATTCAAATCCGACTGAGTATTCGTTCACAAAATTACACAAAACATTTAATACGTTTTGTAATAATATTAATAAACAATATCTCGACGAATATATAGTATGTGATAAAATAGTCACAAAATTACTCCGCTTTTACGTATAAAAATTTCATTTATTTCCAATCCATGACTATTACAATATTCCAATATTATACCAGAATACATAAGGTTATATGATTTGGTATTTTTTCTTCGTTCCGTGGTTTTAGCCATAGAAAAATTATACTTAAAAACTAAACTTCATAATTATTTTGTTTTGTCCACAACGTTTTTCTGATACATTACGTTTGTCAATATTATTTAGTTGTATCACTTAAACCTGATATACATACAACACAATAGATATTTAAAGAGTGGATATAAACCATCATATTTTTTTTACCACGTTCGCTGCCTACGTATTTTGGCGTAGGAGCCCGTCTAATTAACACTTCCGAATCAGTTATGATATTTATTTATCACATCACTTTATTCCAACCACTAAAATAACTGATTCGGTTCATTTGAAAAGATACACCTCTCCAGGAAAATATTTTAGTTCAGAAACTAAATACTACATTATTATGTCGAAACTAAAATTATTAATATTAGTAATATTTTCTATTCTGCATAGAAAACCTATCTCGAAAGCAACATCATATTCACATCATATAAATTTACAGGATGAATCAGGAGAAAAGTGCCAAAATTCGATAGTGTACTTGCACACAGAAATATATAAATAAATAAATATATCATCACGGAATATTATCCAATGCTGGGTGTGCCAATCTGCTTTGTACGCAGATATCGATAATGATGATGACATATTTGTACCGTGCGGGCGTTTCCCAGGCGTCACCTCACGGGCACTCACCACAGGGGTCAATTTCGTGCCATTTAAAATTAGAAATATTCTGTGTCGGTCGGATTCGAACCCGGTTCCCCAGATTCGCGACCAGACACTCAGGCACGCGGCCACGAGACTCCATTTTATGACTAAAATCCCGAAAGTTGTAATCTGATTTTTGTTTTCTAGTTAGAATGTCTTAAATGTTTAATCTAAAATAAAATTTTAAAGATGTATGGATCTCCAGGGGCCTGTTTCATAAAAATTACTAGTCGACAAGTTACAAGTGTACAAGTGACAAGTTCTAGTAATTTCTGTTTCAACAATAATTTTGGAGTACTTGTCAGTTTTCCAATATTACTAGTGTATTTTTACAAGTTGACAAGTTTGAAACCATGGTTTCATAGGTTTCATAGTAAATGTAATATGCAGCCACTTTTGCCTTAAATATATATTATAATCACATTAAAAAATATACGTTTTTAAATAATTTAATTTTATACACATTTTGTCATTCAACCAAGGCATTAAACCCTTGCAATCAATGAAAGTAAAGCACATGAAATTATAATGATTTGTAATTATATTTAATATGGCAAAAATGCTGTTAAATTGGCGTTTTTTTCGGGAAATTAAAGAACATAAAAGACATTCTATTTGGCGCTTTTTCCACAAATTTAACAAAAAATAAGAAATGCGAAAAATAGAAATTAATCTATAAATTTGCTGTTTCGCACGCATTAATGACAAGGACTAGTAATATTGCCGGGATCAGAAATTTGTTAACAAATCCCTGGCCAGGATATATTATGAACAGTGGTAAATGCTTTTGTCATAGTCTCACTTTGCAGTATAATAAAACATTTTCTCTATTTATTTAACCATAAACTCATTTTCATATTTTCTTTTAAAATTTGAATGAGGTTAATTTTTTTTAATATTGGAATAATTGCTCCCTTTTATTCATAGCACAATTTTCTTATAAAAATTCTAGCCCGTCGAAAATGTACATGAATATCTTTCTCTTTTGAATCACTGGACCATATGTTTTTTACATTACATAAGAAAATTCCTATAATTAATTGTCATAAAGAATTCAATTGTCAACATGTAATTTTGAAATGACCAATCTTTCATTCATGGTTACTGTTCACTTGTAAAATACTAATAGTAAAAACCAGTAAATATTTTTTGAAACGCTACACTTGTAAACTGAAAAAACACACTTGTAAAAACGGACTAGTTTACTTGTCACTTGTAATTTACACTTGTAGGTTTTTGAAACAGAAACTTGACAAAGTATTCGTTTGACAAGTTCTACAGTGGTAATTTACAAGTGTAGAAGTTTTATGAAATAGGGCCCAGACATTTTCTGGGGCGTTTTAATCTCCTGAGTTCACCTTCATCTTCCTTTATACGAGCCGCAACATTCAAAATACATATGTATATACGATGAATTTGTGCACGTTGATTATTCCACCTTGTTTAGTATACCTCATTTTTCAACCAACTTCCCAATGTCTAATGCTGAGGTAGGGAGTAGACAATTGGGCCTATTCTGCAACTCGTCTGAAACCCATTAGTCAATTTTTTGTAAGTTTTTAAAAAAATTCTCCAATAAAGTACAATAGCATATAACTTTCTTTTTGACACACATGTAAAATATGTTCATAAGGTAATGTATGTCGTAACTCTGTTCACGAAATAATTTGGAATTATCAACATACTTGTAGTTTGTTAACTTTGGCGTGTATTTTAGCATTTTTGCGCCTTGTGTTGATTTACGTGATTTATCAATAATGCCAAAAATAACTATCGAAAAGAGGGTTCTTGTTGGCAAGTGTATTTTTTGATGCAGGAAAAGATAGTTTGCTTTTAGGTGGCAGCACAGATTATAGAGCAAATGAAATATTTCTGAACTATTTATAAACGAAATATAATGACGCAATGCCATTCTTACGTGGAAAATACTATAATTTAACTTTACATATAAAATTTTTGAAAAATTATACAAATCGCTCAATGACGGTTCCGTCAGATTAGAGGTGGACGCGGGCCGTGATTTTGTCGGGTCACGATGGGTCACGACGTGACCCGCGTGTTCGTGAATATAATTTAAATTTTGCGTCGTTATTGGACGTGAGCGTGGGGCACTAAAAAATTATCGTGCGTGATCAGGCGTGATTGAAATTTAATCGGGCGTGAGTACAAGTTTTCTTCTAATTTTTATTTAAAAAATTGTCAATTTCCATCTTTTACTTTACATTCTTATTATTATTATGGCCAAATATGTCATCAACATTTTTTTTTTGCATAAAAATAGTGTTATTGTTGTACCCAAAATTGTATACACAGTTGCTCTGAGTTCACTAAAGATATATAAATCTTTAAGCCCGTTTAACACCATCATAATTTTGTTAAATTTGTTACCAAATTTATAATGATATTTGTGATGGAATAGAACAACCTATTTGTCCATAAACATCCGTTTCCAATGAAACCAATTTGTTACCTAACTTATTACCAACTTGTTAACAAATTTGATAACTTATGACTGTGTTAAACAGGCTTAAATGTACATAGAAACAATTACGTGACACGAACGTGACCCGCCGGGCGTGATCGGGCGTGAGTGCCAAAATAAAATTGTGAGCGTGAGTGATCGTGAATCAAACATAAAAAGTCGTGCGTGATTGGTCGTGATTACATTTTTAATTCCGTAAGCGTGCGTGATCGTCAACAAAAAGTTACTCACGCGCCCACCTCTACGTCAGATACTACTTGCCAAGGAAAATAGTGTTTATATTGAAATAATACATTAAATTATTTACTCAACTAGATAGTATCTGATTGAGAGCATTATTTGCTTATAACACATACAAGCACTTTCACAGTATTTCTTTTATTTACCCGATTAAGATTTCAGTATTTACTTACTTACATGTGATTATTTGATATATGTACATATTAAATTGATATTATGATTATATGTTTAATGAAAATATTTGCATCAGATAAAATTTGAAGTACAGCAGCTTAACAACACTTAGCAATACTATCTACTCTTTGACATAGTACATTAACGTTAGATTGTATTATTTATTATTTGAATATCTGTAGTTTAAATAATAAAACAATATATACATTTAGCCGGGTAAAATATTTATTCGAATCCCAAGAAAAAACTTGCCAACAGCTTAACAAACTATAGACATGCTGTTTATTAGCTTTTATAAAACGTTACATGAAACTGATTTCCAACTTTGTTGTAAATTATCCCTAGATGATTATTAGTTGATGGTTTGATGACAGGTCTCTTCAATTCATTCACAGATTTTCGACAATGATCAAAGGAAGCAAATGTAGACAATGACAAATAAAAATTGTTCAGTTCTATTATTCGTTTGTAACTGTAATTAAGAATAATTCTTATATAAAGAGAACAAAATGAATAGGTTCATTTATTTTCGCAAATCAGTAGATGTACTCATATTTTTGAAACTACACATACGTAGTTTTTCTACATACATGGGAATGAGCGATTAAACTTGGTGTTATTTTATAATTAAATCTTACTCTCTAATCTGTATTTTTTAATTATGTATGTTAAACTCTTATGGAATTGTGAATTTTTATTTAGTATTCTCTTCTTCTAAATATCTATAAAATAACATTCTTAAAAGTATATTTATGTCGGTGTAGGAGGGTCTATCTATTTTTTACTGGTTTCTTGTATCATCATTTATAAGTTTAAAGAAAGTATTACCTTTTAGAATAGTATGGTAGCAACTATTCTAGAGTTTATGTAACCTTAGCAATTTTTATAAGACTTTAAAAATTGGAAGATATGAGACAGGAATTGCAAAACTATAAAATTATTTTATCATTATTGTTTTGATTTTATTTTATGAAAAAAATATTAATATAAAGTAAATTGAGAAATACGGGGATTTAATATAAAATGCACTAAATCCCTTTCCATTTTGATTGACAGTCATATATCTCAAAAAGATAAAACTACAAAAAACTTTAATTAATTTTATCAATTATATTAAAAACTGCAATCACACTATGCTACTATTTAAAAATATATATGCTATTCATATTGGTTTTAATGTCCCTATTTTAAATTCCGGAATGTTTTCAATTATCTAACATATAAAATATCGACAGATATTTATAGAAAAATTTGATAATTACAAAATTGTAAAATTTAATTAAAATTCTTCTTTCATTATGTTAGTCATATACATTTATACATATGTGACACAGAATTTGATATTGAAACGAATATTTTTTCAATGTATTTACCGTTTCTATGATATAAAATCAGGATTCATTAAAGTATTCTTACGATAAATGTGCATTTATAAAATCAGGTTAATAGGAAAGTTGTATTATGGTAACTGTGTTCCAGACTACAGTTCTTATTATATATCTGATCTATTTACTTTTCATGAAATTAAATTAGAGTAACAAACTCTTTTAATATATTTCTGATTCCAAACATAATATAAAAAATATGATATAATTTTGAAATGTTTTTTTTACAATGGTATTGTTAATTATATTTTTACCTCCCGCTATTCTTAGTAAAGAAGGTATAGGGATCATGCTAGAAATCGGCTTTAAGTATTTCAAAATTATATATTTTTCTTTACCTTGATTCGCTGAAAAACAATTGTTAAATGTTTTTTATATTATTTGATGAATATGTTTAATATTTCTATATAAGCCATTTAGAACACAACTTTTAATATAATTCTTTTCTGCAGAAATTCAATATTAAATAAAATTTCCTTTTATTGTACATATGCTCGTTTACTTCTTAGATAGAATGGAAATATATGTTTTACTACTTGTATATTATATTATAAATATATTTTTTATGTAATTATCTTCTTTTCTTCTGTGTGGTAATGAAGAGATAAAAAATAATAAATAAGGCACTTTTTAATATTTTATTGAGTAAATTTTCTAAAGTTAAAAAGTTCGTATTATTTCATATCGAATCTGTAATTACCTTTGATATTCAAAATCATTAAGATTATTTCATAAAACTTTTCTATTCAGTTATCCTGTCGGCCACTTTACACTGAAACAAAAAACAACCATGCAAAGTTGTTTAATTACCTTTAATATCCTCACAGTAACACACCTGTTGCAATTGAATACACCTCAAAAATTCTTTAAAAGTTCCAAACTACAATCCAATATTCGCTTGAAGATAAAGAAGTATTCTCCGCTAGAGCGCAACTGAATTACCGCGAAAGGATACCCGAATGCGACGCTACGAGCCGTGGGCGCCAGCGTGAACAGACGCGCGGCGACTACAACATTCCGTTGCCGGCGAGCGCCGGGAAGTTTGGGATTCTGCGCTGTAGCCGGAGCGGCGCAGATTGACCAGGAACGGGATGAGATTCATTCATTTGGACTCGATCGACGAGCTCAAGAGATGAGAAATTTACAGAATAGTTCTCTACTTTCCGAATACGTTGATGAATCTGTTTCCTGGCTATCTGATATGTGGGATTTGTTTTAGATTTATTGTTTAATATTCGTGGGGCATAGATATCTTTGATATCGGTTTTTGTTTATATACTGTGTGTCTGTCTTAAAGGTGCACAAAGGAGAGTAACATGGGAAATCAGCTTTTTGCAATATCCTGCTCGCCTATTTAATCTAAGCAAAACGCTCCAAATGAAAGTTTTTGAGCATGATATTCTGCATCTAAATCAATAAACAAAATTACCTTTACATGCTTTGTAACGACAGAAACTAAATATGAAATTGTCGAAAATTACATTGTGAATATCGACAGTCGTGGAATTGAACAACAAATAAATAAATAAATGGTTGACGTTATATCTGCAACAACGCAAGTTAACTTATTTGATGATTCTGACAATTTGATTTGAACACATATCGTTAATTATGACAATAATAGAAATATTATATCATATTATTAAAGCTAACAAAAATACAGTTTTGTTTAAATAATATGAATTAATTAAAAATTCAACATTGCGTACCAATAATAATATTAATAACGCTAATATGAGAAAAAATATACTTGGTTAAGTTTCAAAAGACAAAATTTATTCACTTTATACGTATATCGGTAGTAACACCACATCAGAAGTAACGTACAATTAAATTAAAATAAAGTAACATTTACAAGATATATATATATATATATATATATATATATATATATATATATATATATATATATATATACAGGGTGTAAATGAAATAACTGCATTAAATTTAACCAGTAATGTAACTTGACGAGAGCAACAATATTTCTTAATAACTTTTTTTTCTAAGTCTTTTAGATTTTGAGTTAAAATTCTTTAAAGATTTGTTGAATATTTCGTTACCCGCCTATGGAGAACAAAGAGATAAATGGCTGCGCTGCCGTATTCAAGTGAGATACATACAGCTCAAAAATGTTCGGTTATCGGTTACACTTACAGTCACAGTTAACGAATCAAGGGAAATAACATTATTATTAATTAATATGTAATAGTACAATTTTTAAAATAAATAAATTTAAATATTGGATAACAAAAGTATAAAGTTGTGTATTGAACCAGGCTTTTAATCACGTGAATAGTGGAAGACAAGGAGAAACGAGGTAACGAGACGAAGAGCAAAAGCATAGTTATTAGGTTATGAGATGATTATTTATCGTCGATAAATCATAATAGTTTAAATACGTTATTCAAAAAATGTAAGTACAGACTTTTGTCCATTTAAAAGAGGTACATGAGTACCAATAATTATTCGTCCATTTATTTTTCCCCAAACATTTTTTAATGAAAATTTTTACAGCATTTTCGTCTGTCGAGATGTGTATTGTGCATAATAAATACACCTTCCCAAATAAATTCAGTCTCATTAATGAACATTATGAGCCATTCCCAAAATTGAAGTCTGTTATGTGCTGAAAACATTGAACTTTTTGCACATGGTATGGATACAACTGTTGCTTTTTAAAAAATTGTCATATGTGACACTCCGTAGTGTGATAAAGATGTACAAGATTAACAAATGTGCGAATATTAAGAACAGAATGATTTGGTGATGATTTGGAATCTTGGCCGTCTTATTCTGCGAAATGGTCCATCAATTGGCCACTCAATCAAAAGATTTAATACCACTTGACTTTTTCCTTTGAGGTTATTTAAAATTTATGTGCCGGTATACAATGGAAAATATATGCACTTATGTCTAGTATACACACTAGCCTAAGCTCGGCTTCGCCGAGTTTACCCTAGGGCTCCGCCGATAGTGTTTTATAATAGTTTATACGTACATCCAATCTGTCTACGCACAATTTAAAACCAAAGTGGTAACGCCAACAGTCTTGTCAGATACCCAAGTTCCCCCTTCTATCAAACGAATTAACTTTTTGCATAAAACAAAAGCCAATGAACCTGTCATAAATTTCCACACTTGTGTCTAAAAGTTCGTAACCAGACCTCTCATTTGATACCAAACACGACATATTTCTAGCACCTTTATACAAAAACAAAAGCCGACCGAGATGTCTATTTGTTGACACTTCTATGTTATAGCCCTTCAGAAAAAAATTCACTTGATCCTAATCACGACATGGTTCTGACAACTTTATGTAAAAAACAAAAGCCGGTCAAGTTGATGTCAAAATTTTGAAAGTTCTATAGTTTAGCCATGCAGAAAACTTTTCATTTAATACCAAACAGGATATACAGGTGTTTCATATAAGAGTGCAAGGCGTAGGAGTATGAATTCTGATACCAAAAGGGGGAAAAATCCCAATAAACATTGGTGCTATAACGCTTCCTAACAGAGATACCCAGGATTTTATTAAAAAAAAAAACAGGAAACAGGTTAGTTTTATTTATTTTTATATTGGATCATAAATAATTATTTATAAAAAGAATCCCAGAGCAAGTGTTCAAAATGAAAGGCATTACATTCAATAAATAAATCAGTATTATTTAAAAATACTACTGTAAATTATTAAAATATTACATTTTCATTAAATACAGAAGGCTTGGCAATACTTTTTTGTATTAGAAATATTATCAAAATATTAAATAACAGGTGTAATAATTAAATAATTATCGGATTGAAATGAGTGGAATTTTTAATTAATTAAATCTCATTTAAATTTTAAATAAATTAAACAAATGCCATCAGCCAACTATTTTCTGCTATTTCAGTATTACGCCTCATTTAAGATAAATCCTCGGTATCTCTGTTATGAAGCGATCTAGCACAAATGTTTATTGGGATTTTTTTCATGTTGGTGTCTAGAATTCATACTCCGAAGCCTTACATAGTTACATGAAACACCCTGTATTTCTGACAAATTTATACGAAAAACAAGAAATGTTTTCTCATGGACTGTCATAGAGAATTTTCAAAAATACGACAGCTCGATCGGCTATTCTTTTTTGCATAAAATTGTCAATAATATTTCGGAAGTGTAGTATCTATAGCTGAGTGCCCGATGTATAATGTATTACAAAGAATTGCTAAATAACCGGGTTAATTCATACAGTATGCCGCTAGATGTCAGGTTTTTTGCGACCCGGTTTTTACAAAAATATTTGAAATAGTAAATTATTCCTATATAACGCACAATATTTTATATTTTCAATACATTACTTTTTATCTTTTGTCAGTTCTATGTATGTATTTTATACAAATTCCGTACAAAAGGTTTCTATAATTTCAGTAAAATTATAAAACAAACATTGTCATGTACTTGACACTGACATCTTTCAATCTGAATTTTCTTAATCGTAGTACCTATTTCTATGGTTATAGCATGGCTGGCTGCTACATAAAATTATATAAATAAAAAATCGAAATAGCGCTACTTTCGAAGTAACGTTACTTCAAGAGGTGAAAATTCGGGTCTATATCTCTTTATTTGATCCATACCCTGTTGTGCATCCTAAGCACAACATTTTCTATTTAAACGCGAACTTGTTTTAACCGCAACCGACACACTGCGGCACACCAACTGCCAAACGCCTGTCAAATGGTAACGGGTCGCGTTAGCTTCTTTTGTACCAGCTAGTTATGTCAACGCATCTCGTACTCTCACCTATAGATACTACTCCGTGGTAGGAACTGATGAAAACATATAATGAAATGAACAAATGCTGCGCATTTTATGCGAGCAAACAGGAAGAAATTACAGGATAAATATAAACATAATACAAGGTGCCCATTTTATATGTTCCCGCCTGAAATTTTAAGAATAAGCAAAACCAAGTACATTTTATAAGCCACTTGGTGAATATTAGTACTTTAAATCGAATAATCACAGTAGGTATTGTGACGAAGTGATCCCTTTTCCACTAGAAATACTTGGGTGAACTATTTATAACCACCAAGCCACAGTTAACACTTGAAAATCCGAACCCCGTAGTAAATGTTTCCTCCAGTTGTTAAAGCTGTTGCGAATGATTTTAGTGATTCAGTCACACATTTTTCTCACAAATCCTGTAAAGTAGAACATTAGTACTATCGTTAATTAAGAACAAGGTACTTACCTGTGTTTTAGTCATTCAGGGGATAAGGAAACAATTGTTGTAATAGTTTAACCTGCAAAGTAAATCTCTATAGCAAAGTACAATAAAATGCTTTGTGTAACTTACCGATATTGTAATAAAACGATGTAAACGTTTGGCACAATGTTTCCTAGCATTGTAATTGTTGTTGTAGACATTTGGTTATAACAATGTAATAACAATATGTTTGTTTTGTATTACGACTTGTATATTTAACATTTGAAAATTGTACTTGCAAATGTCATCACGTTTGGCAGCACTAGTAATGTTGCAAAATATTGTAAATGGTAATTTGTTAAAATGTAAATTGTATGGTTGTGTAAATATTGTAACTGTAGGGAAAATATGACCATCTATTATTTTTGCACATTTTATTAAATTAAATATTTTCTTTTATTGTAAAACGATCACAGCGCCCACAGAGTTTTACAAAAAGATATCCCCACTAATGCCCCACCATTTGAATTTTGGGATTTCCACCTCCACCAAAATAGGATATAAAAATCGCCGAATCACACAGACAAATCAGTCTCCCAGAGGCTAGTCAGCTACTGACTTCTCTGGTCTTAGAGTACTACTCGAGCCGACTTCTGCACAAGGGTCCCGTCTCTGAGCTAATCCGCCGCCGCCGCCGAGAAATAGAGAATTTGGTCTCTGCCGCATTTCGTCGCTATCGAGTGATAGAAAGATTTTGGTGAGTGTAGTCGTCCGAGAACGACACTTAGTCTCACCAGCCGTCCGCTCTGAGAATAAACGTAAAGTTAATTTTCAAGTTAGAGTTTATTTCATTTTGTTACCTTTGTCAAGTTTGGGTCGCTTCACGGCCCGTGGTCATTGTCACGATCGTCTACATGGTCATAGGGTCAGGTTTTTCCACTTTATTTTATGGTGTTGTAATTAACATTTTTTATTTTAAAACATTAAACAATTTATATTCTCCACGTGTTTCTATTGTGAATACCCTAACCTCACTCCACTGCCGCTATCCGAGGCGACCTACCCTCTCTCTTTCAGATAACCGAACGGCGCCCGAGCATCAAAATCCCGAGAGTAAGGAAGAGAGAGATTGTGATGTCGACCCCCGATACTCCCGTAGCAGGGTCGTCGTCACAGTATAAGAGCAAAACAAAGTTTTAAAAACCAAGTCACTTATGAAATGTATCATGGATTGCCTAATCATGAATTTTCAGGCGGGAACTTTTAAAATGCGGACCCTGTATATGAGTACACAATACTAAATTTAAAGATAAAAATAAATCAAACAAAACTAAAAGATGTGATATTTTAATTCTAGAGTAAACAGTTAGTTACAAACTGCAGAAAAGTAAGTACTTACATTACATTAGATCTGAACTTTTACAACGAATTTGGAAATATATCAATAAAGTTTGGATTGTTATTAAGGGGGTAGAATGCAAAAATGATAGGTATTAAAGATGACTTTTCTGGCTCATGCTGTATGATTATGTAATTTTAAATATTTTTTATTAGTACGATACAATATTGGGAATAAATGAATTTTAATATAGATAATTTTAACGTAATATAAGAAAATAAAATACAGATTAAATTCTGTACCGTTTTAAGATAGATATCGAATTATTTATAATCTGAAATAATTTTATACGTAATGTAAGAAAACGAATTACAAAAAAGAACAGATTAAAACATACAATCTAAAATCATTGAATTGTCTTGTTCCAAACTACGATTTTCCTGTAGGATTTAATTGTTATTCTTGCCTCTAAATACGTATTAGATATTGTACATGCGTTCTTTGTCGATTGTGATGTTTATTATGTCTTTCTCAGCCTGTCATTGTTAAATCTATTTTCAAAATAAAATATATAAATTAACAATAAACACACGTCTTAAAATCATTACATATACCTATATATATATATATATATATATATATATATATATATATATATATATATATATATATATATATATATATATATATAGAATCGGTTTATAACGTTCTACCATGTCTTCCGATGCCAATTCTCCACTGGTCTTGCCATAGATCTTCATTTAATCCTCTCTCTCTCTCTCTTATTTCTTCTAGGACTCCTGCTACCCAATTTCTTCTAGGTCTCCCTCTTTTCTTTTTGCCGCTAGGAGTTTACTGTGGTATGTGTTTTGCCATTACTCATTTGCTGTACGTGACCGTACCATCTTAATTGACTTGTTTTTATATCATCGATTATAGTAATTTTAATGTCCATGATATCTCTTATTCTTTCGTTTATAATCTTTTCTCGTTACTGCTGGCCTCCTCCAATAATCCATTTCCGTAGCTAGGAGCATTCCTTTAGTCTTTTTCTTTAGGGGCCACACTTTGCTATTACAGGTAACTATGCTTTTTATAATGGTTTTATAAATTCTTTTTTATTTTCTTTTGAAATATTTTAGTTTGATCCAATAATATGCAATTTAGTTGAGGTATAGCCTTTCTTCACTGTGTACAGAGTTCCTTTATGGTGCCCTCATTCCTTACTTTTATTTATTTTTTATCCTGTAGTGTTTAATCCTTTGTCCTGTGTTTAGCACCAAATCTTTTTGGGTTCCATTTAAAGACGTATATTCTGTTTTGCATGTTTACTTCCAGACTAATGTAGTAGTTTTGTGCAATAAGTATTTGATCATCTGCAAAGCATAAGTTGTAAATTGTTTGATCTTCCAAAAACAGACCCGTATTTTTGTACTTTTACTTCCACGGTTTCAATGCTTTTTTTACTTATACCTACTTCGTTTAATTCTTACGTTCATTTCTTCAATTTTACATATTATTTAAATGTTTTTAGTATTGAAAAGGACATCCGATACGACATGCATAATTTGTCATTAACATATCAAAAATGACATGACAATGTTTATCTTTTTAATTATGTGCATGAACTCTACGATCGACTGTGATATTATTCCTACCTTTCTGATCCTTTTCGACGTGTTTCCTTATACATTTTCCAAAATTCTATTTACAAAATAAAATATGTAACATAATAATAAACATGGCTTAAAATCATTACATATACCTACCTCGTTAAATTCATCATCTTTTCTTTAATTATTACATATTATTAAAACATTTTATTGCATTTAAAAGGAAGAAAACTGATAATTTGTCATCATTGACATTGACATAACAGCGTTTATCGTCTTAAATTTTCAAGGAAAACTGTGATCGTTACTGTGAAAAATATTGTTTCTGTCCCAATTTTCAATCTTTAATAATTTTTTACTCGAAAACTATGCATCCTACAGAAATTCGTCCCATTAGAAGGGCCCTGAAGCCAATCATTTCCTACAATTTGATACAAATTTCATGAAAATCGGTCGTACCGTTTAAGCTGTAGCCTTGTCTAAAGTTTGGCGATCGTCTTGATTAAAATATATAACTATAGTGAGTGAATCTGATCATTTAGTATTAGGACTAGCGTAACCTCGGCTTCGCCGAGTTTTCCCTAGGGCTCCACCGATAGTGGTTTATAATGCCCACGCAACATGCCCACCCAAACTGCCCACGCAACATGCCTACTCAAACTGCCCACGCAACATGCCCACCCAAACTGCCCACGCAACATGCCCACCCAAACTGCCCACGGAACATGCCCACCCAAACTGCCCACGCAACATGCCCACCCAAACTGCCCACCCAAACAGCCCACGCAACATGCCCACGCAACATGCCCACTCAAACTGCCCACGTAACATGCCCACCCAAACTGCCCACGCAACATGCCCACCCAAATTGCTCACCCGAACAGCCCACGCAACATGCCCAACCACACTGCCCACGCAACTTGCCCACCCAAACTGCCCACGCAACATGCCCACCCAAACTGCCCACGCAACTTGCCCACCCAAACTGCCGACGCAACATACGCACCCAAACTGCCCACGCAACATACCCACCCAAACTGCCCACGCAACATGCCCAAATTAATAAATTAATAAATTAATAAATTAATAAATTAATAAATTAATAAATTAATAAATTAATAAATTAATAAATTAATAAATTAATAAATTAATAAATTAATAAATTAATAAATTAATAAATTAATAAATTAATAAATTAATAAATTAATAAATTAATAAATTAATAAATTAATAAATTAATAAATTAATAAATTAATAAATTAATAAATTAATAAATTAATAAATTAATAAATTAATAAATTAATAAATTAATAAATTAATAAATTAATAAATTAATAAATTAATAAATTAATAAATTAATAAATTAATAAATTAATAAATTAATAAATTAATAAATTAATAAATTAATAAATTAATAAATTAATAAATTAATAAATTAATAAATTAATAAATTAATAAATTAATAAATTAATAAATTAATAAATTAATAAATTAATAAATTAATAAATTAATAAATTAATAAATTAATAAATTAATAAATTAATAAATTAATAAATTAATAAATTAATAAATTAATAAATTAATAAATTAATAAATTAATAAATTAATAAATTAATAAATTAATAAATTAATAAATTAATAAATTAATAAATTAATAAATTAATAAATTAATAAATTAATAAATTAATAAATTAATAAATTAATAAATTAATAAATTAATAAATTAATAAATTAATAAATTAATAAATTAATAAATTAATAAATTAATAAATTAATAAATTAATAAATTAATAAATTAATAAATTAATAAATTAATAAATTAATAAATTAATAAATTAATAAATTAATAAATTAATAAATTAATAAATTAATAAATTAATAAATTAATAAATTAATAAATTAATAAATTAATAAATTAATAAATTAATAAATTAATAAATTAATAAATTAATAAATTAATAAATTAATAAATTAATAAATTAATAAATTAATAAATTAATAAATTAATAAATTAATAAATTAATAAATTAATAAATTAATAAATTAATAAATTAATAAATTAATAAATTAATAAATTAATAAATTAATAAATTAATAAATTAATAAATTAATAAATTAATAAATTAATAAATTAATAAATTAATAAATTAATAAATTAATAAATTAATAAATTAATAAATTAATAAATTAATAAATTAATAAATTAATAAATTAATAAATTAATAAATTAATAAATTAATAAATTAATAAATTAATAAATTAATAAATTAATAAATTAATAAATTAATAAATTAATAAATTAATAAATTAATAAATTAATAAATTAATAAATTAATAAATTAATAAATTAATAAATTAATAAATTAATAAATTAATAAATTAATAAATTAATAAATTAATAAATTAATAAATTAATAAATTAATAAATTAATAAATTAATAAATTAATAAATTAATAAATTAATAAATTAATAAATTAATAAATTAATAAATTAATAAATTAATAAATTAATAAATTAATAAATTAATAAATTAATAAATTAATAAATTAATAAATTAATAAATTAATAAATTAATAAATTAATAAATTAATAAATTAATAAATTAATAAATTAATAAATTAATAAATTAATAAATTAATAAATTAATAAATTAATAAATTAATAAATTAATAAATTAATAAATTAATAAATTAATAAATTAATAAATTAATAAATTAATAAATTAATAAATTAATAAATTAATAAATTAATAAATTAATAAATTAATAAATTAATAAATTAATAAATTAATAAATTAATAAATTAATAAATTAATAAATTAATAAATTAATAAATTAATAAATTAATAAATTAATAAATTAATAAATTAATAAATTAATAAATTAATAAATTAATAAATTAATAAATTAATAAATTAATAAATTAATAAATTAATAAATTAATAAATTAATAAATTAATAAATTAATAAATTAATAAATTAATAAATTAATAAATTAATAAATTAATAAATTAATAAATTAATAAATTAATAAATTAATAAATTAATAAATTAATAAATTAATAAATTAATAAATTAATAAATTAATAAATTAATAAATTAATAAATTAATAAATTAATAAATTAATAAATTAATAAATTAATAAATTAATAAATTAATAAATTAATAAATTAATAAATTAATAAATTAATAAATTAATAAATTAATAAATTAATAAATTAATAAATTAATAAATTAATAAATTAATAAATTAATAAATTAATAAATTAATAAATTAATAAATTAATAAATTAATAAATTAATAAATTAATAAATTAATAAATTAATAAATTAATAAATTAATAAATTAATAAATTAATAAATTAATAAATTAATGAATTAATAAATTAATAAATTAATAAATTAATAAATTAATAAATTAATAAATTAATAAATTAATAAATTAATAAATTAATAAATTAATAAATTAATAAATTAATAAATTAATAAATTAATAAATTAATAAATTAATAAATTAATAAATTAATAAATTAATAAATTAATAAATTAATAAATTAATAAATTAATAAATTAATAAATTAATAAATTAATAAATTAATAAATTAATAAATTAATAAATTAATAAATTAATAAATTAATAAATTAATAAATTAATAAATTAATAAATTAATAAATTAATAAATTAATAAATTAATAAATTAATAAATTAATAAATTAATAAATTAATAAATTAATAAATTAATAAATTAATAAATTAATAAATTAATAAATTAATAAATTAATAAATTAATAAATTAATAAATTAATAAATTAATAAATTAATAAATTAATAAATTAATAAATTAATAAATTAATAAATTAATAAATTAAGAAATTAAGAAATTAATAAATTAATAAATTAAGAAATTAATAAATTAATAAATTAATAAATTAAGAAATTAATAAATTAATAAATTAATAAATTAAGAAATTAATAAATTAATAAATTAATAAATTAATAAATTAATAAATTAATAAATTAATAAATTAATAAATTAATAAATTAATAAATTAATAAATTAATAAATTAATAAATTAATAAATTAATAAATTAATAAATTAATAAATTAATGGATTAATAAATTAATAAATTAATGGATTAATAAATTAATAAATTAATAAATTAATGGATTAATAAATTAATAAATTAATAAATTAATGGATTAATAAATTAATAAATTAATGGATTAATAAATTAATAAATTAATAAATTAATGGATTAATAAATTAATAAATTAATGGATTAATAAATTAATAAATTAATAAATTAATGGATTAATAAATTAATAAATTAATAAATTAATGGATTAATAAATTAATAAATTAATAAATTAATGGATTAATAAATTAATAAATTAATAAATTAATGGATTAATAAATTAATAAATTAATAAATTAATGGATTAATAAATTAATAAATTAATAAATTAATGGATTAATAAATTAATAAATTAATAAATTAATGGATTAATAAATTAATAAATTAATAAATTAATGGATTAATAAATTAATAAATTAATAAATTAATGGATTAATAAATTAATAAATTAATAAATTAATGGATTAATAAATTAATATATTAATAAATTAATGGATTAATAAATTAATAAATTAATAAATTAATAAATTAATAAATTAATAAATTAATAAATTAATAAATTAATAAATTAATGGATTAATAAATTAATAAATTAATAAATTAATAAATTAATAAATTAATAAATTAATAAATTAATAAATTAATAAATTAATAAATTAATGGATTAATAAATTAATAAATTAATAAATTAATAAATTAATAAATTAATAAATTAATAAATTAATAAATTAATGGATTAATAAATTAATAAATTAATAAATTAATAAATTAATAAATTAATAAATTAATAAATTAATGGATTAATAAATTAATAAATTAATAAATTAATAAATTAATAAATTAATAAATTAATAAATTAATAAATTAATAAATTAATAAATTAATAAATTAATAAATTAATAAATTAATAAATTAATAAATTAATGGATTAATAAATTAATAAATTAATAAATTAATAAATTAATAAATTAATAAATTAATAAATTAATAAATTAATAAATTAATAAATTAATAAATTAATAAATTAATAAATTAATAAATTAATAAATTAATAAATTAATAAATTAATAAATTAATAAATTAATAAATTAATAAATTAATAAATTAATAAATTAATAAATTAATAAATTAATAAATTAATAAATTAATAAATTAATAAATTAATAAATTAATAAATTAATAAATTAATAAATTAATAAATTAATAAATTAATAAATTAATAAATTAATAAATTAATAAATTAATAAATTAATAAATTAATAAATTAATAAATTAATAAATTAATAAATTAATAAATTAATAAATTAATAAATTAATAAATTAATAAATTAATAAATTAATAAATTAATAAATTAATAAATTAATAAATTAATAAATTAATAAATTAATAAATTAATAAATTAATAAATTAATAAATTAATAAATTAATAAATTAATAAATTAATAAATTAATAAATTAATAAATTAATAAATTAATAAATTAATAAATTAATAAATTAATAAATTAATAAATTAATAAATTAATAAATTAATAAATTAATAAATTAATAAATTAATAAATTAATAAATTAATAAATTAATAAATTAATAAATTAATAAATTAATAAATTAATAAATTAATAAATTAATAAATTAATAAATTAATAAATTAATAAATTAATAAATTAATAAATTAATAAATTAATAAATTAATAAATTAATAAATTAATAAATTAATAAATTAATAAATTAATAAATTAATAAATTAATAAATTAATAAATTAATAAATTAATAAATTAATAAATTAATAAATTAATAAATTAATAAATTAATAAATTAATAAATTAATAAATTAATAAATTAATAAATTAATAAATTAATAAATTAATAAATTAATAAATTAATAAATTAATAAATTAATAAATTAATAAATTAATAAATTAATAAATTAATAAATTAATAAATTAATAAATTAATAAATTAATAAATTAATAAATTAATAAATTAATAAATTAATAAATTAATAAATTAATAAATTAATAAATTAATAAATTAATAAATTAATAAATTAATAAATTAATAAATTAATAAATTAATAAATTAATAAATTAATAAATTAATAAATTAATAAATTAATAAATTAATAAATTAATAAATTAATAAATTAATAAATTAATAAATTAATAAATTAATAAATTAATAAATTAATAAATTAATAAATTAATAAATTAATAAATTAATAAATTAATAAATTAATAAATTAATAAATTAATAAATTAATAAATTAATAAATTAATAAATTAATAAATTAATAAATTAATAAATTAATAAATTAATAAATTAATAAATTAATAAATTAATAAATTAATAAATTAATAAATTAATAAATTAATAAATTAATAAATTAATAAATTAATAAATTAATAAATTAATAAATTAATAAATTAATAAATTAATAAATTAATAAATTAATAAATTAATAAATTAATAAATTAATAAATTAATAAATTAATAAATTAATAAATTAATAAATTAATAAATTAATAAATTAATAAATTAATAAATTAATAAATTAATAAATTAATAAATTAATAAATTAATAAATTAATAAATTAATAAATTATAAATTAATAAATTAATAAATTAATAAATTAATAAATTAATAAATTAATAAATTAATAATTAATAAATTAATAAATTAATAAATTAATAAATTAATAAATTAATAAATTAATAAATTAATAAATTAATAAATTAATAAATTAATAAATTAATAAATTAATAAATTAATAAATTAATAAATTAATAAATTAATAAATTAATAAATTAATAAATTAATAAATTAATAAATTAATAAATTAATAAATTAATAAATTAATAAATTAATAAATTAATAAATTAATAAATAATAAATTAATAAATTAATAAATTAATAAATTAATAAATTAATAAATTAATAAATTAATAAATTAATAAATTAATAAATTAATAATTAATAAATTAATAAATTAATAAATTAATAAATTAATAAATTAATAATTAATAAATTAATAAATTAATAAATTAATAAATTAATAAATTAATAAATTAATAAATTAATAAATTAATAAATTAATAAATTAATAAATTAATAAATTAATAAATTAATAAATTAATAAATTAATAAATTAATAAATTAATAAATTAATAAATTAATAAATTAATAAATTAATAAATTAATAAATTAATAAATTAATAAATTAATAAATTAATAAATTAATAAATTAATAAATTAATAAATTAATAAATTAATAAATTAATAAATTAATAAATTAATAAATTAATAAATTAATAAATTAATAAATTAATAAATTAATAAATTAATAAATTAATAAATTAATAAATTAATAAATTAATAAATTAATAAATTAATAAATTAATAAATTAATAAATTAATAAATTAATAAATTAATAAATTAATAAATTAATAAATTAATAAATTAATAAATTAATAAATTAATAAATTAATAAATTAATAAATTAATAAATTAATAAATTAATAAATTAATAAATTAATAAATTAATAAATTAATAAATTAATAAATTAATAAATTAATAAATTAATAAATTAATAAATTAATAAATTAATAAATTAATAAATTAATAAATTAATAAATTAATAAATTAATAAATTAATAAATTAATAAATTAATAAATTAATAAATTAATAAATTAATAAATTAATAAATTAATAAATTAATAAATTAATAAATTATAAATTAATAAATTAATAAATTAATAAATTAATAAATTAATAAATTAATAAATTAATAAATTAATAAATTAATAAATTAATAAATTAATAAATTAATAAATTAATAAATTAATAAATTAATAAATTAATAAATTAATAAATTAATAAATTAATAAATTAATAAATTAATAAATTAATAATTAATAAATTAATAAATTAATAAATTAATAAATTAATAAATTAATAAATTAATAAATTAATAAATTAATAAATTAATAAATTAATAAATTAATAAATTAATAAATTAATAAATTAATAAATTAATAAATTAATAAATTAATAAATTAATAAATTAATAAATTAATAAATTAATAAATTAATAAATTAATAAATTAATAAATTAATAAATTAATAAATTAATAAATTAATAAATTAATAAATTAATAATTAATAAATTAATAAATTAATAAATTAATAAATTAATAAATTAATAAATTAATAAATTAATAAATTAATAAATTAATAAATTAATAAATTAATAAATTAATAAATTAATAAATTAATAAATTAATAAATAATAAATTAATAAATTAATAAATTAATAAATTAAGAAATTAATAAATTAATAAATTAATAATTAAGAAATTAATAAATTAATAAAATTAATAAATTAAGAAATTAATAAATTAATAAATTAATAAATTAATAAATTAATAAATTAATAAATTAATAAATTAATAAATTAATAAATTAATAAATTAATAAATTAATAAATTAATCAATTATAAATTAATAAATTAATAAATTAATGGATTAATAAATTAATAAATTAATGGATTAATAAATTAATAAATTAATAAATTATGGATTAATAAATTAATAAATTAATAAATTAATGGATTAATA
>OY720448.1:46069754-46341909 GCA_963082715.1 Harpalus rubripes | reverse complement strand
ATTAATTAATAAATTAATAAATTAATAAATTAATAAATTAATAAATTAATAAATTAATAAATTAATAAATTAATAAATTATAAATTAATAAATTAATAAATTAATAAATTAATAAATTAATAAATTAATAAATTAATAAATTAATAAATTAATAAATTAATAAATTAATAAATTAATAAATTAATAAATTAATAAATTAATAAATTAATAAATTAATAAATTAATAAATTAATAAATTAATAAATTAATAAATTAATAAATTAATAAATTAATTAAATTAATAAATTAATAAATTAATAAATTAATAAATTAATAAATTAATAAATTAATAAATTAATAAATTAATAATTAATAAATTAATAAATTAATAAATTAATAAATTAATAAATTAATAAATTAATAATTAATAAATTAATAAATTAATAAATTAATAAATTAATAAATTAATAAATTAATAAATTAATAAATTAATAAATTAATAAATTAATAAATTAATAAATTAATAAATTAATAAATTAATAAATTAATAAATTAATAAATTAATAAATTAATAAATTAATAAATTAATAAATTAATAAATTAATAAATTAATAAATTAATAAATTAATAAATTAATAAATTAATAAATTAATAAATTAATAAATTAATAAATTAATAAATTAATAAATTAATAAATTAATAAATTAATAAATTAATAAATTAATAAATTAATAAATTAATAAATTAATAAATTAATAAATTAATAAATTAATAAATTAATAAATTAATAAATTAATAAATTAATAAATTAATAAATTAATAAATTAATAAATTAATAAATTAATAAATTAATAAATTATAAATTAAATTAATAAATTAATAAATTAATAAATTAATAAATTAATAAATTAATAAATTAATAAAAATTAATAAATTAATAAATTAATAAATTAATAAATTAATAAATTAATAAATTAATAAATTAATAAATTAATAAATTAATAAATTAATAAATTAATAAATTAATAAATTAATAAATTAATAAATTAATAAATTAATAAATTAATAAATTAATAAATTAATAAATTAATAAATTAATAAATTAATAAATTAATAAATTAATAAATTAATAAATTAATAAATTAATAAATTAATAAATTAATAAATTAATAAATTAATAAATTAATAAATTAATAAATTAATAAATTAATAAATTAATAAATTAATAAATTAATAAATTAATAAATTAATAAATTAATAAATTAATAAATTAATAAATTAATAAATTAATGGATCAATAAATTAATAAATTAATAAATTAATAAATTAATA
This sequence comes from Harpalus rubripes, assembly GCA_963082715.1. Classification (NCBI taxonomy): domain Eukaryota; kingdom Metazoa; phylum Arthropoda; class Insecta; order Coleoptera; family Carabidae; genus Harpalus; species Harpalus rubripes. Next base: position 46,340,598 of record OY720448.1, on the reverse strand, counting down.
AATTAATAAATTAATAAATTAATAAATTAATAAATTAATAAATTAATAAATTAATAAATTAATAAATTAATAAATTAATAAATTAATAAATTAATAAATTAATAAATTAATAAATTATAAATTAATAAATTAATAAATTAATAAATTAATAAATTAATAAATTAATAAATTAATAAATTAATAAATTAATAAATTAATAAATTAATAAACTAATAAACTAATAAATTAATAAATTAATAAATTAATAAATTAATAAATTAATAAATTAATAAATTAATAAATTAATAAATTAATAAATTAATAAATTAATAAATTAATAAATTAATAAATTAATAAATTAATAAATTAATAAATTAATAAATTAATAAATTAATAAATTAATAAATTAATAAATTAATAAATTAATAAATTAATAAATTAATAAATTAATAAATTAATAAATTAATAAATTAATAAATTATAAATTAATAAATTAATAAATTAATAAATTAATAAATTAATAAATTAATAAATTAATAAATTAATAAATTAATAAATTAATAAATTAATAAATTAATAAATTAATAAATTAATAAATTAATAAATTAATAAATTAATAAATTAATAAATTAATAAATTAATAAATTAATAAATTAATAAATTAATAATTAATAAATTAATAAATTAATAAATTAATAAATTAATAAATTAATAAATTAATAAATTAATAAATTAATAAATTAATAAATTAATAAATTAATAAATTAATAAATTAATAAATTAATAAATTAATAAATTAATAAATTAATAAATTAATAAATTAATAAATATAAATTAATAAATTAATAAATTAATAAATTAATAAATTAATAAATTAATAAATTAATAAATTAATAAATTAATAAATTAATAAATTAATAAATTAATAAATTAATAAATTAATAAATTAATAAATTAATAAAATTAATAAATTAATAAATTAATAAATTAATAAATTAATAAATTAATAAATTAATAAATTAATAAATTAATAAATTAATAAATTAATAAATTAATAAATTAATAAATTAATAAATTAATAAATTAATAAATTAATAAATTAATAAATTAATAAATTAATAAATTAATAAATTAATAAATTAATAAATTAATAAATTAATAAATTAATAAATTAATAAATTAATAAATTAATAAATTAATAAATTAATAAATTAATAAATTAATAAATTAATAAATTAATAAATTAATAAATTAATAAATTAATAAATTAATAAATTAATAAATTAATAAATTAATAAATTAATAAATTAATAAATTAATAAATTAATAAATTAATAAATTAATAAATTAATAAATTAATAAATTAATAAATTAATAAATTAATAAATTAATAAATTAATAAATTAATAAATTAATAAATTAATAAATTAATAAATTAATAAATTAATAAATTAATAAATTAATAAATTAATAAATTAATAAATTAATAAATTAATAAATTAATAAATTAATAAATTAATAAATTAATAAATTAATAAATTAATAAATTAATAAATTAATAAATTAATAAATTAATAAATTAATAAATTAATAAATTAATAAATTAATAAATTAATAAATTAATAAATTAATAAATTAATAAATTAATAAATTAATAAATTAATAAATTAATAAATTAATAAATTAATAAATTAATAAATTAATAAATTAATAAATTAATAAATTAATAAATTAATAAATTAATAAATTAATAAATTAATAAATTAATAAATTAATAAATTAATAAATTAATAAATTAATAAATTAATAAATTAATAAATTAATAAATTAATAAATTAATAAATTAATAAATTAATAAATTAATAAATTAATAAATTAATAAATTAATAAATTAATAAATTAATAAATTAATAAATTAATAAATTAATAAATTAATAAATTAATAAATTAATAAATTAATAAATTAATAAATTAATAAATTAATAAATTAATAAATTAATAAATTAATAAATTAATAAATTAATGGATCAATAAATTAATAAATTAATGGATCAATAAATTAATAAATTAATAAATTAATGGATCAATAAATTAATAAATTAATAAATTAATGGATCAATAAATTAATAAATTAATAAATTAATAAATTAATAAATTAATAAATTAATAAATTAATAAATTAATAAATTAATAAATTAATAAATTAATAATTAATAAATTAATAAATTAATAAATTAATAAATTAATAAATTAATAAATTAATAAATTAATAAATTAATAAATTAATAAATTAATAAATTAATAAATTAATAAATTAATAAATTAATAAATTAATAAATTAATAAATTAATAAATTAATAAATTAATAAATTAATAAATTAATAAATTAATAAATTAATAAATTAATAAATTAATAAATTAATAAATTAATAAATTAATAAATTAATAAATTAATAAATTAATAAATTAATAAATTAATAAATTAATAAATTAATAAATTAATAAATTAATAAATTAATAAATTAATAAATTAATAAATTAATAAATTAATAAATTAATAAATTAATAAATTAATAAATTAATAAATTAATAAATTAATAATTAATAAATTAATAAATTAATAAATTAATAAATTAATAAATTAATAAATTAATAAATTAATAAATTAATAAATTAATAAATTAATAAATTAATAAATTAATAAATTAATAAATTAATAAATTAATAAATTAATAAATTAATAAATTAATAAATTAATAAATTAATAAATTAATAAATTAATAAATTAATAAATTAATAAATTAATAAATTAATAAATTAATAAATTAATAAATTAATAAATTAATAAATTAATAAATTAATAAATTAATAAATTAATAAATTAATAAATTAATAAATTAATAAATTAATAAATTAATAAATTAATAAATTAATAAATTAATAAATTAATAAATTAATAAATTAATAAATTAATAAATTAATAAATTAATAAATTAATAAATTAATAAATTAATAAATTAATAAATTAATAAATTAATAAATTATAAATAATAAATTAATAAATTAATAAATTAATAAATTAATAAATTAATAAATTAATAAATTAATAAATTAATAAATTAATAAATTAATAAATAATAAATTAATAAATTAATAAATTAATAAATTAATAAATTAATAAATTAATAAATTAATAAATAATAAATTAATAAATTAATAAATTAATAAATTAATAAATTAATAAATTAATAAATTAATAAATTAATAAATTAATGGATCAATAAATTAATAAATTAATAAATTAATAAATTAATAAATTAATAAATTAATAAATTAATAAATTAATAAATTAATAAATTAATAAATTAATAAATTAATAAATTAATAAATTAATAAATTAATAAATTAATAAATTAATAAATTAATAAATTAATAAATTAATAAATTAATAAATTAATAAATTAATAAATTAATAAATTAATAAATTAATAAATTAATAAATTAATAAATTAATAAATTAATAAATTAATAAATTAATAAATTAATAAATTAATAAATTAATAAATTAATAAATTAATAAATTAATAAATTAATAAATTAATAAATTAATAAACTAATAAACTAATAAATTAATAAATTAATAAATTAATAAATTAATAAATTAATAAATTAATAAATTAATAAATTAATAAATTAATAAATTAATAAATTAATAAATTAATAAATTAATAAATTAATAAATTAATAAATTAATAAATTAATAAATTAATAAATTAATAAATTAATAAATTAATAAATTAATAAATAATAAATTAATAAATTAATAAATTAATAAATTAATAAATTAATAAATTAATAAATTAATAAATTAATAAATTAATAAATTAATAAATTAATAAATTAATAAATTAATAAATTAATAATTAATAAATTAATAAATTAATAAATTAATAAATTAATAAATTAATAAATTAATAAATTAATAAATTAATAAATTAATAAATTAATAAATTAATAAATTAATAAATTAATAAATTAATAAATTAATAAATTAATAAATTAATAAATTAATAAATTAATAAATTAATAAATTAATAAATTAATAAATTAATAAATTAATAAATTAATAAATTAATAAATTAATAAATTAATAAATTAATAAATTAATAAATTAATAAATTAATAAATTAATAAATTAATAAATTAATAAATTAATAAATTAATAAATTAATAAATTAATAAATTAATAAATTAATAAATTAATAAATTAATAAATTAATAAATTAATAAATTAATAAATTAATAAATTAATAAATTAATAAATTAATAAATTAATAAATTAATAAATTAATAAATTAATAAATTAATAAATTAATAAATTAATAAATTAATAAATTAATAAATTAATAAATTAATAAATTAATAAATTAATAAATTAATAAATTAATAAATTAATAAATTAATAAATTAATAAATTAATAAATTAATAAATTAATAAATTAATAAATTAATAAATTAATAAATTAATAAATTAATAAATTAATAAATTAATAAATTAATAAATTAATAAATTAATAAATTAATAAATTAATAAATTAATAAATTAATAAATTAATAAATTAATAAATTAATAAATTAATAAATTAATAAATTAATAAATTAATAAATTAATAAATTAATAAATTAATAAATAATAAATTAATAAATTAATAAATTAATAAATTAATAAATTAATAAATTAATAAATTAATAAATTAATAAATTAATAAATTAATAAATTAATAAATTAATAAATTAATAAATTAATAAATTAATGGATTAATAAATTAATAAATTAATGGATTAATAAATTAATAAATTAATAAATTAATGGATTAATAAATTAATAAATTAATAAATTAATGGATTAATAAATTAATAAATTAATAAATTAATGGATTAATAAATTAATAAATTAATAAATTAATGGATTAATAAATTAATAAATTAATAAATTAATGGATTAATAAATTAATAAATTAATAAATTAATGGATTAATAAATTAATAAATTAATAAATTAATGGATTAATAAATTAATAAATTAATAAATTAATGGATTAATAAATTAATAAATTAATAAATTAATGGATTAATAAATTAATAAATTAATAAATTAATGGATTAATAAATTAATAAATTAATAAATTAATGGATTAATAAATTAATAAATTAATAAATTAATGGATTAATAAATTAATAAATTAATAAATTAATGGATTAATAAATTAATAAATTAATAAATTAATGGATTAATAAATTAATAAATTAATAAATTAATGGATTAATAAATTAATAAATTAATAAATTAATGGATTAATAAATTAATAATTAATGGATTAATAAATTAATAAATTAATAAATTAATGGATTAATAAATTAATAAATTAATAAATTAATGGATTAATAAATTAATAAATTAATAAATTAATGGATTAATAAATTAATAAATTAATAAATTAATGGATTAATAAATTAATAAATTAATAAATTAATGGATTAATAAATTAATAAATTAATAAATTAATAAATTAATAAATTAATGGATTAATAAATTAATGGATTAATAAATTAATAAATTAATAAATTAATAAATTAATAAATTAATAAATTAATAAATTAATAAATTAATAAATTAATAAATTAATAAATTAATAAATTAATAAATTAATAAATTAATAAATTAATAAATTAATAAATTAATAAATTAATAAATTAATAAATTAATAAATTAATAAATTAATAAATTAATAAATTAATAAATTAATAAATTAATAAATTAATAAATTAATAAATTAATAAATTAATAAATTAATAAATTAATAAATTAATAAATTAATAAATTAATAAATTAATAAATTAATAAATTAATAAATTAATAAATTAATAAATTAATAAATTAATAAATTAATAAATTAATAAATTAATAAATTAATAAATTAATAAATTAATAAATTAATAAATTAATAAATTAATAAATTAATAAATTAATAAATTAATAAATTAATAAATTAATAAATTAATAAATTAATAAATTAATAATTAATAAATTAATAAATTAATAAATTAATAAATTAATAAATTAATAAATTAATAAATTAATAAATTAATAAATTAATAATTAATAAATTAATAAATTAATAAATTAATAAATTAATAAATTAATAAATTAATAAATTAATAAATTAATAAATTAATAAATTAATAAATTAATAAATTAATAAATTAATAAATTAATAAATTAATAAATTAATAAATTAATAAATTAATAAATTAATAAATTAATAAATTAATAAATTAATAAATTAATAAATTAATAAATTAATAAATTAATAAATTAATAAATTAATAAATTAATAAATTAATAAATTAATAAATTAATAAATTAATAAATTAATAAATTAATAAATTAATAAATTAATAAATTAATAAATTAATAAATTAATAAATTAATAAATTAATAAATTAATAAATTAATAAATTAATAAATTAATAAATTAATAAATTAATAAATTAATAAATTAATAAATTAATAAATTAATAAATTAATAAATTAATAAATTAATAAATTAATAAATTAATAAATTAATAAATTAATAAATTAATAAATTAATAAATTAATAAATTAATAAATTAATAAATTAATAAATTAATAAATTAATAAATTAATAAATTAATAAATTAATAAATTAATAAATTATAAATTAATAAATTAATAAATTAATAAATTAATAAATTAATAAATTAATAAATTAATAAATTAATAAATTAATAAATTAATAAATTAATAAATTAATAAATTAATAAATTAATAAATTAATAAATTAATAAATTAATAAATTAATAAATTAATAAATTAATAAATTAATAAATTAATAAATAATAAATTAATAAATTAATAAATTAATAAATTAATAAATTAATAAATTAATAATTAATAAATTAATAAATTAATAAATTAATAAATTAATAAATTAATAAATTAATAAATTAATAAATTAATAAATTAATAAATTAATAAATTAATAAATTAATAAATTAATAAATTAATAAATTAATAAATTAATAAATTAATAAATTAATAAATTAATAAATTAATAAATTAATAAATTAATAAATAATAATTATAATTAATAAATTAATAAATTAATAAATTAATAAATTAATAAATTAATAAATTAATAAATTAATAAATTAATAAATTAATAAATTAATAAATTAATAAATTAATAAATTAATAAATTAATAAATTAATAAATTAATAAATTAATAAATTAATAAATTAATAAATTAATAAATTAATAAATTAATAAATTAATAAATTAATAAATTAATAAATTAATAAATTAATAAATTAATAAATTAATAAATTAATAAATTAATAAATTAATAAATTAATAAATTAATAAATTAATAAATTAATAAATTAATAAATTAATAAATTAATAAATTAATAAATTAATAAATTAATAAATTAATAAATTAATAAATTAATAAATTAATAAATTAATAAATTAATAAATTAATAAATTAATAAATTAATAAATTAATAAATTAATAAATTAATAAATTAATAAATTAATAAATTAATAAATTAATAAATTAATAAATTAATAAATTAATAAATTAATAAATTAATAAATTAATAAATTAATAAATTAATAAATTAATAAATTAATAAATTAATAAATTAATAAATTAATAAATTAATAAATTAATAAATTAATAAATTAATAAATTAATAAATTAATAAATTAATAAATTAATAAATTAATAAATTAATAAATTAATAAATTAATAAATTAATAAATTAATAAATTAATAAATTAATAAATTAATAAATTAATAAATTAATAAATTAATAAATTAATAAATTAATAAATTAATAAATTAATAAATTAATAAATTAATAAATTAATAAATTAATAAATTAATAAATTAATAAATTAATAAATTAATAAATTAATAAATTAATAAATTAATAAATTAATAAATTAATAAATTAATAAATTAATAAATTAATAAATTAATAAATTAATAAATTAATAAATTAATAAATTAATAAATTAATAAATTAATAAATTAATAAATTAATAAATTAATAAATTAATAAATTAATAAATTAATAAATTAATAAATTAATAAATTAATAAATTAATAAATTAATAAATTAATAAATTAATAAATTAATAAATTAATAAATTAATAAATTAATAAATTAATAAATTAATAAATTAATAAATTAATAAATTAATAAATTAATAAATTAATAAATTAATAAATTAATAAATTAATAAATTAATAAATTAATAAATTAATAAATTAATAAATTAATAAATTAATAAATTAATAAATTAATAAATTAATAAATTAATAAATTAATAAATTAATAAATTAATAAGTTAATAAGTTAATAAGTTAATAAGTTAATAATTTAATAAGTTAATAAATTAATAAATTAATAAATTAATAAATTAATAAATTAATAAATTAATAAATTAATAAATTAATAAATTAATAAATTAATAAGTTAATAAGTTAATAAGTTAATAAGTTAATAAGTTAATAAGTTAATAAGTTAATAAATTGATAAATTAATAAATTGATAAATTAATAAATTAATAAATTAATAAATTAATAAATTAATAAATTAATAAATTAATAAATTAATAAATTAATAAATTAATAAATTAATAAATTAATAAATTAATAAATTAATAAATTAATAAATTAATAAATTAATAAATTAATAAATTAATAAATTAATAAATTAATAAATTAATAAATTAATAAATTAATAAATTAATAAATTAATAAATTAATAAATTAATAAATTAATAAATTAATAAATTAATAAATTAATAAATTAATAAATTAATAAATTAATAAATTAATAAATTAATAAATTAATAAATTAATAAATTAATAAATTAATAAATTAATAAATTAATAAATTAATAAATTAATAAATTAATAAATTAATAAATTAATAAATTAATAAATTAATAAATTAATAAATTAATAAATTAATAAATTAATAAATTAATAAATTAATAAATTAATAAATTAATGGATTAATAAATTAATAAATTAATAAATTAATGGATTAATAAATTAATGGATTAATAAATTAATAAATTAATGGATTAATAAATTAATAAATTAATAAATTAATAAATTAATAAATTAATAAATTAATAAATTAATAAATTAATAAATTAATGGATTAATGGATTAATAAATTAATAAATTAATAAATTAATAAATTAATAAATTAATAAATTAATGGATTAATAAATTAATAAATTAATAAATTAATAAATTAATAAATTAATAAATTAATAAATTAATAAATTAATAAATTAATAAATTAATAAATTAATAAATTAATAAATTAATAAATTAATAAATTAATAAATTAATAAATTAATAAATTAATAAATTAATAAATTAATAAATTAATAAATTAATAAATTAATAAATTAATAAATTAATAAATTAATAAATTAATAAATTAATAAATTAATAAATTAATAAATTAATAAATTAATAAATTAATAAATTAATAAATTAATAAATTAATAAATTAATAAATTAATAAATTAATAAATTAATAAATTAATAAATTAATAAATTAATAAATTAATAAATTAATAAATTAATAAATTAATAAATTAATAAATTAATAAATTAATAAATTAATAAATTAATAAATTAATAAATTAATAAATTAATAAATTAATAAATTAATAAATTAATAAATTAATAAATTAATAAATTAATAAATTAATAAATTAATAAATTAATAAATTAATAAATTAATAAATTAATAAATTAATAAATTAATAAATTAATAAATTAATAAATTAATAAATTAATAAATTAATAAATTAATAAATTAATAAATTAATAAATTAATAAATTAATAAATTAATAAATTAATAAATTAATAAATTAATAAATTAATAAATTAATAAATTAATAAATTAATAAATTAATAAATTAATAAATTAATAAATTAATAAATTAATAAATTAATAAATTAATAAATTAATAAATTAATAAATTAATAAATTAATAAATTAATAAATTAATAAATTAATAAATTAATAAATTAATAAATTAATAAATTAATAAATTAATAAATTAATAAATTAATAAATTAATAAATTAATAAATTAATAAATTAATAAATTAATAAATTAATAAATTAATAAATTAATAAATTAATAAATTAATAAATTAATAAATTAATAAATTAATAAATTAATAAATTAATAAATTAATAAATTAATAAATTAATAAATTAATAAATTAATAAATTAATAAATTAATAAATTAATAAATTAATAAATTAATAAATTAATAAATTAATAAATTAATAAATTAATAAATTAATAAATTAATAAATTAATAAATTAATAAATTAATAAATTAATAAATTAATAAATTAATAAATTAATAAATTAATAAATTAATAAATTAATAAATTAATAAATTAATAAATTAATAAATTAATAAATTAATAAATTAATAAATTAATAAATTAATAAATTAATAAATTAATAAATTAATAAATTAATAAATTAATAAATTAATAAATTAATAAATTAATAAATTAATAAATTAATAAATTAATAAATTAATAAATTAATAAATTAATAAATTAATAAATTAATAAATTAATAAATTAATAAATTAATAAATTAATAAATTAATAAATTAATAAATTAATAAATTAATAAATTAATAAATTAATAAATTAATAAATTAATAAATTAATAAATTAATAAATTAATAAATTAATAAATTAATAAATTAATAAATTAATAAATTAATAAATTAATAAATTAATAAATTAATAAATTAATAAATTAATAAATTAATAAATTAATAAATTAATAAATTAATAAATTAATAAATTAATAAATTAATAAATTAATAAATTAATAAATTAATAAATTAATAAATTAATAAATTAATAAATTAATAAATTAATAAATTAATAAATTAATAAATTAATAAATTAATAAATTAATAAATTAATAAATTAATAAATTAATAAATTAATAAATTAATAAATTAATAAATTAATAAATTAATAAATTAATAAATTAATAAATTAATAAATTAATAAATTAATAAATTAATAAATTAATAAATTAATAAATTAATAAATTAATAAATTAATAAATTAATAAATTAATAAATTAATAAATTAATAAATTAATAAATTAATAAATTAATAAATTAATAAATTAATAAATTAATAAATTAATAAATTAATAAATTAATAAATTAATAAATTAATAAATTAATAAATTAATAAATTAATAAATTAATAAATTAATAAATTAATAAATTAATAAATTAATAAATTAATAAATTAATAAATTAATAAATTAATAAATTAATAAATTAATAAATTAATAAATTAATAAATTAATAAATTAATAAATTAATAAATTAATAAATTAATAAATTAATAAATTAATAAATTAATAAATTAATAAATTAATAAATTAATAAATTAATAAATTAATAAATTAATAAATTAATAAATTAATAAATTAATAAATTAATAAATTAATAAATTAATAAATTAATAAATTAATAAATTAATAAATTAATAAATTAATAAATTAATAAATTAATAAATTAATAAATTAATAAATTAATAAATTAATAAATTAATAAATTAATAAATTAATAAATTAATAAATTAATAAATTAATAAATTAATAAATTAATAAATTAATAAATTAATAAATTAATAAATTAATAAATTAATAAATTAATAAATTAATAAATTAATAAATTAATAAATTAATAAATTAATAAATTAATAAATTAATAAATTAATAAATTAATAAATTAATAAATTAATAAATTAATAAATTAATAAATTAATAAATTAATAAATTAATAAATTAATAAATTAATAAATTAATAAATTAATAAATTAATAAATTAATAAATTAATAAATTAATAAATTAATAAATTAATAAATTAATAAATTAATAAATTAATAAATTAATAAATTAATAAATTAATAAATTAATAAATTAATAAATTAATAAATTAATAAATTAATAAATTAATAAATTAATAAATTAATAAATTAATAAATTAATAAATTAATAAATTAATAAATTAATAAATTAATAAATTAATAAATTAATAAATTAATAAATTAATAAATTAATAAATTAATAAATTAATAAATTAATAAATTAATAAATTAATAAATTAATAAATTAATAAATTAATAAATTAATAAATTAATAAATTAATAAATTAATAAATTAATAAATTAATAAATTAATAAATTAATAAATTAATAAATTAATAAATTAATAAATTCATAAGTTAATAAATTCATAAGTTAATAAGTTAATAAGTTAATAAGTTAATAAGTTAATAAGTTAATAAGTTAATAAGTTAATAAATTAATAAATTAATAAATTAATAAATTAATAAATTAATAAATTAATAAATTAATAAATTAATAAATTAATAAATTAATAAGTTAATAAGTTAATAAGTTAATAAGTTAATAAGTTAATAAGTTAATAAATTAATAAATTAATAAATTGATAAATTAATAAATTAATAAATTAATAAATTAATAAATTAATAAATTAATAAATTAATAAATTAATAAATTAATAAATTAATAAATTAATAAATTAATAAATTAATAAATTAATAAATTAATAAATTAATAAATTAATAAATTAATAAATTAATAAATTAATAAATTAATAAATTAATAAATTAATAAATTAATAAATTAATAAATTAATAAATTAATAAATTAATAAATTAATAAATTAATAAATTAATAAATTAATAAATTAATAAATTAATAAATTAATAAATTAATAAATTAATAAATTAATAAATTAATAAATTAATAAATTAATAAATTAATAAATTAATAAATTAATAAATTAATAAATTAATAAATTAATAAATTAATAAATTAATAAATTAATAAATTAATAAATTAATAAATTAATAAATTAATAAATTAATAAATTAATAAATTAATAAATTAATAAATTAATGGATTAATAAATTAATAAATTAATAAATTAATGGATTAATAAATTAATGGATTAATAAATTAATAAATTAATGGATTAATAAATTAATAAATTAATAAATTAATAAATTAATAAATTAATAAATTAATAAATTAATAAATTAATAAATTAATGGATTAATGGATTAATAAATTAATAAATTAATAAATTAATAAATTAATAAATTAATGGATTAATAAATTAATGGATTAATAAATTAATAAATTAATAAATTAATAAATTAATAAATTAATAAATTAATAAATTAATAAATTAATAAATTAATAAATTAATAAATTAATAAATTAATAAATTAATAAATTAATAAATTAATAAATTAATAAATTAATAAATTAATAAATTAATAAATTAATAAATTAATAAATTAATAAATTAATAAATTAATAAATTAATAAATTAATAAATTAATAAATTAATAAATTAATAAATTAATAAATTAATAAATTAATAAATTAATAAATTAATAAATTAATAAATTAATAAATTAATAAATTAATAAATTAATAAATTAATAAATTAATAAATTAATAAATTAATAAATTAATAAATTAATAAATTAATAAATTAATAAATTAATAAATTAATAAATTAATAAATTAATAAATTAATAAATTAATAAATTAATAAATTAATAAATTAATAAATTAATAAATTAATAAATTAATAAATTAATAAATTAATAAATTAATAAATTAATAAATTAATAAATTAATAAATTAATAAATTAATAAATTAATAAATTAATAAATTAATAAATTAATAAATTAATAAATTAATAAATTAATAAATTAATAAATTAATAAATTAATAAATTAATAAATTAATAAATTAATAAATTAATAAATTAATAAATTAATAAATTAATAAATTAATAAATTAATAAATTAATAAATTAATAAATTAATAAATTAATAAATTAATAAATTAATAAATTAATAAATTAATAAATTAATAAATTAATAAATTAATAAATTAATAAATTAATAAATTAATAAATTAATAAATTAATAAATTAATAAATTAATAAATTAATAAATTAATAAATTAATAAATTAATAAATTAATAAATTAATAAATTAATAAATTAATAAATTAATAAATTAATAAATTAATAAATTAATAAATTAATAAATTAATAAATTAATAAATTAATAAATTAATAAATTAATAAATTAATAAATTAATAAATTAATAAATTAATAAATTAATAAATTAATAAATTAATAAATTAATAAATTAATAAATTAATAAATTAATAAATTAATAAATTAATAAATTAATAAATTAATAAATTAATAAATTAATAAATTAATAAATTAATAAATTAATAAATTAATAAATTAATAAATTAATAAATTAATAAATTAATAAATTAATAAATTAAAAAAATTAATAATATTATAGATGTTTGGCAACACTTGAGTACGGACTTCATATTAGTCTAGTTAGGAATATTTGTTTTTTACCTAGTTACTTATGACATATTTGGCGACACTGTTCAAGTACATATGAAATGTCAAAATTTATAATTTTCAATTAAAATGATTTAGGCCTTTTTTACCTGTGCGGATATAATTTCCCATTCTCAAAATTTATAATTATGAATTAAACTTCTTTCAAATTGTCTCCATTTCATAAATATTTCCATTTAAAGATTCAAAATGACATGACAAACATGGCGTTCTTCGTCTTAAATTTTTCAATGAGAACTGTGATCGTTACTGTGACTTATTGTTTCTGTCCCAATTTTCAATCTTTAATAATGTTTTACACAAAAACTATGCATCCTACAGAAATTCGATCCATTAGAAGGGAGCTGAAGCCAATCATTTCCTACCACTTGGTACAAATTTCACGAAAATCGGTCGCTCCGTTTAACCTGTAGCCTTGTCTAAAGTTTGGCGATCGGCTTTTTGATTAAAATATATATAGAGAGTGAATCATGCCTTTTAGTATTATAGACTAGCCTATAGTGTTTTATGATAGACTATACGTACATCCAATATGACGGATGACAATGTTTATCTTTTTAATTTTGTATATGTACTCCGATCGATTGTCATAATAATTCTGCCTTTCTGATCCTTTTCGACGTGTTTCCTTATTCATTTTCCAATATTCTATTTACAAAATAAAATATATAATACATTAATATAAAACATGGCTTAAAATCATTGTATATACCTACCTCGTTAATTTTATCATCTTCTCTTTAATATTACATATTATTGAAACATTTCTTTGCATTAAAAAGTATGAAAACCGATAATTTGTAGTCATTGATATTGACATACCATATGACATGACAGCGTTTATCTTCTTAAATTTTTCAATGATAACTGTGATCGTTACTGTGACCTATTGTTTCTGTCCCAATTTTCAATCTTTAATAATTTCTTTACTCGAAAACTATGCATCCTACAGAAATTTGTGTTATTACGAGGGCACTCGAGACAATAATTTCCTACATCTTGGTGCAAGTTTCACGAAAATCGGTTGTTCCATTCAGGCTGTAGAGGTGTTCAAAGGATGGCGATTGGCTTTTTGATTAAAGAAAATATATATAGTGAATCTAATCTTTTAGTATTAAGGAAGGGCTCCGCCGATAGTGTTTTATAATAGTCTACACGGACTGGACTTCACATTAGTCTAATTAGGAATATTTGTTTTTTACCTAGTTACTTATGACATATTTGGCAACACTGTTCAAGTACATATGAAACGTCAAAATTTATAATTTTTAATTAAAATGTTTTAGGCCTTTTTTACTTGTGCGGATATAATTGCCCATTCTCAAAATTTATAATTATGAATTAAACTTCTTTCAAATTGTCTCCATTTCATAAATATTTCCATTTAAAGGTTCAAAATGACATGACAAACATGGCGTTCTTCGTCTTAAAATTTTCAAGGAGAACTGTGATCATTACAGTGACCTATTGTTTCTGTCCCAATTTTCAATCTTTAATAATGTTTTACACAAAAACTATGCATCCTACAGAAATTTGATCCATTAGAAGGGAGCTGAAGCCAATCATTTCCTACAACTTGGTACAAATTTTACGAAAATCGGTCGCTCTGTTTAAGCTGTAGCCTTGTCTAAAGTTTGGCGATTGGCTTTTTGATTAAAATATATATAGAGAGTGAATCATGCCTTTTAGTATTAAGGACTAGCCTAACCTTGGCTTCGCCGAGTTTACCCTAGGGCTCCGCCGATAGTGTTTTATAATAGTTTATACGTACATCCAATTTATCTACGCACAATTTAAAACCAAAGTGGTAACACCAACAGTCTTGTCAGATACCCAAGGTCCCCGTTCTATCAAACGAATTAGCGTTATGCATAAAACAGAAGCCAATCAACCTGTTATAAATTTCCACACTTGTGTCTAAAAGTTCGTAACCAGACCTCTCATTTGATACCAAACACGACATATTTCTAGCACCTTTATACAGAAACAAAAGCCGACCGATATTTGTTGACACTTCTATGTTATAGCCCTGCAGAAAAAAATTCACTTGATCCTAATCACGACATGGTTCTGACAACTTTATGTGAAAAACAAAAGCCGGTCAAGTTGATGTCAAAATTTTTAAAGTTCTATTGTTTAGCCATGCAGAAAACTTTTCATTTAATACTAAACAGGATATACAGGTGTTTCATATAAGAGTGCAAGGCGTAGGAGTATGAATTCTGATACCAAAAGGGGGAAAAATCCTAATAAACATTGGTGCTATAACGCTGACTAAACTATTATTCACGAAAGATGACTATTCAAGGTCATTTGTGAGCCGTCTGATATAATATTACTCGCAGATAACTTCACTGCATTTTGTAAGCATAGGCCTGTAACATGAAATATTTATGGACACATTTCAAATGAAAAAATAAGTGTATGTTATTTAAAAAAAATTTTCGTTCTAAATAATGGCTTTCTGAAAGACTTACGTTCTTCACTTATGTTTTTGCAAAATTCAAAAACGTAGTCTTAACTATAAACCAAGTAATAATAATTTGATTTAAACGGCAACGCCACTGGCACAGAGGGCATAGTAGTAGATAATTAGGTATCTGTAATTCTACGACATACGTCCTTATTATTTATGTGTTAGAAAGTAATGCCACTATTTACATATATCTGTCCCACCACATAAATTAAATAGACAATAGGTCAAATAATATTTCTCTTTCTAATATAAAATGTTGCTAAGCTACTGCTGTAAAGTGATGTGTATTCTTTCTTCAAACCAATGACCTTGAATAGTCATCTTTCGTGAATAATAGTATAACAGAGATACCCAGGATTTTATTTTTTTAAAAAAAAACAGGAAATAGGTAATTTTTATTTATTTTGTATTGGGTCATAAATAATTATTTATAAAAAGAATCCCAGAGCAAGTGTTCAAAATGAAAGCCATTACATTCAATAAATAAATCAGTATTATTTAAAAATACTACGGTAAATTATTAAAATATTACATTTTTATTAAATACAGAGAGCTTGGCAATACTTTTTTGTATTAGAAATATTATCAAAATATTAAATAACAGGTGTAATAATTAAATAATTATCGGATTGAAATGAGTAGAATTTTTAATTAATTAAATCTCATTTAAATTTTAAATGAATTAAACAAATGCCATCAGCCAATTATTTTCTATTTCAGTATTACGCTTCATTTAAGATAAATCCTCGGTATCTCTGTTATGAAGCGTTCTAGCACCAATGTTTATTGGATTTTTTTTCATGTTGGTGTCTACAATTTATACTCCGAAGCCTTACATAGTTAATTGAAACACCCTGTATTTCTGACAAATTTATCCGAAAAACAATAATGTTTTCTCAGGGACTGTCATAGAGAATTGTCAAAAATACGACAGCTCGATCGGCTATTGTTTTTTTTTTATAAAATTGTCAGTAATATTTCGGAAATGTAGTATCTATAGCTGAGTGCACGATGTATAATGTATTACAAAGAATGGCTAAATAACCGGGTTAGTTCATACAGTATGCTGCTAGATGTCAGGTTTTTTGCGATCCGGTTTTTACAAATATTTAAAATAGTAAATTATTCCTATATAACGCACAATATTTTATATTTTCAATACATTACCTTTTATCTTTTGTCAGTTCTATGTATGTATTTTGGACAAATTCCATACAGAAGGCTTCTATATTTTCAGTAAAATTATAAAATAAACATTATGTCATGTACTTGACACTGACATCTTTCAATCAGAATTTTCTTAATCGTAGTACCTGTTTCTATGGTTATAGCATGGCTGGCTGCTACAAAATCGCACATTTTGGCACCTTAAAAAGACTATGGCCCGTATTTTTACATCTTAAAGTAGCGCTACTTTCGAAAATTCGCTACTTCAACTGTTAAATGTCAACTTTAACATTAAAATTAGAGATATAAAAATAAATTAAATTGTAAAAAGCATTTATTTCAAATGTCATAGGTTTCATTTACAAACATATGAAACCTATTCTTATCTATTCATAAAATAAAATAAATAAAAAATTGAAATAGCGCTACTTCTGAAGTAACGTTACTTCAGGAGGTGAAAATTCGGGTCTATTTCTCTTTATTTGATGCATACCCTGTTGTGCATCCTATAGCACAACATTTTCTATTTAAACGCGAACTTATTTTAACCGCAACCGGCACACTGCGGCATACCAACTGCCAAACGCCTGTCAAACGGTAACGGGTCGCGTTAGCGTCTTTTGTACCAGCTAGTTATGTCAACGCATCTCGTGCTCTCACCTATAGATACTACACCGTGGTAGGAACTGATTAAAACATATAATAAAATGTGCATTTTATGCGAGCAAACAGGACAAAATATCCCAATTACAGGATAAATATAAACATAATACAAGGTGCCCATTTTATATGTTCCCGCCTAAAATTTTAAGAAGAAGCAAAACCAAATACATTTCATAAGCCACTTGATTAATATTAGTACTTTAAATCGAATAATCACAGTAGGTATAAGAGCAAAACAAAATTTTAAAAACCAACTCACTTATGAAATGTATCATGGATTGCCTAAACATGAATTTTCAGGCGGGAACTTTTAAAATGCGCAGCCTGTATTAGTAACATGTATATGAGTACACAATACTAAATTTAAAGATAAAAATAAATCAAACAAAACTAAAAGATGTGATATTTTAATTCTAGAGTAAACAGTTTACAAACTGCAGAAAAGTAAGTACTTACATTACATTAGATGTGAACTTTTACAACGAATTTGAAAATATATCAATAAAGTTTGGATTGTTAATAAGCGGATAGAATGCAAAAATTATAAGATGACTTTTCTGGCACATGCTGTATGATTATGTAATTTAAAAGATTTTTTATTAGCACGATACAATAATTGGGAATAAATTTTTTTTAATATAGATAATTTTAACGTAATATAAGAAAATAAAATACAGATTAAATTCTGTACCGTTTTAAGATAGATATCGAATTATGTATAATCTGAAATAATTTTAAACGTAATGTAAGATAATGAATTACAAAAAAAAGAACAGATTAAAACATACTATCTAAAATTATTGAATTGTCTTGTTCCAGATTTTATGATTTTCCTGTAGTATTTAATTTTTATTCTTGCCTCTAAATACGTATTAGATATTGTACATGTGTTCTTTGTCGATTGTGATGTTTATTATGTCTTTCTCAGCCTGACATTGTTAAATCTACTTACAAAATAAAATATATAAATTAACAATAAACATACGTCTTAAAATAGGTAAAATAGGTATAGCCTTTCTTCCTTGTGTACAGAGTTCCTTTATGGTGCCCTCATTTCTTATTTTTATTTTTTATTCTGTAGTGTTTAATCCTTTGTCCTGTGTTCAGCACCAAATCTTTTTGGGTTCCATTTAAACACGTATATTCTGTTTTGCATGTTTACTTCCAGACTATGTTTTTAGTATTGATACGACATGCATAATTTGTCATTAACATATCAAATATGACATGACAATGTTTATCTTTTTAATTTTGTACATCGATTGTGATATTATTCCTACCTTTCTGATCCTTTTCGACGTGTTTCCTTATACATTTTCCAAAATTCTATTTACAAAATAAAATATGTAACATAATAATAAACATGGCTTAAAATCATTACATATACCTACCTTGTTAAATTCATCATCTTTTCTTTAATTATTACATATTATTTAAACATTTTATTGCATTTAGAAGAAAGAAAACTGATAATTTGTCATCATTGACATTGACATAACAGCGTTTATCGTCTTAAATTTTCAAGGAAAACTGTGATCCAGTTACTGTGAAAAATATTGTTTAGTTAGAAATATTTGTTTTTTACCTAGTTACTTATGACACATTTGGTAACACTGTCCAAATACATATGAACCGTCAAATTTTATAATTTTTAATTAAAATGGTTTAGGCCTTTTTTTACCTGTGCGGATATAATTGCCCATTCTCAATATTTATAATCATGAATTAAACTTCTTTTAAATTGTCTCCATTTCATAAATATTTCCATTTAAAGGTTCAAAATGACATGACAAACATGGCGTTCTTCGTCTTAAATTTTCAAGGAAAACTGTGATCGTTACCGTGAAAAATATTGTTTCTGTCCCAATTTTCAATCTTTAATAATTTTTTACTCGAAAACTATGCATCCTACAGAAATTCGTCCCATTAGAAGGGCCCTGAAGGCAATCATTTCCTACATCTTGGTACAAATTTCATGAAAATCGGTCGAATCGTTTAAGCTGTAGCCTTGTCTAAATTTGGGCGATCGTCGTGATGAATTCAAATATATATATATATATATATATATATATATATATATATATATATATATATATATATATATATATACAGATATAACTATAGATACTGAATCTAATCGTTTAGTATTAAGGATGTAAATCGGCTTTTTAAGTCGTAAATGCGTGATTTAAAAAATATGATAACCGGTTCAAGTCATAGATAGGTAAAAAGCAGTCCGTTTTGATGTATAATAAGTCATATTGGCGATATATTCCAAAATGTGTGGAACAGTTTAAATTTTATTCATACAAAATTGTATAATATTGTTTAAAACTATGTAATATGATAAATAGAGATAAAAAATAATAATAAATTAATTTTATTGTTAAAAAATGTAATTTTGTTATAAAATACGTAATTAATATGAAATGAATGAAGTCAGATATAGGTAAATATTTATTAAAATAATAATAATAATAATAATAATAATAATGATAATAAATAATAAATAATAATAAGCAGAGAGGTACAAAAATAAATAATTTTTATCTAAAATAATCAAATACAATAAATTTAATGTATTTAAAATGGATTCAAAATGACACATAACTTTTTCAGACTGTCTTCTTAAAAATTTTCACGCATACTCAATTCAAATAATTAGCCTGTATTCTCTGATTTTGTACATTTGACATCATTACAGAACACTGCGATCTATTGTTTTAATGTAAGAATTTTGACCAGTTAATAATTTTTTCCACAAAAACTCTGCACAGTAAAAATAAGAGACATATCAAAGGCCCTAAGTTGATTTATTCTCTACAATTTAAAGCAAATTCCATCCAAATCGCTGAAACCGTTTCAGTTGTAGCTTTGTTCAAAAATTTCCCGATCGTCGTGATGAATTTTGGGGGGCTTGACCTTTTAGTATTAGGACTAGCGTAACCTCGGCTTCGCCGAGTTTACCCTAGGGCTCCGCCGATAGTGTTTTATGATAGACTATACGTACATCCAATCTGTCTACGCACAATTTAAAACCAAAATGCTAACGCCAGAAGTCTTGTCAGATACCCAAATTCTCTCAAACGATTTAACTTTATGCATAAAACAAAAGCCAATGAACGTGTCAGAAATTTTGACACATGTCTCTAACAGTCCTTAATTAGACCTCTCATTTGATACCAAACACGACATATTTCTAACATCTTTACGCACAAAACAAAAGCCGACTGAGATGTCTAATTGTTAACACTTCCATATCAGCAGACAAAATTTCAGTTGATCCCAATCACGACAGGGTTCAGACAACTCTATGCGAAAAACAAAAGCCAATTGAGTTGATGTCTAAATTTTGGAAGTTCTATAATTTAGCCAGGCAGAAAACTTTTCATTTAATACCGAACAAAATATATTTCTGACAAACAACAAGAAATGTTTTGTCAAGGGCTATCATGGAGAAATGTCAAAAGTACGACAGCTCAGTCGGCTACAGGCTACAATTTTCTTGCAAAAAGTTGTCAATAATATTTCAGAAGTATAATCAAAAAATGCAGTTAAATATAATTTTTCGACATACCTACATACCTACATACCAGGTGGCACTCCAAATCCGTTACATAGGCATTTAACATGGGAAAACAGTTTTACCTTGCGCGTTGCTTTACAAATTATTTTTGAAAAAATACTTCAAATAAAAGTTGTAGATCATGAAATTCTGCATTTGAATCAAGAAAAAAATTAAGTGTGCATGCTTTGTAACGGTAGAAATTGCAAATGAAAATATCGAAAATCACGTCAAAAATAGTGATAGCCATAAAATTAAAACAAACAGCATAACAAATGTAATTTTTTAGGTGATTGAAAAAGTCTCAATATTTGACAGTTAAAACATCGATCATTTGTTTGTCTGTTTGTTTTAATTCCATGGCTAGTGCTACTAAACTAAAATTTTCATATTTAATTTCTAGAGTTACTAAACATACGAAATGGATTTTGTTTATTAATATTAAAGTA
Source organism: Harpalus rubripes (assembly GCA_963082715.1). NCBI lineage: Eukaryota > Metazoa > Arthropoda > Insecta > Coleoptera > Carabidae > Harpalus > Harpalus rubripes. The sequence continues at coordinate 46,317,679 of OY720448.1, read as the reverse complement.
GAATTTTATGCTCTACAACTTTTATTTGAATAATTTTTTTCTATAATAATTTGGGGGGCAACGCCTTACGGAAAACTGTTTTACCATGTTAAATGCTTATGTATACAAAGTGATTGGTAGGAACTGATAAAAACATATATTGAAATAAACAAATGCTGCGCGTTTTATGCGAGCAAACAGGACAAAATGTCTTAATTACAAGATAAATACAGTGTGTTCAAAAAAATTCGGAATAGGCTGTGTACAAAGACACGTATGTCAATTAATTAAATGTCAATTTGACTTAAAATATTGTCAAAAATGTTTTGCAAAGAAATCAAAGCTTTTCAAATTAGAAAACGGCGAATGTCGATAAACTGTATCCTTTGACAACTTGACTTTTGAATTGAATATTGATCAAACACACGTTTCTCTGTTCTCCGAGTTAGGATTTTTTTTAACACACTGTATGAACGTAATATTAATAACACGTCTATGAGTACACAATACTAAATTTATAAGTAAAAATAAATCAAACAAAACTCAAAAATGTGATATTTTAATTCCAAAGTAAACAATTAGTTACAAACTGAAAAAAAGTAAGTAGTTACATTACATTAATAAAGTTTGGATTGTTATTAAAGAGGAAAATGTAAGACTCATAGGTATACAAGATTACTTTTGTGGTTTATGCTGTATGATTATGGCCCAGTTGCATAAAACATTGTTAACTTTTATCACATTGTTAACTTTGACAAGACTTTTTTTCCATTGTATTTTTGATACGTATCCACGGTTACATTGTGCATATGATCAGCTAACAACGTTTTATGGCCCTATGTAATTTTAAAGATTTTTTATTAATTGGCAATAAAAGAATTTGAAAATAGATACTTCTAAACGTAATATAAGAAAATGAAATGCAGATTAAAATCTGTACCGTTTTAAGATAGATATTGAATTATGGTGCACTCTCCACGCTAGCAATGAGTGCCCATGAGGTGACGCCTGGTAAACGCACGCATGGTACAAATATGTCATCATCATTACCGATATCTGCGTACAAAGCAGACTGGCACACCCAGCAATGGGTAATATGCCGTGATATAATTATTTATTTATTTATTGAATTATGTTTAATCTGAAATAATTTTAAACGTAATGTAAGAAAATGAATTGCAGAAAAGAACAGATTAAAACATACCATCTAAAATTATTGAATTGTCTTGTTCCAAACATTAAGGCATGATTTTCCTGTAGGATTTTTGGTTTATCCAATGAATAACATATCTCTGGCTGGATTCGATGAAGAACAACTAACTAACGCGTATGTCATTCTCAACCTGACATTTTGTTAAATCTATTTACAAAATAAAATATATAAATTAACAATATACATGACTTAAAATCATTACATATACTTCGTTCTACGATGTCTTCCGATGCCATTTCTCCACTGCTCTCTATCTTGCCATATATCTTCATTTAATTCCCTCTCTCTCTTATTCCTTCTTGGACTCCTGCTACCCAACTTCTTCTAGGTCTCTTTTATTTTTGCCGGTAGGTGTCCACTGTAATATTTGTTTAGGAAGCCTCTCATTGCGCATTCGCTGTATGTATGTTTATTTCTAGACCTCAGCTACGGTTATCTTCTATAAATTTTCGTATCATGTATTCACTATCGTTGTAGACTTGTGCAATAAGTATTTCATCATCTGTAAAGCATAAAGTGTAAATTGTTTGAACTTCCAAGGGTATACCCATATTTTTGCAATTCTTCTTCCACGTTTACAGTGCTTTTTATATATACCTACCTATATTCTTTTCTTCAATTTTACATAGTTAAATATTTTTAGTATTGAAAAGAACAACCGGTACGACATTCATAATTTTTTGTCATTAACATATCAAATATGACAAATGACAATGTACATTTTTAATTTTGTATGTGTACTCTTCGACCGATTCCTGCCCTTGTTATCCTTTTCGTCGTGTTACCTTATTCATTTTCCAAAATTCTATATACAAAATAAAATATATAATACATTAATATAAAGCATGGCTTTAAATCATTTTATATACCTACCTCGTCTAATGCATAATCTTTTCTTCAATTTTACATATTATTTAAGCATTTTTTTTGCATTTAAAAGGATGAAAACCGATAATATGTAAGCGTTGACATTGACATACCATATGACATGAGCCCCACACACTCCGTTATTTGTGTACGGTTTAGGTTTAGAACGTACGGGTAAATCTGTGCGAATAAAGTACGCTGGACCGCCAGCCCAAATACTACCAGTTTCTTTTTGTCAGTTTTGTAAAATCTACAAAATAAAATATAAACATATCTTAGATTAATACACTGACCGGCAGAGAAAACAATCCTTGACATTCTTTCTGTACACTGTACACTTTGTCCTCCCAGTCTTTCTTGTCGTTGATGCTTTTCCTACATTTCTCGTCCATTTCGTCGTTTAATAACCTCGAACATTTACAACAATCTATTTACAAAATAATTTATAAAATAAGAATAAACATATCTTACATTCATAGCGTACCTTACGTCGTTTAATTCCTACATTCTTTTCTTCAATTTTAAACCGATTATTCTCTGTAGTTTAAATTTGTCATTAACATTACAAGTGTGACAAAAGACCGTATTTATCTTTTTAATTTTATACATGTATTCTTCGTTCGATTGTGAAACTCTTCTAGTCTTTATCAACGTTTTCGTAGTTTTTGGTAACTTCTGACATTTCATAAAATCTATTTACAAAATAAAATCTAAATTAACAATAAATATTGCTTAAATTCATTACGTATACCTACCTCGTTTAATTCATATTCTTTTCTTCAATTTTACACAATATATTTATTTATATTTAGCATTGAAAAGGTCGACAACCCATACGACATTAATAATTTGTCATCGTTGACATTGACATCATGCCAAATTTTACACATGACAGCATTTTTATCTTCAAAATTTTTACATGTATTCTACGATCCATTGTTTTATTTTACGTTTAATAATTTTTTACTCAAAAACTATGCATCCTACAGAAATTCGTCCCATTAGAAGGGCCCTGAAGCCAATCATTTCCTACAATTTAATACAAATTTCATGAAAATCGGTCACACCGTTTAAGCTGTAGCCTTGTCTAAAGTTGGGCGATCGTCGTGATTAAAGGAAATATATATAGATAGTGAATCTAATCGTTTAGTATTATAGATAATATTCCTGACGTTTGACACTTTCCTCGTAACTCGCTCTGTTTTCAGCCAACTTTCGATTCCTAATCGCCATTTGTCTTCATCTTACGATCCTCGGTTTTTGTATCAAACGTCTTTCCTCCATTCATTGGCCTTTTATTTAAATCCAACATCTCCGTGGTCCTCTACGTTTTCTTCTTTCTGATGCATACCAGTGTTTTTACTATTAGTTTTGGTAATAATTCTTCTCCTATGCGTTGGACATATCCGAACCATCACAATTGTAGTGTTGCAATATCATTTGTTATTGTGTGTTTATTATTCATATTTCTCGGATTTTTGTATATTTTGCTTTTTCCTTTTGGGATCTTCTTGTTTTTGGACTATAAAAAAACCATGTCGGTAGTGTAATGACCCCATTTTATTAATCCTAAATTTTTCTTTTGATTTTGCAGATATTTATTTAGAAAATAGTTTTATAATTATTTATCTTAATTGTTTGATTTTATATATTTGGTGTACGCACACACTGGCATAGATCAATTGAAGGCTAGTCTACCTGCTTAGTATCCGAGCGCATCCCAAAAGAGGGTGAACACAAGGCTAGGCTACCTGCTCAGGGCTGGGTACGTCCCCCTACGGGGTGAAAACAATGTTGAATTCCCAGAACTGCAGATGTTCACTATTTGTGAATATTAGGCGTAGAAGTGGGGAATTATAATGTTTTGCACTCCCATACTTGGTGAGTTTGACGACGCTTATGGAGATAATTTCTTTACAACGTATTTGATTGGTTATTCTACTGTTGAGACAGTAGTGGGTATTGGGCATATAAGCAGTGAGCACAGCGTGCCTCGTGATAGTCAATTTTACATCTCGTTAGAATCAAGAAGTCTGTAAGTATCTACTATCATCACCTGAACATCATCTCCAAGACCGTAAGATTATACATTCACCTAGACATCTTCTCCTAACATCGAGATCTTCCTCTAAGAGCTGGTTTGGCCTCTGGCTGCGTTCAGTAGTTGGGTAACCTCTCCAGCTTCCCTGGTCGTGAGAGCTAGTCTCACTCATATACCATCTTTACAAGTCTTACCTAGTGTAATCCCGTCTCTCCGTCAGAGTCGGCTAGATTCGACAGATAAATTCCTCCACCAGCGTTTCCACCACGTCCAGTTGGACGACCCAAGATCTCGATTCCCATTGGTTGTTATTTGACACCAAGTCCTCCAGGTACATATTACTTGTGTTTTACCTAGACATCTTCTCCAAGACCATAAGATTTTACAGTTATTTTTAAATTCTCCTAATAGCGAGACCTCCCTCTAAGAGTTGGTTTGGCCCCTGGCTGCGTTGAGTAGTTGGGTAACCTCTCCGGCTTCCCTAGTCGTGAGACCTAGTCTCACTCATATACCATCTTCACAACAAGTCTTACCTAGTGCAATTCCGTCTCTCCGTCAGAGTCGGCTAGATTCGACAGACAAATTTTTACATCAAGACTTACCTATTACAATCCTATCTCTCCGTCAGAGTCGGGTAGATTCGACAGGCCAATTCCACAACATTATTTCCTCCACGTCTATTTAGACGGCCTGGTCTCGCTTTCCTTTTACTTGTTATTTTCTTCCACAGAGTTTTATCATTTCAGCGTGAGTACCGTCCTTGGTTATCCGGACAGAACTCATTCCTTCTTCCACAGAGTTTTATCATTCCAGCGTGAGTACTGTCCTTGGTTATCCGGACAGAACTCATTCCTTCTTCCACAGAGTTTTATCATTCCAGCGTGAGTACCGTCCTTGGTTATCCGGACAGAACTCATTCCTTCTTCCACAGAGTTTTATCATTCCAGCGTGAGTACCGTCGTTGGTTATCCAGAGAGAACTCATTCCTTCTTCCACAGAGTTTTATCTACCGTCCTTAGTTATCCGGACAGAACTCATTCCTTCTTCCACAGAGTTTTATCATACCTGCGTGAGTACCGTCCTTGGTTATGCGGACAGAACTCATTCCTTCTTCCACAGAGTTTCATCATACCTGCGTGAGTACCGTCCTTGGTTATCCGGACAGAACTCATTCCTTCTTCCACAGAGTTTTTATCGTTCCAGCGTGAGTACCGTCCTTGGTTATCCGGACAGAATTCATTCCTTCTTCCACAGAGTTTCATCATTCCAGCGTGAGTACCGTCCTCGGTTATCCGGACAGAACTCACTCCTTCTTCCACAGAGTTTTATCATTCCAGCGTGAGTACCGTCCTTGGTTATCCGGACAGAACTCATTCCTTCTTCCACAGAGTTTTATCATACCTGCGTGAGTACCGTCCTTGGTTATCCGGACAGAACTCATTCCTTCTTCCACAGTTTTACCATACCTGCGTGAGTACCGTCCTTCGTTATCCCGACAGAACTCATTACTTCTTCCACAGAGTTTTTATCGTTCCAGAGTGAGTATCGTTCTTGGTTATCCGGACAGAACTCAATCCTTCTTCCACAGAGTTTTATCATTCCAGCGTGAGTACCGTCCTCGGTTATCCGGACAGAACTCATTCCTTCTTCCACAGAGTTTTATCGTGCATGCGTGAGTACCGTCCTTGGATATCCGGGCAGAACTCATTCCTTCTTCCACAGAGTTTTATCATGCTTGCGTGAGTACCGTCCTTGGTTATCCGGACAGAACTCATTCCTTCTTCCACAGAGTTTTATCATACCTGCGTGAGTACCGTCCTTGGTTATCCGGACAGAACTCATTCCTTCTTCCACAGAGTTTTATCATTCCAGCGTGAATACCGTCTTTGGTTATCCGGGCGGAACTCATTCCTTCTTCCACAGTGTTTTATCATACCTGCGTGAGTACCGTCCTTAATTATCCGGACAGAACTCATTCCTTCTTCCACAGAGTTTTATCATTCCAGCGTGAGTACCGGCCTTGGTTATCCGGACAGAACTCATTCCTTCTTCCACAGAGTTTTATCGTGCCTGGGTGAGTACCGTCCTTGGTTATCCGGACAGAACTCATTCCTTCTTCCACAGAGTTTTATCATACCTGCATGAGTACCGTCCTCGGTTATCCGGACAGAACTCATTCCTTCTTCCACAGAGTTTTATCGTGCCTGCGTGAGTACCGTCCTCGGTTATCCGGACAGAACTCATTCCTTCTTCCACAGAGTGTTATCGTGCCTGCGTGAGTACCGTCCTTGGTTATCCGGACAGAACTCATTCCTTCTTCCACAGAGTTTTATCATTCCAGCGTGAGTACCGTCCTTGGTTATCCGGACAGAACTCATTCCTTCTTCCACAGAGTTTTATCATACCAGCGTGAGTACCGGCCTTGGTTATCCGGACAGAACTCATTCCTTCTTCCACAGAGTTTTATCGTGCCTGGGTGAGTACCGTCCTTGGTTATCCGGACAGAACTCATTCCTTCTTCCACAGAGTTTTATCATACCTGCGTGAGTACCGTCCTCGGTTATCCGGACAGAACTCATTCCTTCTTCCACAGAGTTTTATCGTGCCTGCGTGAGTACCGTCCTCGGTTATCCGGACAGAACTCATTCCTTCTTCTACAGAGTGTTATCGTGCCTGCGTGAGTACCGTCCTTGGTTATCCGGACAGAACTCATTCCTTCTTCCACAGAGTTTTATCATTCCAGCGTGAGTACCGTCCTTGGTTATCCGGACAGAACTCATTCCTTCTTCCACAGAGTTTTATCGTGCCAGCGTGAGTACCGTCCTTGGTTATCCGGACAGAACTCATTCCTTCTTCCACAGAGTTTTATCGTGCCAGCGTGAGTACCGTCCTCGGTTATCCGGACAGAACTCATTCCTTCTTCCACAGAGTTTTATCATTCCAGCGTGAGTACCGTCCTCGGTTATCCGGACAGAACTCATTCCTTCTTCCACAGAGTTTTATCATTCCAGCGTGAGTACCGTCTTTGGTTATCCGGACAGAACTCATGACTTCTTCCACCTAGTTTTATCATGCCTGCGTGAGAACCGTCCTTGGTTATCCGGACAGAACTCGTTCCTTCTTCCACAGAGGTTTATCATTACTTCGTGGGTGGCCGTCCTGGCTATCCGGACAGAACCCATTCCTTCGTCCATAGATTTAATTTATTCTAGCGTGAATGGTCAGATTCCTTTCACCTTCCTGTTAATAAGTAACCAACATTCCGTCCGCCACATAACCAACAATTCATTTTAACACAGTCTCCATACGCCAGGTCCTGTGGTGGAATGGTGTTTGTTTGTTCTGGCATCGTCTAGGAGAGGTAGCCTAGCGTGCTATAAGGACGATGTCCAGGTCTCTTTTGAGACATTTACTGCTGTAATTGTAGTATCACCAAGTGTGAGCTATGAGGACGATGTCCAGGTCTCTTTTGAAACATTTTACTGCTATAATTGTAGTATCACCAAGTGTGAGCTATGAGGACGATGTCCAGGTCTCTTTTGAGACATTTATTGCTATAATTGTAGTATCACGAAGTGTGAGCTATGAGGACGATGTCCAGGTCTCTTTTGAGACATTTACTGCTATAATTGTAGTATCACCAAGTGTAAGCTATGAGGACGATGTCCAGGTCTCTTTTAAAACATTTTACTGCTATAATTGTAGTATCACCAAGTGTGAGCTATGAGGACGATGTCCAGGTCTCTTTGAGACAGATATTACTGTAATTGTAGTATCACCAAGTGTGGATTATGAAAAGTTGTACAGATCTTGTTTGAGACACCTTCTATTCTAGTTACCATACAGTGTGAGATACGAGGATGATGTCCAGGTCTAAGTTATGGTGAAATACCAGGGTAAGCTAACTGAGAGAAGCTGACCTCCATAAAGCAGCACTATTATAAACATTTTATTACAGAACAATATAATTAATGATCTTTGTCTTTTATAAAGACTTACCTATGTTTCTTTACGCAATTATTTTCGGCTTAGTGTTATTTGAGTTAACTTGCATTTATTTATGTTACTGTGATTGTTTCTATTTGTATTTATTTACAGCCATCATGTCTAATTGACACTTATATTGTGGTTTTTCATTTGTTTGCTATTGCATTACTTTATTATTGCATATGCTTGTTGCCTGATGGTTATTTATTTCAGGTATAATAACTGTTTCCCACTTCTAGAGACGGTGGTTTATAAAAGATATATTATGATTTACAAAGATAAATACGAAGAAATATTAGTCTGTGCAAACCAGATTTATACTCCTTTCTATTTGAATATGTGGTCTGTTACAGTGTTTGACCAGTGGTTTAATACAGAGTCACATGATGCTTTACTGGCCGCTATGTTCCGATGTGCCGAGCGCCATTCCTGTGCCTAGCGCCGTACCAATCATCACACATACAACCTGTGGACTTGTACAACCCACAATACAGTGTACATTATTGTTTGTATATTGACATATCTTTGATTATTTGTACTTGCAGTAATAAATGCATAAGAGTTGTAGTTACTCTTTTGGAAGGCATCTACTCAGTTTCACTCCTAACGTCCCGTATCTTCTCCTTTCACGACAGCCACTTCGAATTACGATCATTTTGGGGTTACATTCTTTCATCTTTACATTTTTACAAACACAACGTAGTTTTGGGTCCTAATCACTAGTCGGTTTCGTTACAGTAATAGAACGTATTTTAATTTTTCGGAGAGCTATCAAATTTTACTCGATGTAGCTATATTTATTATTAAAGTTTTATATTCCCATTTTGCTTTTCTTTGGGTATTGTTTGATCTCACAGAATACCTCATCATCTACATTCTTCTTCTATCTTGCATATGTTCTTAATTTCGTCATTCAATCTATCATCTTATATTTGTACATTTCCATTGTATATGCGTTCGTTGAAACCTGATTTTATTTATACATAAGTACTCCGTTTTTCAATGTTTACCTCTTATATATGTACTTATTAAGTTTTTTGTCATGTGCTTACTCTCTTGCGGTATCGTTAATATTACTAAATAAACTTTAAAAAATCTAAAATGAGACATCTGCAAAAATTGAAATTTATTAAGAAACAAATGAAAAAAAAAACTATTACTGATTATCATATATTTATTCATTTTAAATCTATATATGTTAATTCATTTACAAACTGATTCTTAACTAATAAGAAACAATATGAGACTCTTGCAACATAGTGTTCATGTAAAAAAATATTGACCAATAGTTTGAAAAACTAATTAAGTGTGTTTAGCGAGCAGTTCACTAGAATTGTCTCTTTTTCTTTGTCAATCGTTTAAGAATTATTTAAACGAAGAATATTTTAAATAACATTTATAGGAAAATTAATTGTACGCATATTTAATTCATAAATTATTGACAAAGAAAAACAATGCTATTTAACTGGTCGCTAATCACCTTAAATCAGTTAGTCGTACTAAAGCAGCGTTTCTCACCTATGGGTCGCGACCCGAATTTGGGTCGCGAAGGGGTGTGCGTGGGTGCGTAAACTATTCAGAAATGCATTTTCAATAATGTTCGAAAGTCAAATTGGACAAATATGGGGAAGGTAATATTTACGTCTCGGACATTTGACTATCGAACAAGATTAATTGGCCAACTCTAAACAAATCTGTAAGTTTTACAGATCTGTAAATCTGTAAAAAACTGATAAAAACGCATCTATTTTTATTGGTTAATATAATATTATACATAAGAGTGGCAGCTTTTGTTGCAATTTAGTTCATTACTTACAGATTCAAAGATCTGTAAGACTTACAGATTTGTTTAGAATAGAGACATATGTAATTGAATCAAATTCATGTATTTACCAAATTGTAACAAGTTTCGTTTTATTTGAATTTGTTTATCTTATTTTGGTGTTAAATTTATATTATTAGTATATTCTTACAAATAATTTTCTTATTTTCATAAATAGATTAATGTTTATAATAAGACATGTGTTTTTATATTTTAAATAATTTATTTTATTTTGGAATCATAAACTTGTTTATCCGCTCTAAAAAACGAGCGCAATTTGGCATTTATCGCCCGAGAGCTTATAAAGTTGCCCAGCAACAGCTATGCAAACGTCAAAATCGTCGTTTTTAGGTAAATGTCAGACAATGTAATGAGTTCGATAAATCACATATTTTGAACACCGCTGCTCGTAAAACTATTCGTATCCTTTCTCGTATACGTCTTTTCTCTTCTGTGGAACCTACTTGCTCTGGGCAACGTCAATTTCATTCCATATTTCTTTTGCATAATCGATATCTTCCATTTTCATTTGACAGTAAATTAAAATTTGTTATAAACAAACAATATAGCGAGAAACCACAGCATACTTAAAATTCACAACGCCAGCACAACGATACCGAATATATACCCATTGAATCCTTGAATTTTGAGAACCAAAATAAAATAAAACGTTGTATGTACCACGGGCATAATCAAAATTGTAGCACTCGGGAAAATTAAAGCTCTCCGCTGCGCGTCGACCTTTAAACATTCCCCCGCGCTACAATCTTTTGATTATGCCCTTAATATATAAATAACTATTTCAATGCTGTGGGTCGCGAAACTAATAAAATAGTAACATTTGGATCGCGTCTTGAAAAGGTTAAGAAACCCTGTACTAAAGGTTAATGTTTATGTTTTGCCTGGAGAATTATTAAGTTAAATTGTGATTTTGTACATAAAAACCGTGTGAAACGGGTCTAATCACTTGTCAGAATCTCTATAAATAATTCAAAAACGAAGGAAACAGAAAATTCTTGTGGTGACTATTGAGCTTGACTTTAAAAATTGACTCATAAATATTCAAACGGTTTTAATCTAACGTTAATATTATCTGAGAAAAACATCCAGTGCATATATTTTTACAAATCAGCGGGTATACCAACAATGTTGGTCGGTATGTATTGTATACACAGGGTGTTAATTGAAAATAATTTAGTTATCTGAAACGTATATTTCAAACCTTTTTGTGTAAAATTAAATAAAAAAAATTGCGCAAGGAAAAACTGATTTCCCATGTAAACGCCTATATTCCGCTCATTAATCAACAACCTGTATACAATATATTTATTAAGCTTTATTAATATACGAGTAATTATTATATCACTGTGCTTGTTCCACTATTAAAATAACGATAATTCATTTGTCTATTTATACTATCACCAGTAATCTCATTCAAAAACCCATTTATTTTTGTAAATTATTGGTAATTAAATGATTATTTTCATATAAATATAAATTGTGCAACTTAAAATGCATTAATCTCAGCAAATCAGTTTTGTAAATTAAATATAATAGGTTTGTTTGCGGTAGCGATCCCGGACTACTTTGAGCATCATACACATGCGCAGTTTCATTTTAGTACAACTCCGATTGACATGATTGCTCACGTACTAATCAAACCAGTGTAATGCTCAAACTAGTCCGGAATCACTACCGCTAACAAACCTAATATCAGAGAGATTCATATACAATACGTTTGAATTTAGATGTTCAATTTAATTTTTTTTAATTTCTTCAAACTACTAATAATGTGCAGATATAATTTTATAATATGCAGGCTGGCCAGAATGTTAAAGTTTCTCATTTCAGTTTCAAGTAAATACTTTCTTTTAAATATACAAAAAAAATTATTGAGAAAAGTTGACTTAAATTTATTTTAAGAACCTTCTTGGTGTTTTTCTACAAAAAATTTTTAGTTCCATATCTTACAGGTTTTTATTTACAATAAGTCAGTACATAATAAACAGAACGTTTCTCATGTCGCCATAGAGAATACTATGGTCACTGAACATATAATATATGTATTATGTATTCAGGGCTATTGTTTTATTCTGTTTTAGCTACAGTTATCAATAGATTTTCGAATTTGAGAAAATTTAATACAATGTAAAACCAAAATAATTGTAATATTTTATGTTCGAAACGTCCTGTACGTAGCAACTTTTGTAAATAATAGTATATTGTGTTATTAGGTGTAAAAGTGATACTTTGTGTGGCGAGCATGGAAGTTTGCACGACGAGCGAAGCGAGTCGGAAAATTGCATGCGAGGCACACAAAGACACTTTTATTCCGAATGACACATTAATTTTTTTTTCAAACGCACTACTTTTCTTTTTATTCGTTAATTCTATGTCGTTTCTATGGATATTTGTTTACGCCGCCGGCGTAGAAATGAGCTATTTCTACTCCGGCGGCATAGAAATTACCTTATTTCTACTCCGCCGGCGTAGAAATTTCCAGCGGCGTAGAAATTAAACTTCTACCTTGTGAATCAAGTAATAAAAGAGCCATTTCTACGACGTTCGAAAAAAAACATTTAGAACTAAAATATTTTCACACAAAATTGGGAAAACTTGAAATTACGTTCAGTTCATGAAATTAAATAATTTAATAATTTTTGGTTAACCCTTAACACGGCGCGTTAATTTTTGAAATACCCTCTTTAAAAAAATATATATTTTATTGAACATATACCATATTTTGATGTAATATTTATAATAACTAAATAAATTCGCATTATTACAATTGAGATAAAATAAAAAATTTAAGGAGGAACAAGCAAAATATTAAAAAATGTATATGTAAGTAGATAACTTAAAATAAAATATTGATATAATTGTAGGTATGTATTCAAATTAAAAATTATAATAAATGGTTACAAAAACATCGTTTTATGAGATAGAAATCAAGAACAGGGAACAGGCAGAATCCTCCTGTTTGTACATTTGTCACTAACGCGTGAGTTGCAAAAACAATCATATCGGAGGAAAAGGTAATGTGAATTGAAGGTTGTAGATAACTAACATAGATTTCATAGGTTATATGTCGGCTCGGGCGATATAAAAAGGAAGAAAAAAGTTACACAATATTTTGCACAACCGGAACATTTAGTTAAGTACAGGAAATGTACTTATATATATATATATATATATATATATATATATATATATATATATATATATTGTGACGTTTTGCAACGTCACTGGTTCGTTTTCATTACAAAAATTTTCTTGTTAAATAAATAAAAATCTTTGAGCCATATTTTATTGAGATGGTAGACCTCTTAACTATGATTGTTTTAACTCTGTTAGCTTCACGCGGCACTGTCAGTGAAACACTTTAAACATTTAATTCTTTGTTCAAAAAGTTTGCCCCATTTGAATTTTAATTCAGTTCTTATTACTGCTTATTAGTCTTTTAAAATCGAATAGTGACTTATCACGGTTGCGCGAACTTACGCCAAAAGTTTGAAAAGTTATTTCCGCCGTATTTAGTTTTGGCATATTTGACAGTAGAGGCGCTGTAATTATTTGCATATAAGAGGAATGCACCGGCATTTCACTCTCCGTCTTCGAGCTCGTAGTTTTCAACTTTCAGACCTTTATTTTGGCAGGCAGTTAGGCCTACAGTTTCAGTGCATCGAGGTGCGAGACGTGATTTCTCTTTTAGTTTTCCAAATTTCTCATTGTTTCACGTTTGGGTTGAGGACCTGCTACGGCTGCTAGTGGTGAGTTACTCGAACATTATTAAATTTTTTTGGTTATTTGGATGATTTAGATTTGGTAAAGTTTCATTGTTTGTACCACCCACGTGTTGCCTTATGCAGCCGAGGGCAGTGCATTTCGAGTAACTACCATTAACAGTTGGGTTTCTTTTACCCAGGGTATTGAACATTTTATTTTTAAATTTATTACAATTATTAAAGTTTTGTAGTTGTGATTTAAGCTGAGTTTACGAACTCGTATCTTTCACCACCATGCCACTGAATCTTCAAAATTCTTATAGATTTTTCTTTTGGATTTAGTGATTTTTTTTGGCAAATTTTTTATGACTTTTGTGTTCTATATTATCTAGTATTTCTGATTAACGTAGCCCGAGCTATCAACCTTATAGCTCCAGTTTTCCCCCGGGTCATCGAACCCCTTCATTTTATTAATTTTTTTGTGTAGTAGTTCTGCTTAACTTTCCTCTCTTCACCATCCTACCCTTATCCTGCGTATGTGTGCGTGAGTGAGTGGTGGGTGTTGCGACCATTTTTTGTTTAATCCTGCTGGATCACGGTTGGAACTTGTTTTCGATTAGAAAACCGGATTTTTTCTCCGCGCCATTTTTTTTTTTGTAGTTGGCAAATTCAAATATTGGGTGTTAGTTATTTTGTTGATTTGCTACCCGCCGCGTGGGAGATTAGTTCTCCAGGATTTAAAATTTAGTTTAGCGCCGGGTTGTTAAAATTTTTCTGGTATTTCCAATTTAAATTTTTTGGGCAATTTTTTTATAGTTGCGCTGTTATTAAATTTTCTGTTGGACTGCAGTCACCCTGAGCCCTTTTCCTAGCATCGTGACGTTTTGTCCTTGTGCTGTATTTTCATTCATTCACCTAACTTTTTTTAGCAATTTAAAGATTTTTTTTGTTAAATTTAAGTTTATATTTAAAATCTTTGTAAAACTCTCTTTTTGTAATTTCCGGACGGGTGCAGGAGTCGGATTTATTTTTGTATGATCCTTTGTAGAGTATCCAAACCCTTCTGGTTTCTGGTGTTACTCCCTAAGTACGTAGTACTGCGGAGATTATTTTTTTTGTAGGGAAAGTAGCGGCTGTGTTGGTTGCGACTGTCCCTTGGCCTAGACCTGCCACCCTGAGGGAGGCGATTCAAGGAGTCGGACACCAGCTCCGCCAGCGATCCACCAGGGCCTGCTACTGTACCTCGCAGTACTTACCTATACTGGTAAAGCAGACGAACACCACTGCAGGGTGTAACAACAGTTCACCGAACCAGCGCTCGAGGTCTACCACCAGTCCGCTGCTGCTCGTAGCCGGAATTTTTTCTTCGTGATCCAGTCACCCAGAACAGGGGCTCGCCCAGATAGTCGTTCAGGTTGGGTCAAGGGATCAGTCCTCCAACATAGTGTTCCCCCAGCAGTAGCTAGAGACGTCCTGTACCGCCGACGGAGTTGTCAGTATTTCTTTTATTTCTACGGTAAACTTTGAATTTATACTTTTTCATGTTAATACCTACTTTTGGGTTGTGTAACTTTTCAAAATTAAACATTTCATTTTATTTGTTTTGTGTTCCTTTCTCGAGTACACCTCTCGAGGCTTACCTTTTTCAAGGTGTTGGCGCCCGAAAAATAACTTTCTGGTATTTCAAAATTTTGCACAGGCATTGGTCTGAGTCACTTTTGTAACTTGGGCTACTATCAACCACAAACTTATTAATCGAACCCCGACCTTTGCCACCGCTACAACCCGTGAGCTCCGACGCATCAACTTTTGTGTGATACGGTAAGTAGCCGTTGTTCTATTGTGTCACACGAAAATTGACGCCTGAACGTGGGACTTTTTCTAAAATTTTGTTTTTGATTGTTGAAAATTTATCTTACTTTTTTCAAAATTTTGCGGAAGCGAAGATTTTTCTATTTTGTGTTTCCCTTATTGTTTCCTATTGTTTTCCTTATATTTTTTGCTAATTAATTATATTTTCTCGGTACACTATGGCCATGGATTTAAACCATTTGCGCGAGGTCGAACTCGACTATGAACTCCGAATAAGGAATGCGGATTCACCCGGTACAATACAGGAGAAAAGGACTACCTTATGGGGACTGTTACAATTGGAGAGCGTGAATGAGAGCTTTACAATCCTGCGTTCTTTCCTGAGCCACTGACGGAACAGCAAACCTGCCGGACTAAATTACAGGAAATGCTGGGTACGTCTGAAGTTTCCTGCTTTTTTTCCACTCAAGGCTCCAGGCAAGCTAGTGAAGAGTATAGCTCCAGGCTTGTTTATATTCATAGGCGAATTTTACGCCTTCCTGTTTAATTTCAGCCTGAAATCATTAGGTTGCTTGCAGTCGCGAAAACTAATCTTACCCGCCTTGCATGTCCCACCGCTAGAGCGGAAAGTAGTTGCCCCATAAACTTAATTGATTTTGGCCATGACGAACCTGTCGTACCTGCCCCTAGAGTAGCCCCTACCGACAATGACAATCGGGATTTTATGAATCGTTTGAATTCGATAAGGTTTAGCAACGAACCCTCGCGACCGTTTTTACCGCCCACGCAGTATTCTCCTATACGCCACCAAGTCGCGCATAGCACTCTTTTACCTAGCGCCAGTTTTATCGATCGTAATCCTCAAATAGTACGCTGGAATATTAAATTCGATGGTACAACCGGTGTCAACGAATTTCTTGAACGTTTACAAGAATGCGCTCATGCTCGCGGAATTAGCAATGATCAGCTTTTCCGATAAGCCACTGATCTGTTTACCGGTAATGCTCTCGTGTGGTTCCGTATGGTACGCGAGTCGGTCTCTACGTGGTCTGGTCTCACAGCCCGACTTCGGTCTGCTTTTCTTCCGGCTAGTTATGACTTAGCTCTCCAAGAGGAAATAAGGTCCCGAACTCAAGGTCCTGACGAGACTGCCGAAATTTTCATAGCAAAAATGGAAAACTTATTTTCTCGGTTGTCCAACTCTCCGGACGAAAAGATGTGTGTAGCAACCATTATGAGAAATCTTCAGCCCAAGTACCAGCGTTTCTGTTCCTTGCAGTCAATAGACTCGTTGAATGATCTTATCATTTGGTGCAAACGGCACAAAGATACTCAGGCTACCATAGCATTTTTCCGAAATCCGCCGCCTAAAACATCTTCCTTGTTAGAGCCTGATCTGGCCTATAATAAACCGGTTAAACCATCCGGCAACCAAATCAGTTCTATTGCCCCCTCCTCTTCTTCAAATGCCCCAAAGGCTAGCGGTCCAGTATGCTGGAATTATCGCAAACCAGGACATTTATATCCCGCCTGTAAAGACGACAAAACTATCTTTTGATTGCGGTTGTGGTCGCCGAAATGGCATTATTACCAAATGTTTTAACTGTTCAAAAAACGGTCGAGGCGTTTCGGACTAGCCGGCCCCCGAAAAACGCCTAAATACTCCAAAACCGGCTCCGTCGAATGGACAGCATGGCTCAACAAAGTAGCTCGCTTTCTACGGACACCAGAAATCGTCCCTGTTTTCGATCAACAGGGTTGTGACAGCCGTCCTTTTATCACTGTAAAAATCGGTAATGCACCGGTTAGTGCTTTAGTTGACTCGGGAACTTGTATCACCCTTATCGGTCGTTGTGAGTTGCCATTTTTAAAGTCTCGAAAGTGCGTTATTTCTTCCGGTTCTCTTAGTGAGGTGACCACTGCTGATGGTGTCGCTCAGCCTGTTTTGGGTAATGTTCCTCTTCCCATCACGTTACATGGTCGTACTAAGATATTTTCCTGTGTGGTTGTGCCTTCTGTGCGCCATACCCTTATTTTAGGGGTTGATTTTTGCAAAGAGTTTAGCCTTTCTCTAAATTTTGCTTTAAACTCTTGGTCTGTACGTGGTGAAATAGCCTCTATGTCGGGTATCTCGAGCAATGATGATTTGAACTTTTCTCAGCGTACAGCCCTTGAAACCATTATGACCGAATTCGAAAAATTAGGATCCATTGGTCTTGGGAGAACCCATATGGTTGAACACATCAACGACACTGGTGATGCCCTACCTATTAAACAACGGCAATACCCCCTTTCCCCGCCCATGCAGGAGCACCTTAACAAAGAACTTGATGAAATGATTAAAAAGGGCATAGTTCAAAAATCGCCCAGCCCATGGTGTTCGCCCGTTCTTTTGGTCAAAAAGTCTTCCGGTTCACTTCGACTTTGCTTTGACGGTCGACGCCTTAATTCAGTCACAAAAAAGGATGCTTATCCTCTACCGAGTGTGGAGTCCATTTTGAATAAATTAAGGGACGCTAAGTATTTATCCTCTATCGACCTTAAGAGTGCTTTTTGGCAGGTACCCTTAGAAGAGTCCTCCCGTAAAAAAAACCGGTTTTGCTGTCCCCGGACGTGGTCTGTTTGAATTCACTCGTATGCCGTTTGGTTTATGTAATGCCGTCCAAACCCTTCAGCGGTTAATGGACCACATTTTAGAGCCCGAGTTAGAGCCCAATGTATTTGTTTATCTTGATGACTGTGTTATTGTTTCTTCTTCCTTTGATGAACATTTACGCAATTTGTATGAGGTTCTCAACCACCTGAAAAATGCTGAACTCACGGTGAATGCCGACAAATGTGAATTTTGCCGTCCTTCTTTAAAATACCTAGGTTTCATGGTAGACCACCAAGGACTTCGCACTGATCCTGATAAGATTAGTGCTATTGTTGATTTTCCGCGCCCTACAACTCTCATGGAAGTTAAACGTTTTATGGGTGTTTTGGGATGGTATAGGCGTTTCGTCTCTAATTTTGCCACTCTAGCAGCCCCTATTAATGACTTGACGAAGGGAAAACGAAAAAAGGCTCCTATTGAATGGAACTCCGCAGCTGAAAAATCTTTTCACCAGCTGAAGTCAGCCCTTTCTTCTGCCCCTGTTCTGGCCAGCCCTGACTATAGTCAGCCGCTGAAGCCATTTCGAATTTAAACTGATGCCTCCAACTATGGTGTGGGTGCCGTGCTTACTCAAGTTGGCTCCGATAACGAGGGACACCCCGTCGTACTTTAAACAAAGCCGAGCGAAATTATTCGGTCACCGAACGCGAGTGCTTAGCTGTTGTCTTTTCTATAGAAAAATTTCGTCTTTATCTCGAAGGTCTTCCTTTCACAGTGATAACCGATCACTATTCCCTTCTGTGGCTAATGAGAATGTCTGACCCCACTGGTAAATTAGTTCGTTGGGCTGTAAAACTACAGCAATTCAACTTCGTAATCGTACATCGTCCTGGTAAACTCAATTCAGTGCCCGATGCTCTCTCTCGTGCTCCCCTAGAAGTAGCAGCCCTTAACACTGACGAGTGGAATGACTCAAAGGACTGTTGGTACAATAATCTGCGTACTAGTATACTTACCCACCCAGCACAGTTTCCCGATTGGCGAGTAGAAAATCATTTACTTTACAAGTTAGTCACTTCGCCCCATGACCCTCCTAGCAACTTATCGCCCTGGAAGCTGGTCGTTTCTCGACATCACAGGAAAACTGTCCTGAAGGAGTGCCATGATGACCCCACTGCCGCTCACCTTGGTATTTTCAAAACGTATCGTCGAGTTAATGAACTCTATTATTGGCCACGTATGCGCGCCTCTATCTTACACTATGTTCAACACTGCAAAGTTTGCCTAGCTCAAAAGGTCCCCCAATTACCGCCCCCAGGTCTTATGGGCCAAGAAAAACTAATTAAGTTTCCCTGGCAATGTATTTCGTTAGATCCTTCCTCCTCAAAGGGACACCAATATAATTTTGCCATCACTGATTTGTTTACTAAATTTCCTCTTTTATTCCGTATTCGTCAAGCCACTGCCCCACAAATATGTAAGCTTTTGGAAGAAAATGTTTTTCTTTTATTTGGAGTTCCCCAAATAATTTTGTGTGACAACGGAACCTAATTTACTAGTGACAAGTTCACTCAGTTAGTGAAAAAATATTCCATACCCAAACTTTGGTATAATGCTAAATTCCACCCTCAAGTAAATTTTGTGGAGCGTACTAACCGCACGGTTAAAACAGCCATTCGTTCTAATCTTAAAGAAAATCACCGAAAATGGGATGAAAATCTTCCTGCCATTGCACAAGCCATTCGCACTGCTGTCCATGAAGTCACAGGCTTCAGTCCTGCGTTTTTGAACTTCGGACGACATGTCCCTTTATCGGGTATATTTTACAACCCCCTTCCTGACAATGTTTGTTCCGATGCTCAAGCTACTTACGCCCACCATTTGTCATCACTTACCGAATTATTCCAAGTAGTGCAAACACGAATTCATGCTGCTTATGAACGTAACGCCCGGTATTATAATTTACGAAGACGTCCTTTAGAATTTTTTGAAGGCGATACTGTTTGGAAAAAACATTGTCCTCTCTGACGGCGCTCGTGGATTTTCTTCTAAACTAGCTCCTCGTTATATAGAATGTTTAGTTACTAAAAAGATCTCTAAGACTTCTTATCGTCTCCAAGACATGTCAGGTAATTATTTAGGCGTGTGGCATATCTCTGATCTTAAGCCTGCCCCCGCGGAGGAAAATGATGAAACTGTAGCGGACTAGAAAATTTAGTTTGAAAAAAAAATTAATAAAATTTTTTTTTTGTCTACAAAAAAATTTTTTTTGAGGGAGAGAGGCTGTTTGACGTTTTGCAACGTCACTGGTTCGTTTTCATTACAAAAATTTTCTTGTTAAATAAATAAAAATCTTTGAGCCATATTTTATTGAGATTGTAGACCTCTTAACTATGATTGTTTTAACTCTGTTAGCTTCACGCGGCACTGTCAGTGAAACACTTTAAACATTTTATTCTTTGTTCAAAAAGTTTGCCCCATTTGAATTTTAATTCAGTTCTTATTACTGCTTGTTAAGACGCAGTGCAAATAGGAAGCTGGGGCCTAATGAGTTCGACTCTCAAATAATAACTCGAAGGACCAATGATGCGTGAGAGTCCTGATCCCCAAAAGCTGGTGATGAAAACTTCTGATGCGCCTGCTGGAGATGGTGAATTGTAGAATTGCGCTGGTTCAATGACGTGTCAGTTGTGTTGGACAGTAGCGATGCGGTGTGGCGGCGATTTCTACATGAAAAAGCGATTGCGAACGCATAGTGTGTGATGATGACTGTTTAGAATTAATTAATTGGAACAGCGAAGAGAAAATAAATACGAGGAGGAAGGGAATAAGGTAAAACAATCTTCACCTGCTGGAGCGATCAACAGGGCTTACACAAGACAGTAGCTCTTTATGGAGAGATAGGATAAATACACAACGGCCCAAATAGTCGAGGAGGATAGCGAAGCTAAAATGTAAACTCTTATTCCTAACAACAGCACAGGAGATTAAGTACAAACCAGATGAATCGACCAACAGTTGTGTATCAGAACTAAAAGTTATATAAGAGCAGTATAAATATTGTAAAATATGCGACTGTGTTGCTAAATAAAGATTAAGCACATAAGATATGAAATAGTGTGCTCGTAACATGTAAACCTACCTTTATGGTATGCGAATGTAAACCAAGCTTTAAGTACGCGTGTAAACAGAGCTTTAAGTATGCGAGTGTAAACAAATGTGATGTGCGCTAACCAATATGGGAACTATACCCTAATATATAAATAATAATGACCCAGAAATAATTGAAATATATTAACTAATAACTGTACTTAAATGTCTTAATCTTAACCCAAATAAACGAATAAATGTTAAACCCAATTGAAAATTAAATAACTAATGTTCAGCGGTGAAAT
Source organism: Harpalus rubripes (assembly GCA_963082715.1). Lineage (NCBI taxonomy): Eukaryota > Metazoa > Arthropoda > Insecta > Coleoptera > Carabidae > Harpalus > Harpalus rubripes. The sequence goes on along the minus strand of OY720448.1, from coordinate 46,296,242 downwards.
ATGAGCAAATAACTATATTAAAAGTAGTGCTAAACTAGGGACAAATCAAGCAGAGGACACCAAACGTAGTACCAAAAAATTATATAGTAAAAAAGGAGTACAAAAGTGTTAAATACACTTACAGTAGGAGACTCAAAACTGTCAAAAACTAACTTAAAAACTGTGGTGCTTATGAAAAACTATGTGCAGAAAACACAGAATATAAAAAACTGCACTTACAAATAAGATATAAAAGTATAACAGAAATATAGGGCACTTTATGCACTTAAAGCACGACTGAATGGTCAGATTAATATTGAAACCCAGTGTAGTATATAAATAGTAGTACTTACAGTTTATGTGTAGTGTGCAAATATGTACAGAATACCTGATACTTGAGGTGTGATGGTGTAAATGTGTAGCAGTAAAATTCATTACAAAGTACCGTCAAATACTCCAGTAGATCAATACAACTACAAGGCATGGTGCACTCTGATGTGTAAAAATAAAAAGGCTTGCTATAATAGCTAGAAACAAGCTGAAATAAATGTAAAATTATAAAGTTATAGTGTAGTTTTAACACCATGTGCGAGAACCACTGAAAGAAAATATAACACACTAGCGAAGCGTAAATATAAATAAAGTGCACTGAATAACACTTTAGCGTAAATATAAATTGAGATAAGCGACAAAAAAGACAGCAATCACTGAATAATGATTGTGCAAAAAGCAATCAGATAGCACCAAAGTATAAGCGCGCGTACAGTACACTGGTCGTGCAACGAATGAAAAAACGTGTTTTTGGGAAAAAACAGTGAAAGCCAAAGAGGGGAAGTGACGTAGCTGTGCGAGACGGCAGCGCGCAGCTGTAACACTCGAAATGACCGCTAGATGCCGGAGAAAGTCTGAACATGCCGCCCGGCCAAAAACGAAGTTTTTAAGGTACACAATGCTAATCTGGAAAGGGGGCAGAGTTTGACTACTGGTCTAGTTAAGATACCAGTTGAAGTCTCTAAGTGTACTGCTTTGGTAGCAAAACATACGAAGGGGCACAAATAGAACTTGGTTGCCTGTAAGGCGTCATTGAGTTCGGAGGCTGAGAGATGGACCTCAGGGTGATGTTCTTTAAATTTTGCGCGTTTGAAAAAGCGAATGCATAATGCGGTGGTTCTTAACAGGCGACTTAAATCGGAATATCGCTGTAGGATGGCATTGTTAGGCTCAACATTGACTGGTAGCGATATGTTTGCTTCATGCGTCACCAGGGGGTCTAGTGTTATCTCATTCTGGTTTGTAGATAGCGGCCATGAATTTCGAGGCCCTTTAAGCCAGATAAGGCCTTCCCACCATAAAGCGTGTGATAACAGCTCTTGTACAGAGATGCCACGAGAAGCGCAATCAGCAGGATTATCCTGTGATGTAACATGGTGCCAATGAGAAGGCGAAATGTTTTGCTGGATTTCAGCAAATCTATTACTTACAAAAGTCTTCCATTTGTAAGGCGGAGCTCGAATCCATGAAAGAGTGATGGCAGAATCTGACCACGCGAGGATATGAGAAAAAGACAGTTTCAATGTTACTAACAAATGTGCCATAAGGCGATAAAGTAGTAGAGCTGCACAGAGCTCGAGTCGGGGTAGAGAGATGCGTTTAAGTGGAGCAGCTTTAGTTTTGGACGCAATAAGGTGCGATGTACCAGACTGCCCCGGTGGGGTTTCGATTTGTATATAAACAACAGCGGCGTAACCTGATTGAGATGCGTCACAGAAGCCAATCAGACTTAGTGTGCCTTGAGATATGTTTATATGACGAGGAATGTATAGCGTGGCTAGATTCGCTAACTGCGACTTAAAGAAGTTCCGTTTTAATGAGAGATGATCAGGTACTGGAGTGTCCCAATCAGTGCCAGATACCCAGAGCTCCTGCATAAGACATTTAGCAGTCATGATGATAGGTGATAGCCAACCACTGGGATCGAAAATCTTGGCGATATCAGACAAAATAGAGCGTTTGGTCACAGCGTGTGTTGGCAAATTTATTTTGTACGAAAATTGGTCTGAGATAGGACTCCAAGAGAGACCAAGAATTTTAACCGATTCATTGTGTTGAGAATCGTTCAAGAACGAGAATTGTTGATATTCTTTAGGTATGTTTTGTAATAAATCTGGATGGTTGCTGGTCCATTGTCGTAGTTCAAGGCCAGCAATACTAAGTAGCTTAATACGTTCTTGCTGTAAATCAAGAGCTTCAGTTATCGAATTTGTTCCACTTATAATGTCGTCAACATAGGTGTCGGATTTTAGAACGTGTGCTGCGCGTGGGAAATTTGATAATTCATCCGTAGCTAATTTATGCAATGTTCTGATGGCTAGAAAAGGAGCACACGTTGTACCATATGTCACAGTGTTGAGCGCATACGATTGAGGCGAAGTAGACGAAGAAGGGCTCCATAATATTTTTTGGTACATACGGTGATCTTCACAAATTAGTATTTGCCGGTACATTTGTCTAATATCGGCTGTAACTGTTATTTTATGAAAGCGTGATCTGTGAATGATTGACGTAATATCTGTCTGCAAAGCTGGACCTGGCAGGAGGTAGTCATTCAAAGATTTATTTAGCGGAGTTGTTTTGGAACCATTAAAGACAACTCTAGGTTTGGTCACAGAGTTAGATTCACGTAAGACACCGTGATGGGGTAGATAAAATCCTTCATTTGATTGATTAACATCTGAAGGTAGGAGAGACATATGATTTTGATCTAAATAATCTGACATGAATTTGTGATACTCGAGATTTAGTTTGTCGTCCGATAACAAGCGGTGTTGTAGAACGTTGTAACATCGAAAAGCGTTGGTATATGAGTTTCCTAATTTAAAAGGATGTGGTTTCAGTAACAGCGGAACAATGTAGCGTCCGGACTCTAATCTTTTATGTTGTGTGACAAAATTATCTTTACCGAGGCGGTCTTCCTCAGATATAGTTGAATGGTTTGGGATATCTTCAAGTTCCCAAAATTTTGACAGCATAGTGGCAATCGGATTTTGCACCGTTGTTAATGTAGTAACTGGCAAGACAGAGAAAGCGGGGATTGGTCCAGAGATAATCCAACCTAACGTAGTTTCAATAGCAAAAGGACCGTTAGAAATTTGGCTCTTGTTACCAGTTATTAAGTCGAAGTAAAGATCCGCGCCGATCAAGAGATCGATAGATGAGGGTGTAATGAAATTCGGATCAGCTAACTGGAGATTCTGTACGTCGTGAAGCAGGGTCGGAGACAATTGCGTTTTCGGTAAACTCTGTATGATTTGTGAAACGATTATTGCCGATATTGTATAGGTAGGTGACTCATAATAGGTAGGGCGCATTTGAAGATTTGTGGTACCTCTTACGATATTCTTAGCGGTAGTATTCCCAAAACCTGAGATGCGAATATCAGCAGGGCGACTGGATAATTTAAGAGTGCGTGCGCATTCTTCGGTAATGTATGAGGATTCACTTCCACTGTCTAATAGTGCACGAACTGAGCGCCAGGAACCGAGAGAATCCTTAATACGAACGATAGCTGTGCCTAGAATGACCACCGAGGAAGAAGCGACGTGCGATAAAAGGGATGTGAATTGATTGTCAGCATTAGAGGCCTGGTTGGCATTAGAGGCTTGGTTGGCGATAGAGACAGTTGTGTTACTCGAATTTTGCGTATCGCTGTTTTCAACTTCAGATGATTTGTCGTTAAAGTGTAACAGTGTGTGATGACGCTTGTTGCATGTGCGACAATTAATATGTGATTGACAGTTGAGTGTGGCATGCAGAGGTGATAAACAATTTCTGCAGCAATTATGTTTGCGTACCAACTCATATCGTTCAGCAGGTTCCATGTTTTGAAAAACGAAACATTTAAAGAGTGCGTGCTGTTTTGAGCAGACGACACAACTGTTTGTATTCATTGTGGAAGTAAATGTAGAAGTTCTGAATTGTTTGTGAGTCTTCTGATATGAATTTTGTTGAACAGTGTCTGATGAATGGCGCGGTTTGCTAATACACTGCCACTGCTGCGATTGAATAAACTTATTAAGAAAATCTTTCAACTCAGTTAGCGTAGGTAACTTGTCTTTAGATAATGTATGCTCAAAAGCATTTCTAGTCTGCATGTCCAGTTTGTTGATTAAAATAAATGTTAAAAGACAGTCCCAGTTGTCAACAGGTTCTTTATTAGCTCTGAGAGCTTCTGTGTGCTCAGTAATCGAGGCAATGAACTTGGTAGCATTATCGTGAGTCATAGGTATAGGTTTAGGTAAGTCAATTAAAGTTTGAATATGATGAGAGGAGATCAGTCTCTTCTGAGCGTAGCGATCTTTCAGTAGCTTAAGAGCAATAGTGTAATTGTCATCAGATAGACTTAAGTTTTTTATCAAGGATAAAGGTTCTCCGTTCAGGATAGATTTAAGATATTGGAATTTTTGGACAGCTCGTAAACTTTCATTTTCATGAACAGAACTGTTAAAGAGGTCCAAAAATGAAGTCCAATTTGCGATGTCACCAGAAAAGTGTGGTAAGTCTAACTTAGGTAGTCTTGCGACTGTATGAGACTGCGAGGATTGGAATGTCTGCGACATGAATGCTGTGTTTAAAGCATCAGCGTTTGATGGTTCGCAGAATGGCGGATTTTTAAATTGTGTTTTTATTTTGCATACAGATGTGAAAAAGTCATCGTGTTCAAGGAAAAGTTCTTCCTGTTTATCAGCGTTACTGGGATGGGTCATAATTTGAACATGATGGGTTTTAAAATCATTGATGTAGTCTGGGAGCATGTCATAACGTGTGCGCGCTTCATTTAATTTTGTAGGGTCCTTTTCAGCTTGGGCCATAAGACATTCCAAGGTTTCGATAAATCGTATGCAAAAATTGCGACAAATTAAAGCTACTGATATATCAGTCATGATGACGGTTAGAGAGTAGGATTATAAATTATGAGAATAATCTGGAAAATAACTGACCAAAAAAAAACGACACGACGGGGCACAACACCCTATCCGGCTCGAAGGACCAAATGTTAAGACGCAGTGCAAATAGGAAGCTGGGGCCTAATGAGTTCGACTCTCAAATAATAACTCGAAGGACCAATGATGCGTGAGAGTCCTGATCCCCAAAAGCTGGTGATGAAAACTTCTGATGCGCCTGCTGGAGATGGTGAATTGTAGAATTGCGCTGGTTCAATGACGTGTCAGTTGTGTTGGACAGTAGCGATGCGGTGTGGCGGCGATTTCTACATGAAAAAGCGATTGCGAACGCATAGTGTGTGATGATGACTGTTTAGAATTAATTAATTGGAACAGCGAAGAGAAAATAAATACGAGGAGGAAGGGAATAAGGTAAAACAATCTTCACCTGCTGGAGCGATCAACAGGGCTTACACAAGACAGTAGCTCTTTATGGAGAGATAGGATAAATACACAACGGCCCAAATAGTCGAGGAGGATAGCGAAGCTAAAATGTAAACTCTTATTCCTAACAACAGCACAGGAGATTAAGTACAAACCAGATGAATCGACCAACAGTTGTGTATCAGAACTAAAAGTTATATAAGAGCAGTATAAATATTGTAAAATATGCGACTGTGTTGCTAAATAAAGATTAAGCACATAAGATATGAAATAGTGTGCTCGTAACATGTAAACCTACCTTTATGGTATGCGAATGTAAACCAAGCTTTAAGTACGCGTGTAAACAGAGCTTTAAGTATGCGAGTGTAAACAAATGTGATGTGCGCTAACCAATATGGGAACTATACCCTAATATATAAATAATAATGACCCAGAAATAATTGAAATATATTAACTAATAACTGTACTTAAATGTCTTAATCTTAACCCAAATAAACGAATAAATGTTAAACCCAATTGAAAATTAAATAACTAATGTTCAGCGGTGAAATATGAGCAAATAACTATATTAAAAGTAGTGCTAAACTAGGGACAAATCAAGCAGAGGACACCAAACGTAGTACCAAAAAATTATATAGTAAAAAAGGAGTACAAAAGTGTTAAATACACTTACAGTAGGAGACTCAAAACTGTCAAAAACTAACTTAAAAACTGTGGTGCTTATGAAAAACTATGTGCAGAAAACACAGAATATAAAAAACTGCACTTACAAATAAGATATAAAAGTATAACAGAAATATAGGGCACTTTATGCACTTAAAGCACGACTGAATGGTCAGATTAATATTGAAACCCAGTGTAGTATATAAATAGTAGTACTTACAGTTTATGTGTAGTGTGCAAATATGTACAGAATACCTGATACTTGAGGTGTGATGGTGTAAATGTGTAGCAGTAAAATTCATTACAAAGTACCGTCAAATACTCCAGTAGATCAATACAACTACAAGGCATGGTGCACTCTGATGTGTAAAAATAAAAAGGCTTGCTATAATAGCTAGAAACAAGCTGAAATAAATGTAAAATTATAAAGTTATAGTGTAGTTTTAACACCATGTGCGAGAACCACTGAAAGAAAATATAACACACTAGCGAAGCGTAAATATAAATAAAGTGCACTGAATAACACTTTAGCGTAAATATAAATTGAGATAAGCGACAAAAAAGACAGCAATCACTGAATAATGATTGTGCAAAAAGCAATCAGATAGCACCAAAGTATAAGCGCGCGTACAGTACACTGGTCGTGCAACGAATGAAAAAACGTGTTTTTGGGAAAAAACAGTGAAAGCCAAAAAGGGGAAGTGACGTAGCTGTGCGAGACGGCAGCGCGCAGCTGTAACACTCGAAATGACCGCTAGATGCCGGAGAAAGTCTGAACACTGCTTATTAGTCTTTTAAAATCGAATATTGACTTATCACTGTTGCGCGAACTTTCGCCAAAAGTTTGAAAAGTTATTTCCGCCGTATTTAGTTTTGGCATATTTGACAGTAGAGGCGCTGTAATTATTTGCATATAAGAGGAATGCACCGGCATTTCACTCTCCGTCTTCGAGCTCGTAGTTTTCAACTTTCAGACCTTTATTTTGGCAGGCAGTTAGGCCTACAGTTTCAGTGCATCGTGGTGCGAGACGTGATTTCTCTTTTAGTTTTCGAAATTTCTCATTGTTTCACGTTTGGGTTGAGGACCTGCTACGGCTGCTAGTGGTGAGTTACTCGAACTTTATTAAATTTTTTTGGTTATTTGGATAATTTAGATTTGATAAAGTTTCATTGTTTGTACCACCCACGTGTTGCCTTATGCAGCCGAGGGCAGTGCATTTGTATCGAGTAACTACCATTAACAGTTGGGTTTCTTTTACCCAGAGTATTGAACATTTTATTTTTAAATTTATTACAATTATTAAAGTTTTGTAGTTGTGATTTAAGCTTAGTTTACGAACTCGTATCTCTCACCACCATGCCACTGAATCTTCAAAATTCTTATAGATTTAGTGATTTTTTTACCGCATATTTTCTAAAGTTTGTGAACAACGCCCAAATAGAAGAAAATAAACTTAACTTATAAGAACATTTATTTAAAAATATACGAATTATTACAAAAATAAAAACTTGCATATATCTACAGGCTGTCCCAAATTAATTGGGTGACCAATGAGATCTTTGAAACTATAAGAGCTACAAGGTCAGTTAAATGGTTAATGTTAAACAATATTGATGCTCAAGTTTCAAAGTTATTTTAAAAAAAATCTGATGTGACCAGCACATAACCTCTCGCCAGATATTTTACCTAGTTGTGCGTATAAAACGAAAAATATTTTTAAATACAAATACATATATTCATGTCTCACTACAAAATAATTCTCACATATATTTGCAAAATCTATGGGATATTTTAATATAAATTATGTACAATACATACATTTTCTTTATATTCAATATCCTGAAATTTTCTTTTTCTACTTTCCTTTTCTTTTTCTTTACATTCGTCATTTTTTCGCAAATTCCTTTTATATTCTCTTTTACGTATATTCTTTTACGTTGCTGACTTTTTTATTTTTATAATCTTCATAAGGATACAAATATTTTTGACCGTGGCATACAAATATTTGTAACAGTGACATTTATGTGTCAATTAGAAACATTTGAATTTCTTGCCTTGAAGTAGTTTGATCTGAGAATTTTTACATCAAATTATTTTATATGCATTTCTTTATCTCTATTTATGGAAGATAATATTTTCTATAGATTTATTAATAATAAATAAATAAATAAATATATATATATATATATATATATATATATATATATATATATATATATATAAATGAATAAATAAATAAATATACAAATAAATAAATAAGTAAATAAAAATAAATAAACAAACACAAATAAATAGATAAGTAAATAAATAAATATATCATCACGGCATATTACCTATTGCTGGGTGTATCAATCTGCTTTGTAATTATAAAAGATATTAAAAAATGTTTCATATAAAAGTTTCATCATATGAGGAGACAAACTTAAAAGTGATGTCACAATAAAATTTAAGATGGCTGTTTTCAAGATATACAAGTATATACATTTTTACACGTTTGATCGGGTTAGGGTCTGTCAGGACAAAGTTCCATGCGGAATTATTTGCAATTTTGAAAACAGAGTTGTATAGATACAGAAAAAGTTACTATTCAGATACATGAAAGCTACTGTGGTGGTCTTATTTAAAAAAGAATAATAAACAAATTATTTAAAAATTTCAACATGCCGTGGACTTACAGACTACACCCGACTTACGGAGGGTTAAGAAAAGTTATAAATAATTATAACTGTAGTTTAAATATAAAAAATCATATCTTTCTATCTATTTATGGCCTGCATACAGCTTTTGATGCTTACCTTATCATTATGTATGTTAAATACATGTAGTTCTGTCATTTTTAGTAAGAAATCACACATTCTCAGATAGTGGGATTCGAACTCAGGGAACATGGTTAGCGTAATAACACAGCGAGCTAAGAGATGTACGTTAACCCACTTGGTCAGTACGCCGGTTCAAATCACATAATACATTGATCATTTTTTACTAAAAGTATTTTCTTTATATGTAAACAATTTCCTGTTTAAATAAAAAAAAAATATTTTTATATAACAATTTGGTCTGATCTTAATTTATAAATACCTGCTTTTTATTTCTCGCAAAGAGAGGTAGGTATTGGATTCATGCTAAAAATCGCATATCTAGATTTTAGAGAATCAGCACGTTTTAAGGTCCCTAGAATCTGATTTTAACATTTTTACGATGATATGTGTAAACGCGCGCGTGTTTGTGTGGGTGCGTGGTTGTGGAAGTACGATTTTTAAAATTCTATAGGACTAAACACCTGTTTGACTACGAATTCCTCAACTTAACAGTAATGGGAAAAACTGAATAGGTTTTGGTAACATTTGAATAACCGAAAGTAGTATTTTCTTTTAAAAAAAATTCTATATATAATTTTGTCAAAATTTTCGTTCTTACAAATATTAAACATAATTAAATTCTCCATTTGAAATATTTAAATTTTTATATTTCCTACAGATTTAGAGATAAAAGATGTAATATTCTGTTGTAAAAAATCGGAAAGCCCAAAACAACTCCAAGGAAACCAGTTTATTTATTCGAAGCTACACTACATTAATGAATTAAGCAGGCGCTGGTTTAACAATTTGAATTGTTTGTAATTGACAGAAAAATGTCAATGTCAAAAAATAACAGTTGTACTAATATCACTGAAAGCTTTTCTGGGAAGTACATTTAATATTACGTATTGTATTACATATTAATTACTTATCTAAAATTATAGGTACCTACATTAATATTGGGATCCGGTCAATTCACCGCGGAAAATTCTTCGCGGAACATTCACTTCGAGGAAAATTCACTGCACCACAATTTATCGCTGAAAGTTCACCGCAAACAATTCACCGCGGAAAATTCACCGCACATAATTCACCGCACATAATTCACCGCGGATAGTTCACCGCATATAATTCACCGCTGAAAATCCAACAGAACTAACTTTTGTCCGACCTTAAATTCCGGCCCTCCTTCATTCCAGTTAAAACCGCGGTAAATGTAGTTCTTTCCGTCTCTGAAAAATTAGGTTAGGTGTTCACCGCACACAGTAGATAAATAAATATATCTCTTTATAACGAGGTTAACCTCAATAGACTCTTACACGATTGCAATTTGCACGAGCGCCTCTAGCGACAAAGCATACAACTAATGGTTGCTATGGTTACGACTTGCAAACAAAGAACTTCTGGCTTTAAACACATTCTTAATAAACACAACGAACAAAAAAAAATAGATTAGAGAATTAGATTACAACACCGAATGGTAGATACAAATAGAATGACAGGTATAGTACTAGGGAGTGGGACATAAGACGACGAATGGGGACCTGTCTAGAAGCAAGACCTTCTATGTCTATCTTGCGTGTGTCGTCAATTCTCTAATTGTCTAGTACAGAGTAATTTCATATTACAACTCAGATAAAATGTATGAATGTTGTTAAGTGTAACACTAGAGGGTGCGGAAGAGAATAGTGCTTATACTGCTTAATGTTTTCTCTAACGCTGACACTGTTTATTCTTACTGACTGGTGATAATGAAGAATATACATACAGTTACACTTTACACTGGATGAACCCTTAGAATTTATCTTTATGAACAAGGACAATAATTTCTAAGTGTTAATCAAGTATAAAGTGTATGCGTGTTCTTCCTTACCACCAGTCAGTAAGAATAAAGAGTGTCATCGTTAGGAAAAACAGTAACCCGTATTAGCATCATTCTCTTCCGCACCCCCTCGTGTTACAGTTAGCGCCATATACTGTGTCCATGTTATCATGTTCATCAGCTACTTTGATGTGTTCTTCCTCACTCTCACAATTCGCTGTTTTCTCCGGTAGGCAATTCTCTTTAATTATTTTTTCTTCCTATACGCCCTTGTCACTCGCTATGACGGCTATTGTCGGACCTTTTGGTCGTGGGATGTCTACCACCGCAAAATGATCCTCTATTGCCAGCAAGGACTCAATTTGTTCTAAACTGATCCGCCCGACTGGCAACTCGTGCATTCCAGGCATGGCAAAAGAATCGTGGCCGTGTGCCACCGACGGATGCCCTGGAGACAACAAATCTAACAGCACTTGCAGTGCGTAAACATGGTGCGTCCATGCTGGACCATAAAAACTTGTCGTACAAGATGGAAAAATGATGGCGATATATAGTGTGCCCTGAATAGGTTATTTCTAACCAAAGCACACTGTGCCAGCAATAGGCCGCTTATAAAATGGAATTGCAAAATACAATTCCCTTCCTTTACCATTGAGCCTGAACACTATTGCACTACCGAGAAAAACTTCATCCCAGCCGTATCTTCTGCTGGCTGCTACCATGTTGTGGATATGTTACAGTTACATCTAGCAACCATGTGTCGATCACACAGTTCGATCAAGACACCTATGAAAATGTTTTAATGTTGTTAGATACGAAATAAATAAAAGTGTTTTCCCGTTTTCGCTCTGATCCAAATTCATTTGTGTTTATTATTTTGCTTTACATGTTATACTAGTTTAACGTTCTTAGTTATATTTTTACACATGTAGAGTAGTTTATAATACAACGTATATCTCCTACTCTACATATTTACAGGGTGGTGGCGGTTAGGGGTGAACATAGGGATTTAACATGGAATTTTAGTTTTTTGCAATTTCCTGGTCTTCTGTTCATTTTACGGCAAAAACTGTAGAGTACAAAATTGTTCAGAATTAAAAATTGCATATAAAAATGTATTTACATTTATTATTATGTTTTTGGTTTCTTCGCAATTTTAAAAAGAAATTTCTGTTATTTTGTAGCAATAGCCATGGAATTTTTTTTTCTGGTTGTCACAAATTATTTATAAACGTCAACCATGCGTTAATCTAACTTAAAAATTAAATAAGAACAAACAACTTTTAATTTTAATACGCATTTTTTATTGGGTATACCATTTAATAATAAACCAATGCAAAGACGCACAGCAAATCGAGGAGCTAAAACAAGAGGTCTCAGAGTTAAAGAAGTTGGTGTTAAGTCAGTCAAGAAAGAAAAACCTTCCTTTCCCTACGGTTCCTCCGAACTCGAATTTATGCTGGTATCACCTCAACTTCGGCGGCAAGGCGAGGAAATGTATTCCACCATGTCAACAAAGTTCTTCTACAAACAAATCAGAGGTTTTGTTACATCAAAACAGAAACTTAATAGATAAACTCACTTTACCATCTATTTCTAGCACTAATACTCATCCAACGACAACAAAACTCCTTTATCTGACTGATAGGCTCTCTGGCCACCGCTTTCTGATAGACTCTGGAGCCGAGGTGAGTGTTATCAAAAATTCATTGTGCGAGAAACGACGACAAAATCCTCTTACACTACAGGCTGTCAATAATTCAACCATCAAAACTTTCGGTACTAAAACATTAGAAATAGACCTCGGATTAACAATGCAATTTACATGGAGGTTTATTATCGCGAACGTTAAGCATTCAATTATCGGCGCAGATTTTCTTACATACTTTAACTTGCTGATTGACTTACCTTCAAAGCGCTTGTTACAAGCAAACCGAAACATACAAAACAATTCAAATCGAATATCTAGTATTACTACTCAACATTCCACATGCTTTACCCAACTCTTGTCAAAATTTCCTTCTCTAAATTCACCTTTTACTCCCAAACGTCAAATTATGCACAATGTCAAACACTGTGTCATCACTAACAATTCACCTGTTTTTGCACGGCCGCGCCGTCTAGCTCCGGATAAATTATCCACCGCTAAAAACGAATTCGATAAAATGTTGAAAATGGGGATCATTCGTCCATCTTCTAGCAACTGGGCTTCTCCATTGCATATGGTTAAAAAGAAAGAGATTGGCGAATGGCGACCTTGCGGGGACTATAGGGCTCTCAATGCCATCACCGTCCCTGACCGTTATCCAATTCCGCATATTCAAGATTTTACAACTAATTTATACAATTCGAAAATATTTTCAAAATTAGACCTCGTTAAAGCCTACCACCAAATACCAATGGACGAAGAATCCATTTCCAAAACAGCAATAACCACACCTTTTGGTCTTTTCGAATACTTGGTCATGCCATTTGGATTGAGGAATAGCGCCCAAACTTTTCAACGGTTCATTGACAATGTTGTCAGAGGTTTAGATTTTTGCTTCGCATATATTGACGACCTCCTTATTGCTAGTAGTTCTTTCGAACAACATTTAAAGCACTTAGAATTAGTTTTCCAAAGACTTGAAAAACATGGTATACTTATCAATCAAAACAAATGCCAATTCGGAGTCCAGAAGATCGAATTCTTAGGACACAGTATTTCAACAAATGGCATTCAACCGGTAAAATCTAAAATTGACACAATCAACAAATTTCCCTTACCTACAACTCAACAAAAACTAAGAGAATTCCTTGGCCTCATAAACTTTTACCATCGTTTTATCCCTAACTGTGCAACAACGTTAAAACCCATTAATTGTCTCATAACAAATAAACCAAACAGCTCAAAAGAGATTGCATGGTCTCCGGAAGCAAACAAAGCTTTCAAAGACATTAAAAAACAATTAACATATTTAACAACACTCACATTTCCCGCACACAATGCCCCTATATCTATCATGGTAGATGCTTCAGACACGGGAGTAGGTGCAGTTCTGCAACAACAGATAAAAGAAGACTGGAAACCTATAGCCTTCTTTTCCGCCACATTCACACCTACACAAAAACGTTATAGCACATTTGGCCGTGAATTACTAGCTATGTACCTAGCAGTAAAGAAATTTAGATATTTCATAGAAGGAAGAAATTTCTCCATTCTAACAGATCATAAACCTCTGACTTTTATGGCTAACAAAATTTCCCACAACTACACCTCCAGAGAAATAAGACACATGGACTTCATTTTACAACTAACAAGCGACATCAGACACGTATCGGGCAAAAACAACGCCGTAGCCGACGCGCTGTCCAGAATCCAAATAAACTCCATCCTCACAGACAAAACCATCGACTACGTCAAAATCGCAGCAGCTCAAAAAACCGATAAAGAACTACAGACACTGCAGACAAATAAAACGAACAATTTACAATTCAAAAACATTAAGCTTCCAAATTCTACCTGTACCTTAGTTTGCGACATATCCACTGGTAAATACCGACCATATATACCAAAAGAATTCCGAATTAACATTTTCGACCATTTTCACTCGCTATCCCATCCAGGAATAAAAACAACAACAAAATTAATAAACTCTAAATTTGTTTGGTATAAAATGAACAAAGACATACAATCCTGGACCAAACAATGCGTACACTGCCAACGTTCAAAAATAACAAAAAACACCCAAGCTCCACTCAAACCATTTTCCGAACCAAACAGTCGCTTCGACAACATTCATATCGACTTAATCCATTTACCCAATTCCCAAGGATTTTCTCATGTACTCATGTGCATAGATCGGGTCACACGATGGCCAGAAGCAATTCCAATCAAAGATTGTAACACACAAACTATAGCTGAAGCATTAGTAAACAATTGGATATCTAGATTTGGAGTTCCTTCTGTTATTACAACAGACAGGGGAAAACAATTCGAATCGTCATTATTCAAAAATTTACTTAAAATGTTGGGCACACACCACATAAAAACCACGGCATACCATCCACAATCAAATGGCATGATTGAGAGGTTCCATAGGCAGCTAAAAACTTCCCTTAAAACATATAATGACCCTATAAACTGGGTAACTAACCTACCAATCGTCTTATTAAGTCTTCGCACAACGTGCAAAGAACCTATTAATTGCAGCCCGGCAGAACTTGTCTACGGCACCACATTACACATTCCAGGCGAATTCTTCACGCAATCACCAATAGTTCCAGACCCTAACATGCCCCACTATCTCCAACAGTTAAAACAAATAATCAGCAAATTAAAGTATACAGCCCCAATCTTAAAAAACAAACCATATTTTGTAAACCCCGATCTATTTCGCACATCACATGTCTTCATAAAGCATAATGCAATAAGCCCCACCCTACAACAACCTTACGATGGGCCTTACAAAGTAATCAAACGATACGAAAAGTTTTTCAAAATTTTAATTAAAGATAAATTGGACACCGTATCAATAGACAGACTAAAACCTGCTTACTTACAATAGCCGCACAATTTTGATAACACTCATTCCTCTCCCCAAGTCCCACAAATAAAGTCATTCAATTTATGTCATTTCTTTGTAAAATGACAAGTAATGACTTCCCTTTCATTACCTGTCATTGTTTTCTTCTCTCTAAGGAGGGAGATATGTTACAGTTACATCTAGCAACCATGTGTCGATCACACAGTTCGATCAAGACACCTATGAAAATGTTTTAATGTTGTTAGATACGAAATAAATAAAAGTGTTTTCCCGTTTTCGCTCTGATCCAAATTCATTTGTGTTTATTATTTTGCTTTACATGTTATACTAGTTTAACGTTCTTAGTTATATTTTTACACATGTAGAGTAGTTTATAATACAACGTATATCTCCTACTCTACAGATATATTCTTTTACGCTGCCATTACCAGAGAACGTATTTATTGCAAGCAATACGTCAAGCATATCTGGTGACGGCTGACACGGCCTGGGTTGATGTGTCATCGCTGGCGTCGTGGCCGCAAATGTGTACATATTGCACACCAAGTACCCTCTCCTCAGTGACAAACTAATAATTCTAAAACTGTGTAGGAACTTTTTGAATAAATAAGAGCAAAATATTACTCTCATTATCCTACTGACTGCGCCACTGTAACAAGAGGGGGGTGCGGAAGGGGATGATGCTACTACTGCTTACTGTTTTCCCCAACGATGACACTCTTTATTCTATTGACTGGTGGAAAAGAAGAACACACACAAACACTTACACTTTACACTTACATTTATGGACATGGACAATACTTGAGGTTTACTGAGTACTGACTAACTAAAATTTTATTTATATGATTATTATAATTACACTACAACCTGCACTAACTTATTTAACTTATTCTTTACTAATTAAAACTAAAATAACAAAATCCTAAAGATGCCGTTGCATCCTTAGGCTAAAATACTCGTGTTACGCAGAACGCGAGTCAAAACTTAAAACTCTTACATGTTTACTAGCTGAGTACAGACATCTTCTGGACGTGAAACTAATACCAACTATCTATAACAAAGTTCTATTTTCAGGACAGGATTATCTTACGGGTACAGGGTGCGTAGTGTAGGGAATTCAAAGTCACGCACGTATGCATAATAATTTCTAGACATAATGGTCAACAAATAAATGTCGTGACTATAGATACAGAAACAACGTTGGATACCAATAACCACTGATATTGTATAATATGGGTGAACCCAGACGCGACTATCATAATGTGATAAGAATTTCTAAAATAAATTTTGACAATTATAACTTAAATTGATAAAATTTAGTTTAGAAATTCTTATCATGGTAGTCGCGTCTGAGTTCACCCATGTCATACTATATCAGTGATAATTGGTAACCAACGTTTTTTCTATATCTATAGTCACGGCATTTATTTGTTGATCAATAAGTGTAGAAATTAGTATGCATACGTGCGTGAGTTTGAATGCCCTAGCCTATGCACCCTGTACCCCTAATATAATCCTGTTCTGAAGATAATGATTCGTTTTAGACAGTCGGTATTAGTTCGTTACTAAAGTTCAAAAATTGTTTATTATATTCGTACGATGATTTCATGCAAATGCAGTGTAGCCAACCTTATGATAATTATTGTAGGCACATGTAAGATAATTGAGAAGGTGTACGATTAGGAAAGAAGAACGAACTAAATAATTACAATGAAGAAGTTTGAGATACAACACATAATTTTGAGTGTCTTTACAATACCTTCAATGTCCGAAATAAGTAACATTGAATGTCAGGCTGACAGATTTGGACCATCCTATTGCCAACAGGTGAAAAATTCATTGACTTCAAAAAAAATTCTATAGCTCATTTGGTTCGAGCATACTACCGAAAACAGGAAGGCCCTGGGTCTAAATCTCGGCGGAGGCCATGAATTTTTCTCAAAATATTTCTTCCTATTGTGACGCAATCGGTACCTACCTGGTGGAGGTTCTCGATCACTAGAAACATAGGGGAGTGCCTGTAGCTGTAAATTCGTAAGCGGGGTCGTGGGACGTGACAAGGAAATGTGATCAAAATGCAAGCAAATCAAAGGGCGCCACCGGCGCTAATGAGTTAATGTGTATGAATGGTGTGCGCCAGACCACCGATGATGTTCGAGTGAAAAAGTTCCTTTTTTGAAAAACCAAAATAATATTTACCAAACTTTTATTTGCCGGCAACAAATAGAAAAAATACAAAAAAAAATTAAATCTGCCTTTTGAATAAAAAAACTGAAAATACTTATCTAAGTTTTCGGGGCGCTTCTGTCGGGCCTGGAGCAGACCAAGCCCACCTGGTGTGAGCTGGCAGGCTTGAAACGAAGGAAAACAGACGTTGGTTGTTGGTAGTTTCAAGGCCGCTCCTGGATGTTATTGAGAGTAGTTGTAAAACCACGTCGTAAAGTGTCTGTTGGTGGTTGCAGAATTACGCCGAGATGTGGCTGTCGATGGTTTCAAAGCCACGCCGGGATGTGGCTGTTGATGGTTTCAAAGCCACGCCGGGACCTTGGCCTCCACAAATAACTTGTATACTTGTAATCGTGTATTCGAATTTTCGGCGTCGCATCCAGGGAAACCACTCGGCCTCTAGGGTTGCGGGTGACCTTGACACCAGTCTGCTCGGAAAACCCGCTGAGACGCACAGCTCAACACCAGGCGGACCCCAACCACTCCACACCGGGGCGAGAAAAATTTATTACAAAACACAAAGCTATGGCAGAAAATAGTTCTTGCGACAGAGTCGCCTTTGTTTCCACAAAAAAATTCTTCACACAAAAACAAGGAAAGTTAAAGTTACCAAACTGACCAAAAAAAAAAAAAAAAAAAAAATTGAAAAAATCGAGAACCCTTTTTTCTCCAAACAAAATACTTACAACTAATAATTGTCCTAAATGACTTGAATGACTGATGAGATGTTTTACAAAAATTTGCAGAACTAGACTGCCTACCCAATACAATTGTAGCTAAAAGTGAGGTGATGATGAATACGCAAAGCACGACGTAGAGCTCTGAACGGGATTGCCGATTGACGCTAAAAGCTTAGCAGAAAATTTACTCAATCCTCCCACAAGTTGTGCGTTCACTACAGAATTAAACTAAAAAAAAAACAACTGGCAGAATCTGTAGTAAACTAAAGAACGAAAAAGACAAAAAGTAACCAAATAACTTTTGAGAGGATTGTTAACTGAAGTTAAGTAAAAATTTGCGAACGCGACGTAAATAAACTGCACAAATTATCTTCGCAAAACCAGTCGCTCAAAATCCACTCTGGAGTAGGTAAGGTTAGGATTGTGTGGTTGTGTCTAGGGAACGAAATGGAGAATGAATATGAATCCCAAAATTATTAGTGAGTGATTTTACCCGAATTATGAGTGAAAGAAATGATAGTGCTGAACTAGTAAAAAAATTGAGAACAAAAAAAGGAAGTGCAAAGTTTACTAAGTAAAAAAAATATAAAGAAAAGAAAACTAATTTAGTAAATTAGTAAATAGAACTGATTAAGTATAATAAAATTTAAACATATAAGAATGAAAAGAAATTTTAGTAAGAATATTAAAAAAATAGTAAAGTAAAAAAAAACAATAAGTTTCAGTAAAACAAATTATAGCAAAGAGTACTGAACGTACTAGAAAGCAAAATAAATCTGACTCACAAAGCGTGAGTGCACGTTTTTCTTACAACTTAAAAAAATCTAAATAAAAGTACCAAAAAATGCCTAAAGGTAAGTAAATAAATCAGGAAATACTTACAGTACAATATTCTACGAAACAAACTAAAGTGGTATAAAACCAGACTCCGTAAAATACTATCAAAAAAAACCGACTCTAAAAACGTGCACACACACTTGTCGCTGACCAAGGAGCTGCCTGACTAAGAAGTGAAACCAAGAAGAGCGAGGGACGCTGATACAAGCGTATTTATGCTTGCAGAAAAGAACTGAAGATAGGTAAAGAATCTAAAGACTGTACAAAATTATCAAAAAACAGGGGTGAGCAAAAAGTAGCCGTTACACAATTTAACTTATTCCGTACCTACATGAATTGCTTCAGAATTAAATTTTGATTCTATATTTTTAATTTAACGCTTAACGTATGCAGGTATGAATATTAATCAGCTTAGATATAAAAATTCAATCAAATTTTTTGCTGCAGTAAAATAATATATTTAAATAAAATAACTAATATAACATAATAGTTATTTACGATGTAAGTGGAGTATAGACATTATTAACGCACGTATTGCGAATTGCCCTACGAGCCCGCAGGGCGAGTTAGGGTAATCACATAGTGCGTTAATATTGTAGTATCACACGAATATCGTACAAAATTTTGTTTATCACCATATATCATTTTAATTTTGTAATAATCTTGTTATCCCACTGAATGTTTTAATGAAAATTATTACATTAGAATTTCATTACCGCATTCATTGGGCTATTATAAAACTAATATGAGTGCAATATGGTATAACTTATGCCACGGGGATATAAAAAAAATTCATGAAAAAAAAACGAAAACAATGGAAAAATAATTTTGATGAACAATAATCTTTACCCCAATTAAAAGGCCAGAAGTAAAATGTTTAAAATCTTTTCATATATTCCCTCTTTATTCTTCAATATAACTTATACTAATTGAGACCATCACAATTAAAAATGGTAAACAGGTACACTGAACACTCTACAATTGAAAAGCCGTAATAACAAGTTTAAGGTTATATGCTTTAATTGTTTGAATTTATTTACCTAATGGTAAGGTTTCCAGCTACTACACTCGGAAGAATAAGAATTGCTGTTAATTTTATTACAATACTATGTTATTAATACTTTTATGTGGGTATTCGTATAAGTACCTACACTGTATATAGGAAATGATTTAAGAAAAACATACTTAATGCCGTTAACACCGTTTATTTCTTTTGTCGTAAAAGCGGCTCCAGATCAATGATTTTACAATACCAAGAACATTTTTCATTTTCAAGTCGTCGTCCAAATCTACAGGAGCATGTGGGCCATTAGTAGATTATATGTAACGTACGGAAGAGGTTTACTTCGCTTAATGTGATTAATTTATTTTCAGTTTAAAATCATTTTAAACTTCTATTTTTATTTAGATATTTGTAAATATTCAATAATATATAGGACAATAATATAATACTAGTTATGGGTGGTTCGTTCAATTTCAGTGAGACAATTAAATTTGCTCCGCTCACACAAGTAAGTTGTTCAATGTGAGTCGTTCACTTGAACGACTCTTTTCAAACGCTCAAGCGCTCTTCATGTGTGCTGTGATTGCTGTGCTCATTTGCGCGAGTTTCGTATGTTTTGAACGACTCGTAGCGTACAGCGTAGCATTAGCTCAGCTCTATTTCCTGCTCCGTGCTGTATTTTGTACAGCTGTGCTACGGTGCTATTTACTGAGCGGTGTCACCTATGCTAGTGTGCTGTTTAACGAACGATGAGCGATATAAAGACCACAGCACGTGATCGCAGAGATAGTGTGAACTGGTGAGCCAAGTGCCGTACTGTGCGAGTCGTTCAAAATGAACGACTCGCTCATGAACGACACACCACTGTTTAAAACACACTCTTCAACTGTTATTTTCTATGTATTATTTACAAATGACTATCTTGCTTATTTCAATATTTAGTAATTCATTTCATAATATTTCAAAAATAGAAACTGCATATGTATATGTTAATTATTAGCCAAATTTGTCTTCTTCTTCAGATTTTCCCATTCATTAAAGGTCGCTATTCTTAATTTTCTTCTTCTCATTTCTGTTTTACGTGTCATCCTCATCCAGTTCCTTTTTTCTCAAGTCTGCCGCAATACAGTTTATCCATCTTATCTTTGGTCTTTCTCTGTTCCTTTTATCCTCTACTACTAAACTGTTCATTCTTCATCTTTCCTCATGACATATCCATAGCAATGTAATCGTATCTCTTGTATCTCTCTAGAAACTTATATCACTCGTGCCCATTGCCCTTATGCTATCATTCCTTATTCTATCTTTTCTTGTCTTTCCCACCATCCATCTCAACATCCTCATCTCTGCCTCGTTCATTTTCTTTTCATTAATTTTATTTATAGGCCAGGTCTTACTGCCATATATCATAGCCGGCCTTGCCACTGTTTTAAAAACTATCCCTTTGGCTGCTCTTCCATGTTTTCGGTCACACAGTACCCCAGATACTCTTCACCATTTTCTCATCCTGCCTGAATCCTATGGTTTATATCTCTCTCAAATCCACCATTCTGATCAGTATATGATACGAGATATTTAAAATCTTCCACTCTAGCTATGTTTTCTCAATTGACCTTCATTTTTTCTATCTCGCCATCTCCTCCAAACCACATTTACTCAGTTTTCGTCCTGCTAATCTTGAGCCCTGCATCTTCAATAGCCCTCCTCCACCGTTTAAGCTTTTTATTCACAGTTTCTTTAAATGTGTCTACTAACAATATGTCGTACGCATAAAGCATATTCCAAGGTGTCGGATCTCTCATATTTCGCCAATATACCTACTACAAGAATAAACAAGTAGGGACTTACAGCTGAACCTTGATGTAATATATAGGGAATCTTTCCGTCAGGCCCACGCTGCTTTTTTCTCTCGTATGTACTCTTTCATACATGTGCTTAATGAGCCAAACGTACTTCTCTGCCAACTCTTTCTTTCATACATCTCCACAGTTCCTTTTTAGGTACTGAATCGTATGCCTTTTCAAGATCTAGGAAACTATGATGCCGATCTTTTTGTTTTTCGCCACACATTTCCAGCAACTGTCTCAGGGAAAACAAAGCATTAGTTGTTTTTCTTCCAGACATGAAACTAAAGTGCTCTTCACCTATTAATGTATCTTATCGCAATCTGCTTTCTTTAATTTTCTCTCATATTTTCATTGTGTGCAATAATTTAATACCTCTATAATTTATACAATCTTGAATGTTACCTATTCCCACATATATATATATATATATATATATATATATATATATATATATATATATATATATATATATATATATATATTTGTACCATTATATTCTCTTTCCAAGCCTTAGGTATTATCTCCATCTCATAAATTTTGCACATAAGTTCCCACAACAGGTTTACTTCTTCATTTAGAACACCATGGGATCCTAAATGCTTTCCATTCATCATATTCTTAGCCTTAGAAACTTTCATTTTCTTTATTCCAAGAATTACACTCATTTGGTGTCTCGCAGAACAGATCATTTTTTGGGTGCTGTTTATTCAGCATCTTACTGAAGTATTCCCCCATCTGTGTCTAATTATTCACCAACACTACTTTGAATCTTAATTGCATATAGACCATTTTAATGTGTACACGAAATAACTTTTTTCCTTACTTTTAATACGCTATCTATTTGTAAAAGTATCATCCTTAAAACAGATAGACATGCTTTGAACTTCATTTATTTTGTTTATCTGACTACTATAAGAATTTTGTAAAATATAATTTTGCTGTGTTGCAGTCGCCAAAGTGCATATATAATTAGTGATATGATATAAAAAAGAAAAGACTGTCGCCAGGGACACGTTAATATCTATTTGTAAAAGTATCATCCTTAAATCAGATAGACATGCTTTGAACTTCATTTATTTTGTTTATCTGACTACTATAAGAATTTTGTAAAATATAATTTTACTGTGTTGCAGTCGCCAAAGTGCATATATAATTAGTGATATGATATAAAAAAGAAAAGACTGTCGCCAGGGACACGTTAATATCTGTGTGTACCTAATAAATGAAGATACAGGCTAAAACGTCATCAACACTTATGACGTAGATATTTCTAATGTACCTTCTTAATTGAGTATAGAATTTACATCGTTTACGTTAATTTAATGGTATATATATATATATATATATATATATATATATATATATATATATATATATATATATATAACAGTTAAATGGATAACGGTGTAGCAGTCAAGGAGATGGAATTTTTTTTTATTTTTAAATCAATACACTCTTTTAAGTTATTATATATATATATATATATATATATATATATATATATATATATATATATATATATATATATATATATATGTGCCGACGCGGGCAATACGATTTTAAGAACTATTTTTACGTTGCTCGCGCCGGCACAGGGCTTACGTTATTTACATTTATTACATTTGTATTTTACATGTTTGAAATAGCAATCTATGACTTTGTTATTTTATTTACTGTTGTTATGTTTATTTTTTGATATGTTATTGTTAATTTTTGAATTTTGAAAGTGAACAAGAGAAAATAAATAGCTCTTGAATAATATCATTCTTCTTTATTGAACTTCATCATTTCATTCATTATGTAACATTAAAATTTCCAGTTACTCATCTGTCCATTATATTGTGTACCGAAGAATCAACATCCTTCGCTACATATTTGGTGACCCCGAAAGTTGAGCAACGCTCCTCGACGAGCAACGTATATTTATATCGAAAAGTTTTTCGTCACTCCCCTAGATGTGTGAATATTGATCCTGCAATGCAACATATCACTACCCTCAACTATTGAAGATTATCATCGGCCCCAACGTACCGATCATTCGTTTCTGAAACTGCTACAGCAGCTCATCGTTTTGTACGTCAGCCCTGATTCAACCAGTTTCATCGTGGAAACATCACCTGAATGTCATCAAGAAGGAATTCCAATTACCTATACAGATATTAACCTTTTTTTAAAAATTTAATCACTTAAAATTATACAATATTATTATTACCTTTTTATGTGCGTAGTTTTTTGGAACCCAGCGGATGGAGCCACCCACTGCAGATGTCAATGTGGGTGTTCTGCCGGATCCAGGTACGCCGGCGGAAGATTTGCCCCAAAATGCCTCGTTCGCCGTCAAACTCCCTATTTTTTGGAATCACAGTCCTTCGGCATGGTTCACATGCATAGAAGCTCAGTTTCGTTTGGCCCGAATTACACGGGATGACACAAAGTTCAATTATGTTTTGTCAGCCTTGCCCCAGGAAAGTATTACAACAATAACAGACATATTACATTCACCTCCACTAGATAATAAATATGATTTTTTAAAAAATAACTTGATTTCACGACACTCTATTAGTGAGGAAATGAGTTTGGAAGAAATATTATCAGTTTCGGATTTTGAATTAGACCATCCATCAGAATCATATAGGAAAATTATTACATTAGCTGGAAATAATCCTTTTCTAAATAATGATTTACTATTCAAACTTTGGTTACGGAAGTTACCTTCAGCAATTAAGATAGCTCTTATACCAATAACAGAAAAACCTATTTCGGAATTTCTTGTTGTAGTAGATAAAATTTGGGAATTAGATAAACCTATTATAATTTATCAGCTTTTAAAAAAGATTCAGAAAAAAATCAATTTAATTCACAAACAATCACCTGTTGAGCAGCATAAAGATATTTCCTCAGTTAAATTTGAACTACAGCAATTACGAGCTGATTTTAATAAATTTTTGACATTTCAGAAAAATAATTCAAACAATTACTTGTCAAATCAAAATAATGACAGTTCATTGTGTTGGTATCATAATAGATTCGGGAAGAAAGCTTTCAAATGTATTAAACCTTGCACATTTAATCTTACCTTTCAATCAAATAAAAATCCTTTAAACTAGTAAATTTGCCTACTCTAGCGGATAGTTGCGCAACTCATAATTCATGTCGCTTACAAGTTTATGACAAAATTAATAAACTTAAGTTTTTAGTCGATTCAGGAGCTGAAATTTCTGTTATTCCAAATTCTTACTATAAAATGAAACAGTCTGATTCCAAACTTTTTCTGACAGCAGTTAATGGTTCTAATGTTAAAACATTCGGCACCAAATTTTTAAAACTCGATTTAAGCTTAAGCAAAATATTTCATTTTTGTTTTGTTATTGCAAATGTAGATCAGCCCATTTTAGGAGCCGATTTTATTTCAACTTTTTCCCTTCTTATCGATCTCAAAAATAAAAAACTAATAGAACAAAACAAACATCAACTTTCTGATATTAGCATCAGCAAAATTTATACAAATAATAAAGAAATAAATGAATTAATTAACAAATTTCCTAAAGTTATCTCACCTATCAACTTTAATGAACCAGTTTCACATAAAGTTAAACATCATATTGAGACAAATGGTATCCTGCCCTATGCTAAACCTAGGCAATTAAATCCCGAAAAATTTTCAATTGCTAAACGTGAGTTTGATGACATGATTAAATTAGGCATTTGCAGAATATCAAATTCACGAGTCTCTTCTCCTCTTCACATGGTTCCTAAAAAAGAAGGTTCCTGGAGACCATGTGGAGATTACAGAGCATTAAATCTCATAACAATCCCTGATAGATACCCTTTTCCTCATATTCATTCTTTCCATAATAATTTGTTCGGTTGCAAAGTTTTTTCAAAAATTGATTTAGTTAGAGCTTATCATCAGATACCTGTTGCTGAAGAGGATGTATATTTAACTGCTATTACTACACCTTTTAGCCTTTACGAATTTACTAGAATGCCTTTTGGCCTTAAAAATGCAGCACAATCATTTCAAAGGTTTATGAATGAAGTTTTGCAGGATTTGGATTTCATTTTTGTTTATTTAGATGATATTTTAGTAGCTAGTAAAAATTCTTCCGAACATTATAAACATCTTAAAACTGTTTTTGAAAGACTACAGTTATACGGTGTTAAAATCAAACCAGAAAAATGTGAATTTCATGTCCCCTCTCTCACATTTTTAGGTCATGACATTTCAAAAGAAGGTATTAAACCTGCAAGTAACAAAGTTAAAAATATTAACGATTATCCTCCTCCTACTACCTGTAAAGGTTTACAAAGATTCTTAGGCATGATTAATTATTATCATAGATTTATTTCTAATTGTGCTACAATTCTTACCCCTCTTTATAAAATAGTTTTAAATAAAAACCTAACGACAATTTAATTTGGAATGACACAGAAATAAATGCTTTTAATTTAGTCAAAACTAAACTAGCAATAGCTTCTTTTCTGGTTTTCCCAAATGAAGCTGCTCAGCTATCTATTTCTGTAGACGCATCCTCCACAGCTGTGGGTGCAGTTTTGCAGCAATATTCTGGCGGTTCTTGGGAGCCTTTAGCTTATTTCTCTAGAAAACTTTCAAAAGCCGAAAGCAATTATTCAGTTTTTGATAGGGAATTATTAGCGGCTTACTTAGCAACTAAACATTTTAGATATTACGTAGAAGGAAAATAATTTTTTATTTCATCTGATCATAAACCATTATCAACTTTACTATTCGTAAAGGCGGAAAGAACTCCTCGTCAGTACAGACTTTTGGACTTTATCGCACAATTCACTTCAGATATCCGTTATATAAAGTAACATCGGAAACCTCCTACCTGTTGAGAGAAGAACTCCGCAGTACAAAACATGTGCTCTAGAAAATTGCACTAATTTTTCTGTTTTCGTAAAAAACTTAACTTTTCGGCCATTTACACCAAAATTTTTATTAATTATTGACTATTTAATTCTGCATAAACATTAAAATATATTTCATCATGTTATTCAGCGAACGCTAACACAAAGTGAACAAATTTTGAAACTACGTATAACTTAATGTAAAATCAAAAAACTTTTCGGCCTTCTACACCTAAATTTTGAATATTATTAAAAACGTAATGCAGCTTAAATTTTGAAGAAAACAAAAATCCATATGAATTCATCAGTACGATGAACACACATCACAATAGAACCAATTTTAATTGTAAGTAATTATAAATTTATTGTAAAAATAGACTCCATAGTGACTGTAAACTTGTGTTTCCAGCAATCCAAAATTGTAATAAAACACCGATATATTTTTATATTTTTCAATGAAGCTATATTATAACTCAACTTCACATTATTGTAAGTTTGCATACTAAAATGTTAACCACTATTTGGTACATTGATTGTATAATTTTACAGCATCCTGAAGAAGGATTAAATAAATCCGAAAGCTTGATGAAATAATCAAGAACGATCTCTATTTTCATGCCCTTTCACTGAAATCCTACAAAAGTTATAACTATATATATATATATATATATATATATATATATATATATATATATATATATATATATAAACATATTCAGAATTTGTAAGTTTAATATCTATATTTTTAACTAACCGAAATAAATTTAATATTTTATTGTCTATACGATGTCTTGGAAATAGGGGGACATGGCATGGCTTAACCACAGATTCCTGGGCCCAAGATCAGAACCACACCGTATCACCCTCAAGCAAATGGGTGTGTAGAACGTTGGCACAGATCTCTAAAAAATGCACTGACATATATATATATATATATATATATATATATATATATATATATATATATATATATATATATATATATATATATAACACAGTATCCCAAATCTTCTCTAAGGATTGATCTAAGTCCCAGTAATACTGTAGGTAGGTTCTTAAACCAATTATTAACATCTAGGTGAGCCATCAGTGCATTTTTTAGAGATCTGTGCCAACGTTCTACCCCTGATCACATAACTATCAGATTCGCCAAGTTCGTATAAAATCTGGCAAGCAGATTTATGATTAGTTTGCCTTCAGTAGCCAGACGGCGCCACCATTGCACCATAGTTTGTCGTCAACTACTAGATGGCCGCAATGCTACCGATAATTATGGTTTCTGCAGTATCAGATTATTTGAATAAATTCAAACTGATTTTTTACGTTTCATATATACTTATAATGAATAATTATCTTTTTTCGTACGCGTCTGAATTATAATTCTGGTTTATTTTAGCAAAAATTTGAAAAATTAACGTATTTTATGAAATTTTTATACTGTATAAAATATTAAAATAAATAGCTTTCCTTCACTGAATGTTTATTAAAAGCAAAATGTACATTTCGACTACAAGGTCATCATCAGATGTGTACTGGTACATAAATACAAAAACAGAGGCTTTTATATTACTTCTGAGATATTAGGTAATTCAGGAAATCCCAGGTAGGAATCTGGAAAGTATTGTTGAGGAGCTTTGCTTTAAAGATTAGGGCTTTCCTTAATTTTACAGTGTCGTCAAAGTACATTTATGATATGTATATTTGTTTTTTAGTTTTGACAAATTTTAATAAGTTGTCTAGTGGAGAAAGATCTGTTTCTGTATTTAATACACAGTCTGCAAATTTATTCATGTGTATGGCTTCCAGTGCGTTTATATTTTTCTTTTCTTTACATTTTTGGATACATTTTACGTCATTTATTAAAACTATGGCTTGTATTATGATTATGTAATGCAAGAGAAGAATACAAAATGTTTTTATTTTGCTATAATATAAATGTTCTTTGAGTCTTTTGCTTATTTTTCTTTTTGTCTGTCCGATGTATCTTTTGACGCAATCTTTACAATGAATGGAATATATCCTCGATGATTCTAGTGGATCTTCTTTGTTTGAATGATTTCTAAGTAGATTTTTAAGGAGTAATTGTTTTTGAAGGCTAAATTTATATTAAATTTTTCTATAATATTGGAAAATTTGTGTTGTAATTTATTATGAAATCAAATGTGAATTTAAATTTAAATGTTTGGATTTGGTTTCTGCGTAATGGGCCGTAGATTTTCTAATATGTTCTTTTTGATTGTGTCTGTTTAGAATCTAGTATATTATGTAAATAATGTAGATTGTATCAGAAAATGTAAAGAAAAATCTAAACACCCTGGAAGCCATACACATGAAAAAATTTGTCAAAACCAGAAAACAAATATACATATCATAACTGTACTTTGACGACACTGTAAAATTAAAGAAAGCCCTAATCTTGAAAGCAGTTCTCCTCACCAATACTTTCCAGATACCTGGGATATCCTTAATTACCTAACATCCCAGGACTAATATAACAGCCTGTGTTTTTGTATTTATGTACCAGTACACAATTGATGATGACCTTGTAGTCGAAATGTACATTTGGTTTTTAATAAACATTCACTGAAAGAAAGCTATTAGAGTAAAATAAATATATCATCACGACATACTACCCATTGCTGGGTGTGCCAGTCTGCTTTATACACAGATATAAAGCTATTTATTTTAATATTTTATACATCCTTCACGTAACTCAAAAGTTATCAGTGGCGTAACTAGAAGTCCAGTCGCCGGGTAGCAAAACTTTTACTACCGCCTATTAATATTTAGTAAATGCAAATTCGAAGCAAACAAGTACACATGACTTAACATACTCGTATATATTTATACATCACCTTAACACGTATAGTTTCTTCTTATTAAAAGCATATTAGTATTCTTATAAATGTTATTGTTAATTACTTAGCTACTTATATACAAAGTGTCCTATTTAAATGTACGTCCGCGAATAACCCGAGAAATATGCATCTGATCAAAAAATATTCCTTATCAAAAGTTTGAGGGTTCGGAGGGGGACATCGGATTCTATCAATCCCCCCCCCCCCTTGAAAACCATTGGGAGGGGAAGGGGACAACTTTGTACTCTTAATTAGGAACCCCTATTTCTTTATTGCAGATTCGGATAGATTGAAAAATTGAAAAAAATTACCTGACGCTTTTCCCGAAATTTTCGACACATTTTGTTAAAACGTTTGGCGGTATCGATCCGATCTACAGGCATTTCTGATCCTCCGTGACTTTGTGTACTATACAAAACAAAACTTTCCGTGGCATGTTTGTTTTTTGGGTGCAAAGGCGTAAAAACTAATTTCATTGAAAATGAAAATTGAGTCCTTTTAAATATTATTTTTCGCGATTTAGCAGCTGCAAATGCATCAATAATCTTGTCACTTACACACATCCATGTGCTAGTGAATTCCGGAAATGTCAGTTGTATTACATATTTGAAATTTAAAAATAAAAAATATGCAGTAATAATTAAACATTACAAGTAATATAGTTTTCGTTTCAGTTAAGTCCAAGTGCGTTTTATGTCTTATATGGTAACATTTTTTTCTTTAAGATTTTTTCCGTTTGCGCTTTCTTCTTATTTGCGAGTTTTTAAACAGCCAATAGGCGCCTATAGTGCTTAGGCGCCGGGTTGCGCCGCAACCTCTGTAGTTACGCCACTGAAAGTTTTATTATGTATACTGTATGTCCCCGAATAGAGATCAGAAGGATTTTTTAAAATTATTTTTAACAGCTTTAAAAATAAATAGAAACAAATGCATAAGGGTGTATTCTGTAATTTACTATGTTAATTTTTACTCTGTTAAAACCCATAACTAATAGAAACAAATTTATTACCTGTCATTTAATTTTTTATTTAGTGGTTGCTATTACTGTTAATGTTAAAAAACATGCGCTCTGAGTAAAATTTAACCAGATATTGTGCGTTACAGGCGAAATAAATTTTAGCGTCCTTTTCATCCGACGAAATAATGTATAGGGAGTACACACTATTTTTAAGACAAGGTGTAGGAAAGATAAGAGCTGTTTGATTCTGTTTTTTATTGAATAATAACGGGGTTTTCCTAATTCCTAACATTCCGTTCTTAAAAAAAATTGTATAAAGAAAGTTTTTTGAAAATAAAAGAAAGTATAAAACCGCAACAAATTTTTAAAAAAATAGTTATTTTGTAATAAATAATCTAATTAA
Organism: Harpalus rubripes; assembly: GCA_963082715.1. NCBI lineage: Eukaryota > Metazoa > Arthropoda > Insecta > Coleoptera > Carabidae > Harpalus > Harpalus rubripes. Next base: position 46,265,385 of record OY720448.1, on the reverse strand, counting down.
AATAAACGTTATAGTATTTTTAATTCGGCGTCCCTCAAAATTAGAGCCCCGGCAGTCGTCCGTCTCGCCCGCCCATTTAACCGGGCCGGTCTCTGTTCCTTTATTTTCTAGAAATGCCCTTCTCTAGGTATGTTTCTAATAAAGTCTTCCAATGGAATTACCACCCGTATTACAAAGAAATGTTTATACTTGTGTTTCAACTATTGAGCTGCAAAGTAGTCAGAGGTTGTATCTACCCGACTTAAGTGTGCATTGTGCGTGTGCTCGAAATAGACATCTTATATCTTTGGGCTCCTCATTTGTCTGACAGCGAGGCTCTTGTCCATAGTACTTATTTGTACTCGTATTTGTTGCTAAAATTGCTTAAACAAATTCGAAGCATATTTTTTTGTTTAGTGCAGTGTGGTATATTTGTGAGTAACAAACATTTAGCAGTTCGGACTTATTTTTAACATGCCAGGAAATACGTGCAAAAGAAGACAAATTGAATATCCAGAACTTAAAATGTACCGGTTTCCGGTGAAAGATCTTGGCCGTTTGAAACAATGGAAAATAAATTCAGGTAAGCATTATATTTCTCAGTGTTTTTCTAAAAATAATATGTTATTGTATCTTCGGTAAGATAACAATGGGGTATGTAACCATAAGGGAATTAATCTCCTATGTACTTGTAAAAAAAATAACATCCGGTATAAATTAATCAGTGTAATTTTTCATTGTAATAATAATTAAACATTGTTTCCTAATAAGAAAGTTATTTGTAATTGAATGTTTTCGAGAAGGGAAACGGTGACGAGAGACGCGGGCGTGTTAGCGATTTACATCTATCGTTTTTATGAGATTCTGTCGCGCTCAGTACATTATGAGGGCACGATACCCTTTCTCCAAAATTTTAATAATTTATTTCTGGTAAACTACAAATAAGTAATCTATTTAACAAAACTGATGTGGCCAACCCAATACCTCCCGCCATTTATTTTTTATTAATTTAGGGCCGGTACTTCAATTTCCTGGTAAAGTGTCAGGTATGAACTATTTCATTGTCAGATAAAATAAAAATACCGCATCGTATATTTGACATGTGTATAATTTTGACAATTTACGCTATAATATTGATGCGAGATTTTTACCAGGAGATGGAAGTACCGACCCTGAAATATACATACGAGTACTTACTTATTTACTTATGCTGGGAACTGTATTAAATTCCTTTCCATGTAACTAGAGGTCTATTTACTATTTTCTTTTTAAAACGTTACAATTATTAATTTGAAATGATTAGTTCTTTGACAGTAATATTTATCTGTCAGTTACATACATTTGACATATAAACTGTGCAACCAAGGAGTTGTGCTTATTTAAAGCGTAGGCTCCGGGATTTAAATTATAGATAATTTTATAAATTTATCCATAAAATATATAGAATAGTTATTTGTATACCAAGGCCGCGAAATCACTCTTTAGCGTACCGAGAGAAAAATTGTCGCCGAGGCCGCTTGCGGCCGAGGCAAAACAATCTCGAGGGCGCTGAAGGATTTCGCGGACCAGGTGTACACAATATTTTTTGTGCAACCGTAAAAAATATGTAATTACAAATTTTATTAAATTTAAATAGTTTCATTGTAAATAGAAAGTTAGCTTTCAAGGTGGCTATGGGATTAACATTTGATAAACAAAACCATGCAATTCTCAAGTGTCAAAGTGATTGTTTACCTAATTTCGCGGCCGCTACCATGACAACGGCCGCGAAATTCATTTCGTGGCCGTTATCATAACAACGGTCGCGAAATCCAATTTCGCGGCCTGTATTGTGGCTGCGAAATGCTTATTTCGCGTCCGGTTGCACAAAAAAATTATTAGTGTAAACCTGTAGAAAATTTAATAATCTTTAATTTTTATGATAACATAAATATCGAAATAATAATATTTAAAGGTATTTTTCAAAGAAAACTATTTTGAGCCCTCCAAGTAAAGTGTCATTTCCAGTTATCCGATTTAAACCAAAATCTTGGGTCTTTCCATATTAAAACAAGGTCGAAATACAAGGTTTCAAAATCTTCTGAATGATAGTATTTGAGTTAGAGCGTGTAGAGGATCCACACACACACACACACACACACACATACATCATCAGGAAAATGCTAATATCGGATTCTAAGGACCTTAAAACGTGGTCATTTACCAAAATCTCGGTATGCGATTTTTAGCACGATCCCTATACCTCCCTTACTAAGGATAGCGGGAGGTAAAAACACGGGTATTTTTTTTGTCTAATCATAATTTAGTCACATATCCCATTAGTTGAGTTTTTTTCTGGACCAGTAAACTTATTATTTTATATTTTCACAGGAAATACATCATTATTTGATTTGGACGACGAGAAATTAAAAAATCGGTATATTTGTGAGCGGCATTTCACTCTAGATAATTTTCTCAATGCTTCAAGACACCGATTAACGTCATCAGCTATACCTGTCATACAAAACTATAAATCAAGATGTGCCTTCTCTTTCCGGATGTACGACACCTACAAAAACAATTCAGCAGCCAGACTCTGATAAGCCATCAGCAATCGGAAGCACACCATCTCCCCGTTTGAAGATCAAAACTCCAAAAAAACGATATGTCCAAAATCAAGATACAGTAGGCGAAATACAAGTGTCTCCTGCTGAATCGTTCACAACAGAAATTTGTACATCAGTAGACAAGGAAATTGTAGAAGCTCTAATTGATATGCCTTCAACATCCAAAACAAAACCAGTAAAAAGAAAATTATTAATGGAACAATGGAAGATGATACACCTCGGAAAAAGAAGTTAAAAATGTGTCTTCGGGATAATCGAAAAAAATTACAAAATTAAACTGCGCATATTTCAAAATTAAAAAATAGAGTAAAACACTTTAAATCTTTCAATCCGCTAAATATCATAAACAATTTTGATTTTCCCTCATCTTATTCCAAAACACTTGCAAATATGCAATTTAAATCTAAAAGAAGACAGTGGACCATTCCCGAAAAAAAAATTCTCTAATGCTATTTTATAAATCGCCGAGTGCGTATGAATTTTTAAGAAATACTTTAAAAGTTGTATTACCAGCATCATCCTCTATACGACGCTGGATTGGTTCATCTAAATATAAACCTGGATTTAATTCAAAATTGTTTAATTAAATAAAACGTAAATTTCATTTGAAATCACGCATGGAGAAAACTTGCATTTTATGTTTCGACGAAATGGCCATTATGACATCATTAGAATATTCCAAAGACATGGATTATATTAAGGGTTTTGAAGATCTAGGGCATTTAGGTAGAACTTCTAAAATTGCAAAATATGCATTAGTGTTTTTGGTAAGAGGCATTTACTCTTCATGGAAACTACCTTTGGCTTACTTTTTGTCTCATTCAGGGGTAAAATCAGAACAATTATCAATTTTAATTCGTGAAATAATAGATAAATTATACGAGTCAGGTTTAATACCAAAAATCCTAGTATGTGATCAGGGCACAAGCAATCAAAGTTCAATGAAAAATTTAAATGTTTCATATGATAAACCTTATTTTCAAAATTCAGGTAATAAGATTTTTGCAATTTACGATGCACCTCATTTGTTTAAAAGTTTACGTAATAATTTACTGACTGGTAATTTTATATTTAATGGTAAAACTGTTTCGTTTCAAGACATAAAACGTACATATGATATAGATAAACAAAACAAAAAAAGTAAAATGTTATTGAAGTTGACAGATGCTCATATACATCCAAATCCATTTCAGAAAATGAGCGTAAAATTAGCAGTTCAAGTACTCAGTCATTCTGTAGCAGCGGCGATAAATACTTGTATTGCAACAAAAGAACTGAAAAGCACTACTGCCGAAAATACTTCAAAATTTATTTCATTTATTAACAACTTGTTTGATTGTTTGAATAGTCGCAACGTATTTTGTAATAATCCCTATCAACGTGCTCTTTCCGAAAAAAACCAACTTGTAAAATCTTTTCTGGAAGAGTCAAAGGAAGTATTAAAAAATCTAACTAAAGTGGACCATAAAAAAATAAAATTAGTAAACCTCCATGCTTTCCTGGACTACTTCAAACTGTAAATGGGATTTTACAATTTTATGAAGATGAACGACAGCATGATGTAGAATTTGTATTACCGAATAGGCTGAATCAAGATGTTTTGGAGAATTTATTTTCAATTTATAGGCAGAAGGGGGGATATAATAGAAACCCCACAGCTAGAATATTTCGCACACTTTTTCGATCTAACTCCATAAATTCTCTAATGAAACCAGCTCATTCCTCAAATTGTGAACCTGACAACGACACATTTTTAGATACGAGTACTGTTTTACAATCATCTTCAACTTCGAGAGCGGAAAATATAGACAGTAACGGAAGTTCTAATTCTGAATCGTCTGTAACATCTGTAGCTTCGAGTACAGTATCCTCGACAGGCACCGATAGAGTAACTTCAGAAGAATGCTCTATTGCTTATTTTGCTGGATATTTAGCGTTTAAAAGCCAAAAAGAATTTTCCTGCAATATATGCAAAGAGAAACTTACTTGTGAATCTCAATTAGATAATAGAAAAGAACTACTTATTTTATTTCGAACGTACTACAACATATTTTTAAACGTAGACAAACACAGTGGACTGGCTGCTCCAACTGACGAATTTTATAAAATAATAGAAATCTGTTTAAAAACTTTTGAAAAATATTTTCTTAAATTATATAGTAAAAAAAACCTAAAACTTAAATTATTTGAACACATTAAACAAATCCCATTAATATGTACTTGGTTATCTAGTGATGAGGAGTGCATAAATCATAAAAAGTATATTATTGAAAAATTATTAATATGTAAAATTTACAAAAATCAAAACTACTTTGTCAAAAAAAGGTAAATGAAAAAAAAAACTAATCCAAAATTAAGAATTTTGCAGCACAAATGATTAAAAACTTATGTATTTTCCATTTCTTTACTTTATTGTTTCATGTAATATATTTTTGTTTTGTTTTTATGTAGGTACCTATATTTTTTTATTGTCACAGAATGGATTTTTTTTGTTAAATAAATCGAATTACTTACTATTATTATTATTTTTATTTAATACAGCCTTAATTAAACATCAATAATATAGGTAACAGTGGAACAAATAAAATTGTTTCATATATAAGGAAGAATAATTATTTTATTTAAACTGTTTATTCATTTATCATGCATGCTTTATAAACACCGTCCTGACCCAGTGTTCCATGTAATAGTAATTTTCCCGAAACCACTAAGAATATTGAATTTTTATGGCTATCTTGAAAGTTCAAAACTGCAGTATGTACTAGGTATGTAAAATTTTAATTGTCTTTTTTGAATATTGTTAATGGAAGTCAGTCCGCTGACACTTCAATGAATTCCCGCCTCTAACGGTTTTAGTTCAGCCTAACGTCGGTAGTTGCGCTGAGGTCGCCGGGTCGTTTGTGATTGTTTCAACTCGTTCGATTTTAGCCAATAAGAATTTGTTTTGTCAAACGTCAGCGAGATTCAAGTTTGAAGTTTACTTTCCGAGCAAAGATGTTTAATAAACTAAAATCGTAAAATCTCTTGATGAGTACAGTAAGTATCAATTATCTATACTTATTTTAATGTTTTAAGTTTTGTTATAGTTTTAATAAATAGTAATCATTTTAGTTAACTATATGATTAGCAAATTTTATTAAATAAATTTTTATCAGTTTGGGAACTGAAGATTAATTATCTATCTTTTTATAGAAATGTGCAAACGAAGTATGTGTGACAAATACGTTACCAATGGAAGAACATGGCACATTATTTTGTTTTCCAAGAACGAAAGTATTAAGACAACATTGGCTAATATGAATAGGCTAGATTTAGTGGATTTACCATTTAACAAGCTCGTTCATCGATGTCGAGTATGTAAACTTCATTTTGATGATAGGCAATTTCATACACCCGAGAAGAAGAAATTAAAGTTTAGACAAATACTCCGTCCTGTACTTCCTGAAGGTATGTACTCAATTTTTATTCGGTATCTTGTGTAGAAGACCGTGGTGGTATAATTTGGGTTGCGTTATTATGTACTTATATGAAACCTTAACTTTTTAGTACGTTTTCTGTAGTTAAGTAAAAACTCTATTTAACATATGAGATCCTACTTTAGATTGTTAACAAATCAAACAGATCGTGGTTTAATATAGTTTTTACATATCTAATATCTCAGATTTGAAAATATATGGATTTCTGTAAGTGTCCTGGTCAATGTAGCACTATATGTTTGTAGAACACGGCACAATTCAAGAATATGTACCTCTTGAAGCTCCTGAACGTACCGGTCCTAATATTTCTTCGATAGTCCAAGATCAACATGTTGCGATTGTGGAAACGCCGCACCGAGGTACGTAATTATTATTATTTTTTTGTTAAAAGCTTCACAATCTTCTATGTAAATAACATGAATAAAACCGTTACTTATTTATTTCTTATCGTATTTTGCATAACGAATATATGAAATTAACATTAAATTAATGTTATTGAAAAAGTGTTTTTTTTTTTATTTTTGAAATATCAGATAATTACACTCGCATTATAGTTATATACTAAATTTACAATTAAGAAATATGTAATTATAGTTTCTTTCTGGTATAGGAACGATCACGGTACAACATCTTGGAGTCAAGAGGAAAAATCAGTTGACGCCAAGAAAAGGAAATGTGTTCCAGGCAACAAAAGACAGAAAGACTTCTGTCATTAAACAGGAAAAGCGGCAAGATTCTCTTCCAGAAGTGTAAATAAAACAAAGTAGACATACTTTCAACGAAGTCATATAAATTTATTGTCGCTGGTCAATTTATTAAAATATACTCGGCTAACGTTTCCACTTTTCTCAAATCTTCTTCAGGGTTGCTACAATTATATGTACATAATTTTATTGTATCTTTAGATAATTCGAAATTTCGACTGAGCATATTTTAACAAATTAACTAACGTGACTGGAGTTTTCATAATACATTTATCTTGTTTTGTAAAAAAATAAATTGTAAATAAAAAGATTTTTACCTAATTATTCTTTTATTTATAATATATTTCTGTAATAATTACAGTCCTTGATTTAAAAATCCCGGCAACTGGCGAACTTTCATGTATTAAGGGTGGATGGAGTTGTTATTAGTTCACCCTAACGTCGGTAGTTAGCGCTGCGTAACTGCAGTTTTAAAAATAACACTATCTGTCGTGTCTGTTGCCGTTAGGTATAGATAGTCTGTGATGGAAGTTAACCATGGATGGTTTTGATTGTTTTTATTTTTTAATACATTTGTCAAATATGATATAAAATTTAGAATTTATGCGTGCACTTATTTTTTTGCTGTATTGAATCGGTCTTGAATTTTAACTCGTCAATGCCATTAATAAGTGTCAATTAAGATCACAAAATTTGTATTTATTTATTATCTATTTCATATACTCATACATAGGCACTTGGTTTTTCCGGAATTTTTTTTTATTTAATAGTAAATTATTATAATTGTATTTTTTACTTAATATGTTATTATATCGTATTTAATTATAAATAATTATGATCCTTTCAAATTTATTTGTCTATTGCCGCATCTATTACATATTGCGATTTATGGTTCGTTCGAAAGAAACTCAGCAGTTCTTTCTCTCAATTGCCCCTCCACTGCCTTACCGAAGACCCACACCCAAGCATCTAGCGCAACGGAAACATAACTGCTTTGAAAAGATTCTTGCGCCTAGAGACATCTATTGAGAATAAAATTAATTTTTATCCCTGCTGCCATTCCGTACGTAAGCTCGGCGAATCTGTTAGTTATGTGATCAGGGGTTCTACACACCCATTTGCTTGAGGGTGATACGGTGTGGTTCTGACCTTGGGCCCAGGAATCTGTGGTTAAGCCATGCCATGTCCCCCTATTTCCAAGACATCGTATAGACAATAAAATATTAAATTTATTTCGGTTAGTTAAAAATATAGATATTAAACTTACAAATTCTGAATATATATATATATATATATATATATATATATATATATATATATATATATATATATATATATATATATATATATATATATATATATATGTAGCGAAGGATGTTGATTCTTCGGTACACAATATAATGGACAGATGAGTAACTGGAAATTTTAATGTTACATAATGAATGAAATGATGAAGTTCAATAAAGAAGAATGATATTATTCAAGAGCTATTTATTTTCTCTTGTTCACTTTCAAAATTCAAAAATTAACAATAACATATCAAAAAATAAACATAACAACAGTAAATAAAATAACAAAGTCATAGATTGCTATTTCAAACATGTAAAATACAAATGTAATAAATGTAAATAACGTAGGCCCTATGTCGGCGCGAGCAACGTAAAAATAGTTCTTAAAATCGTATTGCCCGCGTCGGCACGGGAACTCCCCCCCCCCCCTCCCTGAACGGATAGAGTCTACAACTAGAGTTTCTTGGTGTTTTCCGATTTGGATCTCAAAAGTTTTGCTTTGACGCCTAATTACACGGAATGGGCCGGAATAAGGGCAAGAGAGTTTAGGTTTAATTCCGTCTTCTCGTAAAAATACAAATTCACATGTTTTTAAATCTTCGTGTATGAATGGAGTTATTTGTCGTCTTCGTGGAAGTGAGTAAGTAGTGTTTGAGAAATTGTTTCGTAAATTTTTAAGACATTATGTTCATTTAAGGGAGGAAAGGAAGTTTGAATAAAAATTTCTCCAGGAACTCTTAAATTTTCCCCATATACGAGTTCGGCGGGGGAACATTTAATAGGTTCTTTATAGGCCGTTCGAATTCCTAATAAAATTAATGGAAGATGTTCTAACCAATTAGTTGTTTGTGTAAGTTTTGCTAAAATAGCCGTTTTAATCTGTTTATTTAAGATTTCGACTGTGCCGTTGCTTTGTGGATGATAGGAAGTAGTTTTAATACGAGTAGTCCCTAAAAACTTTGTTAAATCTGAAAATAATTTTGTTTCGAAAGGCGTACCTTGATCGGTAGTAATGAAATGTGGTATGCCAAATCTAGATACATATTGTTCAAAGAAAGTTTGACTGATTTCTTTAGCTGATGCTTCTTTTAGTGGATAAGCTTCCGGCCAGCGGAAAAAACGATCTACTATTGTAAAAATATACCGGTAATTATTAATAATTGGGAGTGGCCCAATAATATCTAAGTGAATATGGTGAAAACGACCAGAAGGGCTTTTAAAAAAACCTAATGGAGCTTTGGTATGTCTTGAAACTTTTGCTTTTTGACAATTAATGCAGCTCTTACACCAAGAATAAATATGTTTTGACATATGTGGCCAAAAATATTTAGTTGAAATAAATTTATTACATGGTTTGTAAGCAGAATGAGATAAATTGTGAAATTTATTAAAAACACTTTGTCGAAATTGTGCAGGTAAATAAGGTCTTGGATACCCTTTACTTACTTCACAATAAAGTTCGGATTTAAAAGAAGGTAAAAATATACGTTGTAGTTTAAATTTGGAGTTTTTAGTTGTTGAGATTAAATATTCCAATTCTTTATCAGATAACTGTGCTTGTTGTATAGTTATTGGAGTGATTTCTTGTATGGAAACAACTTCAATGCGTGATAAAGTATCTGTGACAATGTTTTCCTTTCCCTTTATATAACGGATATCTGAAGTGAATTGTGCGATAAAGTCCAAAAGTCTGTACTGACGAGGAGTTCTTTCCGCCTTTACGAATAGTAAAGTTGATAATGGTTTATGATCAGATGAAATAAAAAATTATTTTCCTTCTACGTAATATCTAAAATGTTTAGTTGCTAAGTAAGCCGCTAATAATTCCCTATCAAAAACTGAATAATTGCTTTCGGCTTTTGAAAGTTTTCTAGAGAAATAAGCTAAAGGCTCCCAAGAACCGCCAGAATATTGCTGCAAAACTGCACCCACAGCTGTGGAGGATGCGTCTACAGAAATAGATAGCTGAGCAGCTTCATTTGGGAAAACCAGAAAAGAAGCTATTGCTAGTTTAGTTTTGACTAAATTAAAAGCATTTATTTCTGTGTCATTCCAAATTAAATTGTCGTTAGGTTTTTTATTTAAAACTATTTTATAAAGAGGGGTAAGAATTGTAGCACAATTAGAAATAAATCTATGATAATAATTAATCATGCCTAAGAATCTTTGTAAACCTTTACAGGTAGTAGGAGGAGGATAATCGTTAATATTTTTAACTTTGTTACTTGCAGGTTTAATACCTTCTTTTGAAATGTCATGACCTAAAAATGTGAGAGAGGGGACATGAAATTCACATTTTTCTGGTTTGATTTTAACACCGTATAACTGTAGTCTTTCAAAAACAGTTTTAAGATGTTTATAATGTTCGGAAGAATTTTTACTAGCTACTAAAATATCATCTAAATAAACAAAAATGAAATCCAAATCCTGCAAAACTTCATTCATAAACCTTTGAAATGATTGTGCTGCATTTTTAAGGCCAAAAGGCATTCTAGTAAATTCGTAAAGGCCAAAAGGTGTAGTAATAGCAGTTAAATATACGTCCTCTTCAGCAACAGGTATCTGATGATAAGCTCTAACTAAATCAATTTTTGAAAAAACTTTGCAACCGAACAAATTATTATGGAAAGAATGAATATGAGGAAAAGGGTATCTATCAGGGATTGTTATGAGATTTAATGCTCTGTAATCTCCACATGGTCTCCAGGAACCTTCTTTTTTAGGAACCATGTGAAGAGGAGAAGAGACTCGTGAATTTTTATATTCTGCAAATGCCTAATTTAATCATGTCATCAAACTCACGTTTAGCAATTGAAAATTTTTCGGGATTTAATTGCCTAGGTTTAGCATAGGGCAGGATACCATTTGTCTCAATATGATGTTTAACTTTATGTGAAACTGGTTCATTAAAGTTGATAGGTGAGATAACTTTAGGAAATTTGTTAATTAATTCATTTATTTCTTTATTATTTGTATAAATTTTGCTGATACTAATATCAGAAAGTTGATGTTTGTTTTGTTCTATTAGTTTTTTATTTTTGAGATCGATAAGAAGGGAAAAAGTTGAAATAAAATCGGCTCCTAAAATGGGCTGATCTACATTTGCAATAACAAAACAAAAATGAAATATTTTGCTTAAGCTCAAATCGAGTTTTAAAAATTTGGTGCCGAATGTTCTAACATTAGAACCATTAACTGCTGTCAGAAAAAGTTTGGAATCAGACTGTTTAATTTTATAGTAAGAATTTGGAATAACAGAAATTTCAGCTCCTGAATCGACTAAAAACTTAAGTTTATTAATTTTGTCATAAACTTGTAAGCGACATGAATTATGAGTATATATATATATATATATATATATATATATATATATATATATATATATATATATATGTAACGGGTGTCTTAGGCCGACCGACACAGGAGATTAACATGTGAAATCAGTTAAATGTGAATAGTATCTCCCCAGTGTAAGACATGAAGTTAAAAATTTGTGTACTTATTGGGGATACTAATTCTATGAATGACGGTAAAAATGAGTAAATTTAAATTTGTAATATCAGAAAAAATAAGGAAATTTGTAGAAATTCCAAGATTGTTGTTCATAATCTGGAAAAAATAGTTACCAATGTAACAGCTGGGTAATAAACAAAACCAGGAGAGGCTGGGTTTGGAACTAGCCAACAGCAAAATTTAATTTTTACTTCAAAATAATTCTTATTGTTAATATATTTTTAATTTTTTATTGCAATTTTATAGAATAGATGCGTTATTTTTTATTATAAATATTTATTTAAGTTATTTTACTGTATGTTGTAATCAGATTTCACAAAACACGTATAATTTATGGTTGAAACGCACCTATTCGGTAACTCTGTGGTTAATTTTTAATTGCTTAAAAATTATAACCAATCAAGTATGTTGGCATTTAACAAAAATTGTATTTTTAGTTGTCAAATCAATATCTATTAGATAAAAATATTAACCAGTTATTTAAAATTAACCACTATGTTACAGAATAGGCCTGAAAGAAAGTTTATATTTTATTAACAGTCGATAAAAGATTAAAAACATAATAATAAAAATTATTTTGAGTAGTAAAAAATAAAAATTAAGTTTTGATTCAGGCTGGTTCCGAACCGAGTTTCTTTGAGCTTTGTTTAATACCAAGCGCGCGCTCTACCACTATGTTCTTTTTACTGTTACTTAGTAACAATCCAGTACACGAATACTACAATTCTACAAATTTTCTTAATTTCTTCTAATATTACACATTTAAATTTACTAATTTCATCTGTAATTCGTAGAATTAATATCCTCCAATGAGTATACGAAATTTCAGCTTAATATCTTACACTTGGGAGATACTATTCACAATTAACTGATTTCACATGTTAATCTCCCATGTTTCGGTCGTCCTAAGACACCCAGTATATATATACAGGGTGTTTCCTTTAAAACAACCAGCGCTTTTTTGGGCGAATTAATGACTTTAGAAAAAAATGATATATACAAGAAATGATCAAGATTAAGGGCCTAATTTATTAATAATAACAAATCGAAAATTCAACCAGTGGTTCTCAAACGGCAGAACAAAATAATATTTTTTTAAATGGTATCCTATATAATTTTTTAGCCCATTAGATAGAGAATTTTTTTCTGATTTCAACGATATAAATATAGTATAGGGTTGTATAACAATTATTTCCGGAAAAATGGTATTAAAAATAATGTTATAATATTACAATAGGCTATGCAATACACAGATAAAGATGAAAAATAATGTACGACTCTTGCCCTACGGTTTGTCACCCCAATTTTTTTACTGGATATAAAAGTATATGGCCTCCTTAATATTCAGTTAAAATTTGAAACAGAAACTATTTAAATTAATGTACATAAAGATGAAAAATAACAGAACAGAACAGAAACTATTTAAATTAATGTCTGTTGCCTAGTTACGATAGTAGTAAACCCATTTTTTATTACATTATTTTTAGTTTTTAATACCATTTTTCTCGAAATAATTGTTATACAACCCTGTGCTACGTTTATATCGTCGAAATCAGAAAATAATATTATATTTAATGGGCTAAAAAATTATATAGGGTGCCATTTAAAAAAATATAATTTTGTTCTACCGTTTGAGAACCACTAGTTAAACATTCGGTTTGTTTCTATTGATACATTATCCCCTTATTCTTGATCATTCTTAGTATAAAACATTTTTCTCTAAAGTTGTTAGTTCGCCCAAAAAAGCGCTGGTTGTTTTGAAGGAAACACCCTGTATATATATATATTGTGTCTGTCTTAAAAGTGTACATAGGAGATTAACATAAGGAATCAGTTTTTTTTAATTTCCTGCTCGCCTAATTATTTCGAAAAAACGTTTTACGGCATAAAATTTTTCCATCTAAATTAATAAACAGAATATGAAAATGTCGAAAATTACGTTGAAAATATCGACAGCCATGGAATTGAACAATAAATAAATGAATGATTGACGTTTTATTTATTTATTTATTTACTTGTTTATTTATTTATTTATTTATTTGCATTTGAATTATTTAAAATATCTGATGTCACTCCACTTTTCTCTTTTTTTAAACAACTCCCCGCACTTTTTTCAAACATAAACAAATCCTTAAGTAATTTAAAATCAGTTCTAACTGTTTTTTAGAGGTACGTTCTCTTCTTTTTTTGCGCCATAATGATATTATTTAGTTGGATTAAGTATATGTCAGAATAAAATATTTCCGTTGCCATGGCATCATACAAACAGTGCATCCAATTTAACGATTTATTATTAATACAAATATCATTATATTTATTGATGAAAATACATTTTAAGTTTATAATATGGAAAAACTACACGTATAACATTAATATGTATTAAAATAGTATATTAAAACACAAGTATCATAAGGCAATCTGTTAACGTACGAGTCCAAGTTTGGAAAACGAGCCGCCAGGCGAGTTTTACAAAGGACGAGTGCGTCAACAGATTGCCTTATGTTTGCATTAAAACATTGTATCAAGCAATATACAATTACGAAAGAGGAAAACCAATACATAAAATGAACTCCAAGGTTTATTAATGAACCATCTTGATTTGACATATCGGTGGTTCGTGGTTGAATATGGGATTGAAGGACATTACGTGGACCATCAAGCCTTTTTATTGAGAAAACAACATATAAATAAAACTCTTTATATAATGAAATACTTTACTGAACAACATTTTCAAGTAACGTGCATCGTACATTTCATAACCTGCCTGGAATAACAATACATTCAATTCAAAATTGCATTACCATAAATTTAAATGGTAATAAATAAAACCTACCGTTTTAATTATTTTGACAAAGTAAACCTGAGCGCATTGTTTCTTGTTTCATAATTTTTTAGTTGAAATTTTAACTTCACAGATTCTTATTCTTTCTTAACTAACACAGCTATAGCTATAAATTTCTTTTCTTTCTAGTCCTATCACCTAGACGAAGGTTAAAAATCCACAATTAGAAGTAATATTTCAACACAAACAATTTACCATTTTGAGGTTATATGTCAGTTATGAAAGCATGACTACCACCTCTAGAACGTGAAAGGCGCCAAAAACAGTATGTTTATAGTGTGATGATAGTACCTCTGTAGGCCTGGTAAACCCCATACAACTATTGTATACTCAACTGCCCGGCAAAAGCTGGTGTAGCGGAATCCGATCATGCCGTGCTGCTGTTACTGCCGCATCGAATGTATCACAACTTCAGCAGTGGTACATTGTTGAACAAGAGTTTTACCTACAACGTACGAAAATGTTTTCATACTTGTAATACCATTATTGTAAGATATACGTACTTGTGTTCATGTAACCTCACTCTGACACCGGCGAAACTTTTTACACACAGGTGGATGAACTGAAATAGAATAATTTGTATATATCTATGTTAAAGATTATCGTAAATGACACTTACCTGTAATCAATACATAGTAGAGGGTTTACACTGCTTGTAGTGATCGTATTGATCTGCACGCACATGTGATCTAGTTTTCACATTCTTGACAGAAGCGCGTAGTAGGAATTATTGTCACTAGGAGCGCTGACCGTTGTGATATGATTTATATTTTTGTAAAAATCAATTTATAAAATGTAACATCATGTTGTATGATCTAGAACATCAAAACTGTGACCGTAGGGAATTTATAGAGTTTTTTTGAGAAATAATTTTTATTACAAAAATTAACAGCGTCATCTTTTTCTCCCACCTTTGGGAAACCGGTTTAATCCGGATTTCAACCCCTTCCCTAGATTTCACGGTATAAAAGACGCGACGCAGAGCTGTAGAAGCAGTTCGTGTTCGACTCGGTTGAGAGTTCCGCCTCCTCCGAACGTAGAACACTGACCTCCAGCTGAGAGTTCTGGAGAATCCGCCGCCGAAGAGAAGTTGGTGAGTTACTTCATCGTTTTGAGGACTTCGTTGTAATTTGCTAGAGAGTTACGAATAGTTTTATATTTCATAGTAAAATCAGTAGTTTATTTTTATACCTACGTGTTCGCTGCCGTGTCACGGACACCACACCAACGGTCACAGTTTACATAAGGAAGGGTTTGTTTTTATTGTTCTGTATTTAAAAAAAAAAGTCTGTCTGTGAACAACAATATTTTTCTGTACAAAATCCCGGCCCACACATCCGTCTAAGCTATCCGCGGTACGCTTCTTTCCCACCAATTCCGTGGCGCCCGAGTTTCAGATACTGCCGAGGGAAATAGAGCGAGGACATGCCGACCCCCGATCCACCACCAGCAGGGTCGGCGTCACAATAGATCTTCTAAACGTCGTGTTTTCGGTCATAAACAGTGCTTTTATAGACTCATAAGAACACCGAAATAGAAAAATATGGTTTTCTTCTTTTACAGCTTTTAAATTTGTTAACGATAATCGTAAAATTGTTTACAGGGTATTGTATAGTTCTCAACACTGTTTGAAAAAACAAAACGATCATTATTTATATGTCTTCAGTCATATATATATATATATAACAAAAAACAATTAAAGATTCATTCGATTTTGCCACAGAATATCAAAATTTCCAATTCCCATCTGACTACGTCATAATCAGTTTAGATGTTGTTTCTTTGTTTAGCAATATTCCTGTAGAGTTAGTGTTGCAAAGTATTACAGATAAATGGGATATTATTTCAGAATTTTGCGATTTCAATTTAGAGACATTCATAGAGTTAGTAAAATTTATTTTTGATACTAGTTTTTGTAAATTTAATAATCAATTTTAGAAACAAATTTATGGTACACCGATGGGAAGTTCCCTTAGTCCAATCCTAGCACAATATGTTATGGATAAATTATTAGTAGATTGCGCATCTAAACTCACATTTAACTTACCTTTCATTAAAAAATATGTAGATGATATTATTTGCGCAGTACCGAGTGATGGGATTGAAGAGATACTGAACATTTTTAATAATTACAACCCGAAGATACAATTTACCATCGAAACTGAAACTGATAGAAGTGTGCCCTTCCTTGACACGAAATTAATTAGAACTTCGTCAAATACTATCATACTTGATTGGTACCAGAAACCCATGGCATCAGGAAGGTACATACACTATCATTCCCATCATACAATGAAAACTAAAATCAACGTAATTTTGGGTTTAAAAAAAAGAATTGTTAGTATCTCTCACCCCACACTCACACTAAAAACTTAAATAAATTAAAAAACATTTTGATTAATAATGCCTACCCGGATTCTCTCATTCGTCGTTTACTTTTCAACACTGACACGACAGATTTAAACAATGTTAACAACAATCGTCACATTTCACAGACAGACTTGAACAACAGCAATATCACTTTCACATCATTACCTAATATAGACTACCTTACACCTCAACTAGTAAAAGATTTGAGAAATGAAAAGGTCAAAATAGCTTTAAAGAATTCACATACTAATAACTCACTATTTTCTAAAATTAAAGACCCAATAAATAAAGATCAACAATCCAACATTGTTTATAAAACTCCATGCAGTGAATGTGAGGAGGTTTATGTTGGACAGACATCTAGAACTTTAAAATCAAGAATTACATCACATAAAAGTGATTGTAGATTAAGACCTAATGCTTGTGCCTTATCATAACATGTTAATGAGACCTCACATCGTATCGACTACAATAATTCTTCAATACTTGAAATCGAAACCAATGATAGCAAACGTCAGTTTCTAGAAATGGTCCACATTAATAAAGAGAGTCATACGATGAACAAAAGAACTGATGTTAGTGGTTTGAGCTCTATCTACAATTATGTTCTTAAGTATCGAGATTTACATCGGTCTAACATTACTTTAAATTCCACCTGATTTTAATTTTGAATTATATTGTTTTTCCCGCTTACAATTCTTCTTCTTTGTAAACTTAACTTGTTGCTAATTTTGTTCATTAGTTCGAACATGTTGGTTATTAACAAAATTGTTCTTTCACGTTAGTGATTGTTTTATCGTTTTGACATCATCTGTTCTAAATCTCTTCCCATCGCTTTTCACATATCAACATAGTTCACTTATTAATCGTGATTTAAATTAAAAATGTTACTAATTTATGTCATAACACAACCATTTTTTGTTCTTACGACTACTTTGTTTAAATTATAACCTCAAAAAGTAGTAAGTACTTACTGTGCACATTTTTTAACATGTGGTTTATGATCATTGTAACCGTTTTTGTAGTTATACTGAGGATGGAATAAAGTATTCCGAAAGCTTGATAATAACTTAAAAGAGTTTTATTCAAAATTAATCATCATCCTGACTGCTTACCTGTAAATTTCACTTTTATATATATATATATATATATATATATATATATATATATATATATATATATATATATATGTATATACAGGATGGAAACGAACTTAATGTCATAAATGTAAGGGTGAGTAGTATGACATGTGTAGATTACGAAACAGAAAGAATTTTTTAAAAATTCGCATATTTAAGGGTAGTTCTCATTAAACTAACATTTTTGGTACCACTGGACCACTGACAACTTTAATACTTGAAATTAATTTAAGTAATTTACGTAATATTTCTGTATAATCAAATCTTAATTATTTATAACCTAATTTATTTTCTAAGTTCAATGAACCAATCACAGATTAATACTAATACTTCGCAGAATTATTTTTATAAAAAAAAAACAGTGGATTAACTGATAAATAGCAACAATACTAGAAACTTTTTATGTAACAATAGTAATATGAAAAAAACTTAACCTAAAAATCAATTCAAGAATAAACACAAAACTCATAAATATTGTTCAAAATTGTCACCTCCCACAGCTACACACTACGTTGAATTAAAGAGACACTACATGCCAGGTTCAGGTTCATAAGATTTTCTTGTTTAATAATTTCAACACAGTTTTGAATCCGCATCCTCAATTCTTCAACAGTTTCAGGGGGGTTTTTATTATCATACACCAAGGACTTCAAATGACCCCACAGATAAAAATCTAAGGGATAGAGGTCAGGTGATCTTGGTGGCTATGATACAGGACCTCCAGGGCCAATCCACCTGTTCCCATAGGTATTATTTACATGCTGCCGCACATTTCTTGAAAAATGAGGTGGAGCACCAAAATGCTGAAACCATGCGTGTTGACAATGGAGTAAGGGAACATCTTCTAATAATGCTGGTAGAACAATTTGTAAAAATTCCAAATACTGGTCACCATTTAATCTGTTGGGCAGTATGTATGGTCCAAGCAAATTTCCATTTAAGATACCAGCACAAACATTTAATGAAAATCTGTGTTGCAAACTACTTCTTACTACAACATGTGGATTTTCTTGAGCCCAATAATGCATGTTGTGGAAATTATGGACACCGTCACGTGTGAAAATTGTTTCGTCACTAAATATTATAAGTGAAGTAAAATTAAATTTTGCAGCATGTTGTTGCAGAATCCACTGACAAAATATCGTTCTTGCTTGGTGATCAGCAGGCATTAATCCTTGAACACGTTGAAAATGGTATGGATGATAATCATTCTTGTGTCAAAACACTCGTGTGAGATATTTCTCCTACAACACGAGACACTTCTCTGCTACTAATTTAGCATGCACCAAGTCTAAGACTTCATCTTCAATGTTGTGGTGTAGTCTACGACCGCCGCCATCTCGTCCATTATTTCTTCCTAAATTGCCTGTGTCGCGAAGACGTTGTGTCACTGTGATGAACATCCTGCGATCAGGCTGACGTCTTTCAGGATACCGTTCGGCATACAGACCTGCTGCTAAAACCGCGTTTTGTCCCACTTCACCATAAATTAACAACATATCTACTAATTCAGAATTAGAATTCCTTTTTTTAACAATAGCACAGCGAAAATCACTTGTCACTAACACTTCCGAGAATAATGAAATATTTTATGTACCTATTACACAATTATTTTTGGTGCAAATGGTATTTATTTTCATTATTAAGAATAATTTAAATTAATTATTAATAATACAACTAATTTTGACTGTATTTTTGATAAACATATTTTTAATGAAATATGAATTAAAACAGCAGTAAAAAAAAAGTTTCCTTAAGAAAAGTCGAATTTTTGTTTTTCGAATTTTAATAAAATTCTTTCACTTTCGTTATCTACACATGTCATACTACTCACCCTTAAATTTATGACATTAAGTTCGTTTCCACCCTGTATAAATGTATATATATATATATATATATATATATATATATATATATATATATATATATATATAATATATATATTTCCATTAACAGCTAAACATAATGCAGCACGTTGAATTAAAGAAATTGAACAAGCGCGATGAATTGCATTCTTTTGTCTAATTCTTTCAGCACAATTTTCAACTCGTTGCCGTAATTCTTCAAGGGTACCAAATCTAAGACAGCATTTTCAACATTTACTGGTTTCCGATGAGCCCCGACGTCTCTTCCCCGATTATGTTGCAAAGAACAAGTGTCGCGAAGGCGTTGAGTAAGGCTTACAAATATGCGAGAATTCAGATGCCGTCGCCCTGGGAAACGTTCAGCGTAATACCGCTGAGCTAATCTACAGTTTTGCCCTGCTTCTCCATACATTAGCAACATATCCACTAACTCACTGTTACTGTAACCATTCATATTTGTAACAATAATCAGAAGAGCAATATCAAAAGTGTTATAAGAAAAACAATTTATGTGGCCGGCTACTAGAAACCTAATGAAATGATTGTATCATGCAAACATTTCTTATTAATTAGATATAATACAACGTAATATTTAATATTAAAACTACCTATTCAACCAGTGTGCCAAAACTGTTTCCTTCAAAAACCTCAAAAACTAATTTTGGAATTTTGAAAAAATTCTTTTTGTTCCGTAATCAGGACATTAAGAACTATATGTCCTCCTAATATATACCTGAAGTTATGGGACACTCTATATATATATATATATATATATATATATATATATATATATATATATATATACAGGGTGAGTCTGGGACGACGCCCCCCCTCTTTAACATTTTTATTATAAGTAATAGAAAACAATGGATCATATAAAAGTTTTATTATTTTACATATAATATTTAATGGCAGATGTAGATATTTTTTATAAAGTCAGGTTTACAAGATACGACTATCAACTTTTACTTTTCAAATGGCAACCTATAATTATTTTAATAAAATAGAAACCGCCATTTTTTTCACTTTTCAACGATGTATTATTTTTTATTAATGTATTTGAAAAATTTCGAGAAAAATGAGAATTTAGAAATATTAGTAATAATTTTTAAACAAATATTATAGGTGGCTATGTAAAAATAAACAAAACGTAACAATGTAAAACAATTAAATTAATGTCAAAAAAGTATACACTTGTTTGTTACTTAATTTAACTTATTTTGTAAACAAAAAAAAAAACATTGTGAAATGTTGACGAAGAACGAATTAATTGATATGATTCTAATAATTGGTGAATCGACTGGAATCATAAGAAGAGCAAAAAGAATTTACCGGGAGCGGTTTCCTAGACGTCGGCAATCGGGTTTAAGAACACTGAGAAGGTTTTTACCCGATTTCGAGAAACAGTTCAGTTGAAAAACCAAAACGGAATACAGCTAATGTTATAATAAATGAAGAAACGGAAATTATGGTTTTCGCTTCTGTGAATGAAAATCCTCATATCAGATATTAGTCAAAGTTCTGCGTCCAGGATTTTAAGAAAAAATAAATTTCATCCGTATCATATCAACCTTACACAAGAATTGCACGGTGAAGATTTTGATAATAGAATTCGACTTTGCAATTGGGCGATGGAAAATATTAGTAGAAATCCGCTCCTATTAAGTAATATTTTATTTACGGATCAGACTACTTTTGAAAGCAACGCAATTGAAAATCCTCACTGGATGCGGAACGTCGACAGACAGAGGGTATGGTCATTGAATGTTTGGGGTGGCATAATATGAGATTTTGTTGTTGGTCCACATTTTTTTGAAGGCCCATTAAATGGAGACGATTATTTATTTTTTTAATTATGATCCTCCTGGAATTATTAGAAAATATTCCATTAAATGTCCGCCAAAATTTAATATTCCAACATGATGGAGCGCCGCCACAATATGCCGGTAATGTTCGGAATTATTTAAATAATCATTGGAGGAAACAATGGATAGGACGAGGTGGACCTATTTCATGGCCAGCAAGATCTCCTGATACGCCTATGGATTTTTTTCTTTGGGGATATGTCAAGGATCTTGTCTATCAGAAGATACCTACAGATGTAGAAGACATGAAAGAGCGTATTCGAAATGCTTTTCAGCATACTTCGCAAAACATGCTGGCAGATGTTCGAACTCATCACGTTCAACGCTTGAATTTTTGTATTACAGAACATGGTCGTAATTTTGAACATTTGTTTTAAGTTGTTTTTGTTACTAAATTTGCTGTTTTAGTTTGCTAAGTTGTATAGCACTGTTAAGTTTTGTTTATTTTCACATAGCCACCTATAATATTTGTTTAAAAATTATTTCTAATATATCTAAATTATCTCATTTTTCTCGAAATTTTTCAAATACATTAATAAAAAATAATACATCGTTGAAAAGAGAAAAAAATGGTGGTTTCTATTTTATTAAAATAATTATAGGTTGCCATTTGAAAAATAAAAGTTGATAGTCGTATCTTGTAAACCTGACATAAAAAATATCTTCATCTGCCATCAAATAGCATATGTAAAATAATAAAACTTTTATATGAGCTATTTTTTTCTATTACTTATAATAAAAATGTTAAAGGGGGGGGGGGCGTCTTCCCAGACTCACCCTGTATATATATATATATATATATATATATACCGGAGTCCGTTTAGACGTTAAATTTTACCGGATTTGTTTTTTCATTCCTTTGGAATATGAAATTTTAACGGCTCCGTTGAAACGCTAAAATTTCAACGGAACCCTTTTAAAATTATCTTTTAACGGATCCGTTCAAATTTCATATTCCAAAGAAATTAATAAATGGATACGTTATAATTTAACTCCAAAACGGACTCCGTTACATACATAAGTGAAGAAAGATACACATAATGCTCTTTTTGTTTTTTCACATAAGCAGTGTTGACAACAATAGAATACCCAATAAACATTTCTATGTATATCGTGGACTAATGTAAAAACTATACGGGAATGAAACACTATTTTTAATACAGACTTATGTTATACACACAGTTATTCTATATTACAGGTTCGAAATGTATTTTTATCAATAAATATAGTGTTATTCGCAATATTAATAGTTCGTTAAATTGCATGCACTGTTCGTAAGATGCCACGGGAACACGAACACCAAAAAATTATTAATTTGTTGCAAATATATTGTTTCATGTCAAAAAATATATCAAACTAAATAATATAAATATTAGGGAACAAAATAGACGAGAACGAACATCTTAAATTATATAGATAAAAATGTGGATTTATTTGCATTCAACAAAAGTGCAGGGGCATTTATTGAACTTCTAATTATATTTATATGTATATTGATCTGTCAATCCAAAATTATAACAGGCCACCAATATTTAATTAATAACTGTTTCCATAAAAGTATAGTGAAAAGATATTAAATATATATCTTGTTGCTTCTTTATTCAACCGAAATATATTTATAAAAGGCAATGTCATAGAATTTACATACATTTGTTTATATTTTAAAGTTTTAATAGACAAATTCATGTAAAAATATATTTATTGGAAAAATTGATAAATTTTTGAGAAAACAATTCTTCTTCGCTATTATTTATTTTCATACACCACGCGACCTTAGCAAACGTCTTTACGACCTCATTTGGGGTGGCAAACCCTACTTCGATCACTGCCTTAATAATTAATGTTGACGACGTAAACGTACCTTAAAATGCAAATGTTATGTTTCAATAAAATGTAATTATTCATAGAATTATAAGCAATATTACCTCCGTTCTTTTTCTTCTTCTTTAATTACAAAGTATAGCTTAGAAATTTTTGAAAGAAATAAATAATGTCAACTAACTTATCCGTTTATGACATAAACGGGATCTTTTGACAGTCCGATAGATTGCTTTAAATTAACGGGTCCAATAAACGGAAATCCGTTCAGTATCAAAACGGATCAGCCTATCTGAATATCGAATTTGTTAATTTTGTCCGTTTATTTTTAACCTGTTAGTCAATGAACTGTTTCTAGCAAAAGAATCAATACAATAAAAAATGTCAGTGTCATAAACCATAAACGTGTCCGAAATCGAATAAAATAATAATTAATAATGGATAACTGAAATAGGAGTAGAAATATTACTAAAAGAGAAACAGGTTTCGCAAGAAAACTAGATGTTACGATAAATAAAAATAAATTGGAAGTTCCAGTGTTATAATTGCGTAGAGCTATAAATAATTATGTGCTTGCTGATACTGCCATACAAATTCCAAAATTTACAAAATCATTTCTTCATCTGGAGATGATGACGATGACATAGTTCTATCAAAATGAATTTAAATTATATTCTTTTATAAAAAAATAAGATTATTTACTAATCCTTTAATGAATAGGTAATTAATTTTAAACGTAAAATTTACACGAATTATTTATTTAACTACGCAATTTTGACGTTTAACGTCAAACTCGATTTGTTGAATCCTTAAATATTTATAGGTCCGAAATCAGCCTATAACTTATAGGACTGTTTAGTGAATCTTTAAAATTATGTGACGTTCATGCAACGATTTTTCAAAACCTGGAGATTTGTTTCATACTTTAATTGAAAGTCACGAATTCCAGCTTATGCATTATCCCTGTAAGTTAATTCATGCTTCAATTGATGATCCTACATGCTAATGGGTGCATTCTGCAAAGCATCCGTTAAAATTTTAAGGCCGTTAAATTTTTAAGACATTTCCGGTATAATTGAACCAATTTCCGTTAAAAAAAAACCTGTTAATTTTGACATTAAATTAACGGCCGCTGAAAATATTTTCCTTTTCTGTAACTATATTTCCGTTAATATTTTAAAAGTTTCCGTTAAAATAGTCCGTTAAATTTTGATGTTTTAACAGCTTGACAAGAGTACATGTAAATTCTTCTAATATTGATATTTGCAGATTAAATGAAAATGGATTTAAATAATTTAATTCAGATAATACTAATTAAAGATTTAGAACATGATAGCGACAGTTAGTATACAATAGTTTGATTTTTACCTTTTTACCCTTACCCGCTACCCTTGGTATAGGGATCGTGCTAAAAATCACATATCTAGATTTTGGTAAATGACCACGTTTGAAGGTTCTTAGAATCCAATTTTAACATTTTCAAGATGATGACCGGAAATGGTACTTTACTTGAAGCTCAAAATAGATTTTCTTTGAAAATATGTACCTTCAAATGTTATTTTAAAGATTTGTATTATAAAAATTCAGGATTATTAAATTTTCTACAGATTTGCATATATATCTTTTCTACATATTTTATGGATAAATTTATAAAATTATCTATAATTTTAATCCCGGAGCCTACGCTTTAAACGAGCAAAACTCCTTGCTTACACAGTTCATCTCTCAAATGTATAAAACTGACAGATAAATATCACTGTCAAAGAAATAATCATTTCAAATTAATAATAGTAACGTTTTAAAAAGAAAATAGTAAATAGAACCATAGTTATATGGAATGGATTTTAATACAGTTTCCTCAATAACTAAATATGTAAGTATGTATATTTAAATTAATAAATAATTAAATAGCGGGAGGGTTGGTGTTGGCCACATCAGATTTTTTTATATGCGAGCGACTCAACGACGACTGAAAGATGTTAGTGATCCTTGCACTCCTCCAGTAATATTTAAATTAAATTTATTTTTACTACCTTCACTCTTAAAGTTAGTTTTAAATTCTGAGAAAACCTGCTTATAAAATCAATACATATTAATAAAAATCCAGTGTTTTTGTTTATATCTTACTTCTTGTCATTTTTGCTAATAATACCTGAATATAACAAATTTGTTAGTTCTTTGTGTTTTTGAATTTTACTGTCAACTAAACATCTATTTTGTTCCATAAACTCAACCAAAAATGTTCCTTGTTGTTTGGTCATTCTTTGTGCCCAGCTAGACATTTTTATAGACACTTTCGTATTCCTATTAAATGAATTAATTGTCCTACAATTTAAAAATGCAGGTGACATACTTTTTTCAAAAATCTGCGATAAATATATGAAAGACAAACGTTTTTTGTTAATCTGTTACTTACGTTACATCACTTTTTAATATAAAAATTAACGTACCACTAAATGTTTGTGTTACAGAAGAAAATTTTTTAACGGACCGTTCAAATTTAAAATTTAACGTCCTTTAAATTTAACCGGAAAAGATACAGAATACACTCATAAGACTTCTATTCTTTCACACTACTTATATTTACACACGCTATTCCCAAACCTTCTATTTTCCCATTTCCCGAACTAATGTGTCACAGCTATTATTTTGCGTAAGATTATTTTTATTAAATTTATTATGTTTTATCTCTAATTAGCTATTTAGGTACGTAACCGATGCTGCTGGATAAGAGCTACATTTAATGATACTGGTATTCACGTATTTTATTTCAGTTTATTTCTAGATTTCAGTGTGAGAACATCGATATTATAGTGATTCAGGTGAGAGAGTTAATCTAGCATGTGTATGATTGTGGGTGTGTGTGCGAGCAGTACGGTGTACTGTCGTGGCCGCATCGTGTGAACCCGAGGGTCGCCAACGGTAGCAGCAGGGAAGGCTGTAATGACACGCATCTGGTGTCGCCAACGGCAGCAGCAGTTAAGGCTGTAGTGATCTGATCCAGTTGGTTAAGAGGAATGTCTCCGGATCACCACCGAAGTGGCAGTGGTTCCGTAGTGGCCGCTCGTGTGAACCCGAGGGTCGCCAGCGTAGCAGCAGGGAAGGCTGTAGTGTCCCACATCTGGTGTCGCCAACGGCAGCAGCAGTTAGGCTGTAGTGATCTGATCCAGTTGGTTAAGAGGAATGTCTCCGGATCACCACAAAAGCGGCAGTGGTTCCGTAGTGGCCGCTCGTGTGAACCCTAGGGTCGCCAGCGTAGCAGCAGGGAAGGCTGTAGTGACCCTCATTCTGTGGTCGCCAGCGTAGCAGCAGTTAGGGCTGTAGTGATCTGATCCAGTTGGTTAAGAGGATTGTCTCCGGATCACCACCGAAGCGGCAGAGGGTCCGTAGTAACTAGCGGTACTGCCCGTAGTTGCCAACATGTGTGTACGGTGTGTGAATGCCTGAACCTTTTGTAAATGATTGCCTCCTCACTGAGTATTTCTCATGTGTTAATTCTTTTACAGAAATAATCACAGCGTGAAGGAGGATTCCGCGTGACCGGGTTCCGCCAGGCGACGGTCATGTTGATTTGTTATTATTTTTGTATCAATGCTGTATATACCGGTTTGGGTGATAAATGTGTTTTAATATTCTAATTTTCAGCGCTAACATTTAATCGTCATTTATAACAAATGTTTTATCCCTGTCTCCATTATACCGTATGTCACCCTTATATGCACAGATTGTCAAATGTTGAAGTGTTCCTTCTTCCTCCAAAGAAATTCCTACTACCGATAAAACGCTGCTGTTAATATTTTGCATACCTATATTCATATTGTGATGAAGCAACTTTTGTGTGATGACCGTTAGTAAATAAGAAAAGCCGTAGTTACCTATCCGTTGTAAAGATAAATTCTGCATTAAAACTTCCATCCAATCCGTCAAGCTGCTGGGACTGTTCCGAGATATGCAATTACAGATGTAATATAAAAACTTACAAAATATAGCATTTGTAACATTGTTAGATAGGAAAGGAGTATTTGCCTTGTTGTCCTGGTTCTAGATGGCCAGGAAATATGTAAACTTGATTCGTCATTTATTCACAAGTATAAAATAACTTACCGATGTGTAACATAACATGTATGGAATTGAAACCCAAAGCTAACACAGATAGTTTAGGGGCCATAGAGGTATGCGCGTTGGAAAGCATGCGTGTACTGAATTTCTCTTCGGATTATGTTTACAAACGTTGACACTGAGTAGATAAACAGTGGGGTTTCTGGCTACTGATGCAATCCGCAACACACGTTTAGACCCGAACTTAACCCAAACTTGGCCCTGAACCCGATTCCGCATACCCCACCAGATGATGTTGGGCCCCATTGGTTCCCCATTCCCTTTATACCCCTTCCCTATCGCGTTGCCCCACCCCTTTAACCCGTCATTGGTCACTCATTTTCTATAGATATTCTCCCCACCGCCACCGCTTCCCCCACTAATTGGCAGGATACAAAGTCATGTCTAAAATTAGCTGCGTGGAAAATCGTGTTGAAACGGGTTCTCTCGTTTTTTATTATAGTTTGTAGGGGTTAGTTACTCTTTTCAAGGTTATCCACAGCACGTAAAACATGTTTAAACTTGTTCATAAGCTATGAAGTCATCTTTAAAAATAAGTCTAACAAATTTGCTAAGATATCTGCGTGAGAAAGCGTGTACAGAACCGTTCTCAAACCTAAGAAATGTATTTGTGAACTACGCGTGTATAAGAATTCCTTTATAAACTAGAAGAATATTTTGAAAACAACAGTTATAGTTAAGTACAGCAAAGACAATAGCAACAACATCAACAACGTTAACAGCAGAACCATGGCTTTATCAACAGTTAGCATCAGCTTAAAAAACTAGTGTCGCTCAAAGAACTTCGCAACCTTACAACATTAGAAGTTGGTAAGAATTATTAAGTTTTGTCGTTGGAGCAGAAGAAACCACGTATGGTGAGAGAATTTTAATTGAATATGAAGAATTCAACTCGTTCTTGGGGACAGATTTCAACAAAATCACAACCAATGATTTCCAAAAATTAAAAAAACTTGCAGATGAGGGAAAACTATTTATTATCTTTCATGAGAAACTGAACAGCTCACATAGAGTTTGTGGATGTGTAGTGCGAAATGATTATCCGTCAGGAATACACCAAAAGATTAGCACATTGTTTAAGTGAACTATAAAAGTGATTTGAATACTTACATTAAAATAGATCATTCATTGATTGGTTCCATATCTGATGCAGACGTCAGTCATTATGAATTTCCAGAGGTTCCTGTCCTCTGGGGAACGAGTTAATTCTTCAAACTTAGTTAGGCCTAAATCTTCTTGGACGCTTCTTATGAATGATAAGGGTTTTCTTCCTCTACCATGTTTCCCCTGTAATTTCCCACTTGTTACATCCCATTCAACCCATTAAAATAGATAAATTAAAAATAAATTTGTTGTTAAACATCAAAGAAAATTAATTAATATGAATCGTAACGTGACATTTAAAGAGGAGGTAATGATTATATGAACATTTGCATATAAAAATACTCGAAAAGGAATCTGGGGCAACATGCAAGAGATTGTGAACGATTTAAGTAAAAAATTGTTGTAGGTAGTATATAATATTTGCACATGTATTTATACAGTGTGAACACTGCAAACCGTTACATAGTAAAACAGTTTTTTTACAAATATCATCTGTCCCGCAAGACTATAATGGGACTTTTTGATATGGTTGGATAGAATATTTAATTTGGCATCGAAGAGTATGTAAATACGCCTAATTTAATGGCTTATTATTGAAATATTTGCGAAAGTATAAGGCAATTTGACAGTTTGTACTTATAATTTATTAAAAACAGTAATTATAAAATCGTATTCTGTAGCTGAATTGGTTAGATCGGGGCATCGTAATAATTATTCTCGAGTTCAAATCCTGCTCGTCTGATATTTTAATTATTACTTCCTTGTGCCATAGTAAAGGAAGTATTGTAATCGCAAAAAATTTCGGTTTTCAGATTTCAACGGAAATATCCATTTTGATCATCCCTGAATCCATTTTGACTAATTTCGTCGGGACGTCTGTACGTACGTAGGTGTGTACGTACGTATCTCGCATAACTCAAAAACGGTAAGCCGTAGAAAGTTAAAATTTTGTATTTAGGACTGCTATAACATCTAGTTGTGCACCTCCCTTTTTGGTCATTACATAATTTCCAGAAATGGTACTTTATTTGAAGCCTATATTAGATTTTATTAAAAAACTATTTTGAAATAAAATCCAAAACTTTTCAAATTTGGTATATGACATATGTTAATTGGAAGAACATAGTAGATTTTGGTTAAAATAGACTAACTGGAAGTGATATATTATCTGAAGTTGTTAACAGTTTTTCTTGAATAAAATGGTTTCCTTTTGATTTTAGTATTAAATACTTCAAAAAAGAGTTTTAGAGAATTAAATTCTGCGTCTAGCACATCATTAAATTAGCCCTTTGTATAAGCGATATATGTAAATTTAAAACTTATATACTTTTTGTTTTTTTATAATGAAGCTTGCTATGGACTAGGACAAAAAATAACAAAAAAAATAAAAAAAATAGATGTTAATGTCAAATTACGTCAAATACGTGCAATTTTATAATTGGGTCTATACTTCATATTAGTCTTGCGTACAAGGAAGTCGTGCGGTGTTCACATCAGATTTTTTTTTATTTTGTAAAATGTATTACTAATAAAATTACAAAATTAAAACATAAATTGTTTAGTAAATCAAGTATTTTATAGAATTCTCAATTTTTTATTAATTTTAATATTATAAGGTACTTTAGGTAATAGATTAAGATGAATGTAAGTGCTATTTTTTATTTGATTTTAAATCAAGGAAAGAAAGAAAAGAATGCTAGCCGGCGGGATTTGAACCCACGATCTCAACATCTGTACTGTTGCGTGTTACCAACTACACCACGGCTGGCCTACAGATCCGCCAGTCTATACAATCTTTTCTTAAGTTATATTCTCATAGCCTTGTGTATGAGACCCACATCACATGTTAGGTGTGGGGTATATCTAAACTACCACTACGTTTAAACACCTCTGAATTGTGAAACATTCGCACAACCTTATCAGGAATGTATTGCAAATATTAGATTAAGATGAATGTAAGTGCTATTTTTTATTTGATTTTAAATAAATGTTTGACAATTCACAGGTGATTAAACGTAGTGGTAGTTTAGATATACCCCATACCTAACATGTGATGCGGGTCTCTTACACAAGGCTATGAGAATATAACTTAAGAAAAGATTGTATAGACTGGCGGATTTGTAGCCCAGCCGTGGTGTAGTTGGTAACACGCAACAGTACAGATGTTGAGATCGTGGGTTCAAATCCCACCGGCTAGCATTCTTTTCTTTCTTTCTTTGATTTAAAATCAAATAAAAAATAACACTTACATTCATCTTAATCTAATATTAGCAATACATTCCTGATAAGGTTGTGCGAATGTTTCACAATTCACAGGTGTTTAAACGTAGTGGTAGTTTAGATATACCCCACACCTAACATGTGATGTGGGTCTCATACACAAGGCTATGAGAATATAACTTAAGAAAAGATTGTAGAGACTGGCGGATTTGTAGCCCAGCCGTGGTGTAGTTGGTAACACGCAACAGTACAGATGTTGAGATCGTGGGTTCAAATCCCGCCGGCTAGCATTCTTTTTTTTCTTTCCTTGCTTCAAAATCAAATAAAAACTAGCACTTACATTCATCTTAATCTACTATTTGCAATACATTCCTGATAAGATTGTGCGAATGTTTGACAATTCGCAGGTGTTTAAACGTAGTGGTAGTTTACATATACCCCACATCTAACATATGGTGCGGGTCTCATACACAAGACTATGAGAAAATAACTTAAAAATAGCACTTACATTCATCTTAATCTACTATTTGCAATACATTCCTGATAAGGTTGTGCGAATGTTTGACAATTCACAGGTGTTTAAACGTAGTGGTAGTTTAAATATACCCCACACCTAACATGTGATGCGGGTCTCATACACAAGGCTATGAGAATATAACTTAAGAAAAGATTGTATGGACTGGCGGATTTGTAGCCTAGCCGTGGTCTAGTTAGTAACACGCAACAGTACAGATGTTGAGATCGTGGGTTCAAATCCTGACGGCTAGCATTCTTTTCTTTCTTTCCTTGACTTAAAATCAAATAAAAAATAACACTTACATTCATCTTAAACTAAACAATTCAGCTACTGAGTACGTTTTCATGATTACTGTTTTTAATAAATTGTAAGCAATAACTGTCAAAATACATGATACTTTTGCAAATATTGCAATATTAGGCCATTAAATTAGAAGTATTTAGATGCTCCTCGATGCAAATTAAATAATCTTTCTAACCATATAAAAAATTCCCACTATAGTCTTGTGGGACAGATGATATTTAAAAAAAAACTGTTTTCCTATGTTAAACGCCTATTTCATGGTTTTTTGTGTTTATACTGTATATATTATTGAAAAATAATAGGAGCAGCAGTGGAAATACAATCATACACTGAAGAAATAACTTCCGAGAAAAAAAGTAATATATTGTGAATAAACTACAAAACTGTCTGTTACATTAAACATTAGTAGCAATTAATTATGATAATGTGGTAATCAACGAAAATTTGAAATAGCCAACGCAGCTACAAAATAATTTATTATAAATTTTAACACTCCCATTTAATAAAAATTATTTTGCATCAATATGTTTACTGCGCTTGTGATACTCCGGATTTTTTATTTAACGGATAGCACTTTGGTTGTCAACATGAATTTCAGTAGGTTCTTTACATTTAAATCCTAAATCATTTAATAGTTGTCGTAACCAAATTATTTATTTTGATGACACATATTCTGATTCAGTTGTACTGAGGTTGACCATGCGCTGTCGTTGTGATACGCAACTAACCGGACCACACAGGACGCTATCTGAACTACGAATCCAACCATGCCGAAAACACCAAGATGGGGGTAGCTTACGCGCTACTTGACAGAGCTAAATCACAGTGCAAAACAGAAGAAGGTTATGAGGCAGAAGTTAAGGATGTCATTAACACACTCCAGCGAAACGGATACACGGATAAAACAATCAAGGAAATAGTAAAGAAAAACCGAACAACAAGAGCGAAGCAGGTAAACAGAGACGAAGGAAAGAGAAATGAATTATACATTCCTTATATAACGGGAGTCTCCGATAAAATCAAAAGGATAGCCAGCAAGTTAAACATATCAACCAGATTTTAAACAACAACCACAATCAAGAACATCCTATCAACAACAAAACCAGAACAGTCACCAAAACTAGAAACAGGCATCTACCAGGTGGATTGTGAATGCGGAAAAACATAGATAGGAGAAACAAAACGACCATTGGACATCAGAATAAAGGAACACAGACGACACACAGAGAGAAGAGACGTCAAAATCCGGACTTGCAGACTATGCGTGGGAACACCATCAACGTATCCAGTAGGAGGAAGCAAAAATTCTCAAGAAAAAAGAACATTGGTACAAGAGGGTGTTCAAAGAAGCCGCCATCATTCAAAAGAACAAAAAACAGTTTTCAGCCAGCCGAGTGTGGAAATTCGGCCAATCTGCAGGAAACACATCGTAGCAGACTCCAGCCTAACCATTGAGACTCAAACACCCAGGACGCTAGACTCAGCCATTGGATCCGACCAGCCACGCGTCTCTAATGTTCACCCTTATAACACCAGATATAAAGCTCGTATGTTAAGGAATTAGTAGTCTCAGATCATTTGATGACGACAGTAGATTTTCGCTTTCGAAACGTTGTGAAGAATTTATGCTTTTACAAATAATGATAATGGAAGTTCAAAATAAAATCGTTTTAATTCAACATGCTATTACTATATCGAGAGCTTCATTTGATTCAGTAATAATTAAACCGTCATCAACATACAATCTTAAATACCCTTGTCCAAATTTAAATTTACCGTCATACACACACTTACCAGCAAAACTTTGTTTAAAATTAAACTTTTTAAGAAAGTCATCAAACCTTTTGTTCCAAACTCCCTGAGACCGTTTTAAACCGTACAAAGATTTATAAAGTTTACACACTTTATTAAGGTCTTTTACCTCTGTATCTTTTGGTATAGTCATGTAGATATATTCTTTCGAAACGCGGTACAGGAACGTAGTTTTCACGTCGAACTGAGGAATCTTCAAATTACGCTCAGCTGCAAGCGCAAGAAGAATTCTCAGAGAATCGTAGCGCACGACTGGAGCGAAGATCTCGTTGTAGTCCACGCCGTGTGTTTGCGTATGTGTAACTGTACCTGTGAATATTACTTGAATTTTATAACGAACCACAGCTTTGCAGCAATTACGAGTTTTGGCGCCAGGGGACCAGGGCTGTTCAATTTATTTTACTCATCAGATCGACCGCTAGCTTTACTCTCATCAAAAGTAGGCTGGTAACTAGATAATAACTGTATATGTAAGGTAATATTAATATCATACTGACATGTAAACAACAGTCTGCAAAATGAAAATATAATACTCCTCATACAGATAACGTTAGTTTATCGTTCATAACACGGTTTACCGGATTTTAAAATAATAAACATGAGGAATAAAGCACATAATTTGAATAATTGTCATATTGATATGTCAAAATAATTGTTGTGTTAATCATAGCATTCTGAAAGTAGCATTAATGAGAGAATTAAAAAAACTATTTCACAATATTTTCATTTTCTGAAACCGATAAACTATTGAACAAACACCGGATGTTATGAGTCTTGACAAGCCTGATATGTTTTAAAATCTTTGCTCTACAAACTCGGATTTCAAACCGACTTCTGCGACAGTCATGATACTCATAACAATCTTAGGTATGTTAATAGTTATAACACAATTTTTACAAACGAAACAATACCTAAAATATGGAGTTAAGTTAGATCATTCATGACACACAAGAAAGGAAATAAATCAATAAATCAATAAATCAATAAATCAATAAATCAATAAATCAATAAATCAATAAATCAATAAATCAATAAATCAATAAATCAATAAATCAATAAATCAATAAATCAATAAATCAATAAATCAATAAATCAATAAATCAATAAATCAATAAATCAATAAATCAATAAATCAATAAATCAATAAATCAATAAATCAATAAATCAATAAATCAATAAATCAATAAATCAATAAATCAATAAATCAATAAATCAATAAATCAATAAATCAATAAATCAATAAATCAATAAATCAATAAATCAATAAATCAATAAATCAATAAATCAATAAATCAATAAATCAATAAATCAATAAATCAATAAATCAATAAATCAATAAATCAATAAATCAATAAATCAATAAATCAATAAATCAATAAATCAATAAATCAATAAATCAATAAATCAATAAATCAATAAATCAATAAATCAATAAATCAATAAATCAATAAATCAATAAATCAATAAATCAATAAATCAATAAATCAATAAATCAATAAATCAATAAATCAATAAATCAATAAATCAATAAATCAATAAATCAATAAATCAATAAATCAATAAATCAATAAATCAATAAATCAATAAATCAATAAATCAATAAATCAATAAATCAATAAATCAATAAATCAATAAATCAATAAATCAATAAATCAATAAATCAATAAATCAATAAATCAATAAATCAATAAATCAATAAATCAATAAATCAATAAATCAATAAATCAATAAATCAATAAATCAATAAATCAATAAATCAATAAATCAATAAATCAATAAATCAATAAATCAATAAATCAATAAATCAATAAATCAATAAATCAATAAATCAATAAATCAATAAATCAATAAATCAATAAATCAATAAATCAATAAATCAATAAATCAATAAATCAATAAATCAATAAATCAATAAATCAATAAATCAATAAATCAATAAATCAATAAATCAATAAATCAATAAATCAATAAATCAATAAATCAATAAATCAATAAATCAATAAATCAATAAATCAATAAATCAATAAATCAATAAATCAATAAATCAATAAATCAATAAATCAATAAATCAATAAATCAATAAATCAATAAATCAATAAATCAATAAATCAATAAATCAATAAATCAATAAATCAATAAATCAATAAATCAATAAATCAATAAATCAATAAATCAATAAATCAATAAATCAATAAATCAATAAATCAATAAATCAATAAATCAATAAATCAATAAATCAATAAATCAATAAATCAATAAATCAATAAATCAATAAATCAATAAATCAATAAATCAATAAATCAATAAATCAATAAATCAATAAATCAATAAATCAATAAATCAATAAATCAATAAATCAATAAATCAATAAATCAATAAATCAATAAATCAATAAATCAATAAATCAATAAATCAATAAATCAATAAATCAATAAATCAATAAATCAATAAATCAATAAATCAATAAATCAATAAATCAATAAATCAATAAATCAATAAATCAATAAATCAATAAATCAATAAATCAATAAATCAATAAATCAATAAATCAATAAATCAATAAATCAATAAATCAATAAATCAATAAATCAATAAATCAATAAATCAATAAATCAATAAATCAATAAATCAATAAATCAATAAATCAATAAATCAATAAATCAATAAATCAATAAATCAATAAATCAATAAATCAATAAATCAATAAATCAATAAATCAATAAATCAATAAATCAATAAATCAATAAATCAATAAATCAATAAATACATAAATACATAAATACATAAATACATAAATACATAAATATATAAATAAATACATAAATAAACGCATTAATAAAGGATATAAGTTAATTAATTATTTAGTAAATAACTAACTCACAAAATAAATAAATAATTAAGAATTACCTTTATGCTTAATAGCAGATCTTTTGCAGAACTAAATACTACGACTAATGCAAGAAAATGCCAAATTGTCACCATTCAAGTTTTGGTATAAACTGTATAGCATGTAGCATAGCTGCCGAATTGCACATATTAGCAAGCCTTAAAACATTTTCTATAATTTATTTGGCTTCTGTATGAATCCATTCCTCATTATACAAACTTTAGATGTTGATATAGTGTTTTCACTTATTGTAATAATAGTACGTGTAGGTATATAAACACTATTAGTAAGTAGGTTACAGTAATTATTGTAAACATTCCAGTAAACGTAAATATACGTAACCCCCCTACTAATACATTTAAAGCCGTCCAAGTACGAATGTTGGGTTCTGCGCATGCGCATACACGGTTAGTCTCATCCTAACTCACTGCAGATTGCCGCTACAAATAATGTTTAATGTTTTTACCAAAAGCTAGCTTAAGAAAATTCGTTTAATATACAACAATGGACTCGTCATATGATATAATACAAAGTAAAATGTTTCGAAGAATAAAAATAAACAAAAAATAATATTTGACTATTTGAGAAAAAATAAGCCTGGTTCCAAAGCCCCTTAGTATTACGAGGCCCGGAGATTTTGCCCCCCTCCCTATTCCCCTCTTTCAACGGGTCTGTGTACAATATGTTTGAATATTTGAAACGATTACAAACATAACAAAATGGCTTCTGCTTGCTTTTGTATCAGCTTTGTGCATATATAACAGAAACGACACTCACAGCTACACAGTATTTTCTGGTGTTAAACATAATGTAATAATTATTCAAGGCAGTTAATGACTTGCCACCGCGCCCGGCAGCTAAGATAAATTATTTATGTAAATTATAACAACCATATTTGTAAATTGTAAAATTTAATTGTTTATAGTGTAATATAAAGAAAACTATGACCATTTATAAATCTTACAGAATTTATTAAAGTAAGTTTTATTAAAAAGCAACGCTAGTGACTTCAACTTTGCGAACTGTTTTAGCGAAAACGCTCCCACTCTTAGAACAACATGATTTCACGAGAATTTGAATTTGTCGGTTAAAAAAAAACCGTTCGTTGCATAGGAAAGTCAGTTCTCCTTTAAGGAGTTCAGTGACAGGCTCCTTTGGTAAAAGAGCTAATCTTCCTGAATTGACTACTTTTGAAAGTCCACAGTCGAACAGTTTAGCAAGGGTTTCTATTTTTATTTGTTTGTACATTTTCTTACATAGTTTAACATAATAAACATGTTATTACAATCAAAATGTTGTCTGTATAAGTACTCTAACCTCTCCTCCACTGAAGCTATCCGAGGTGAACCACCTTCTCTTACAAGTAACTGTGAAGGCGCCCGAGATTAACATCAACCCCCGTCTGTGACAGAGAGGGGACATCATGGCGACGCCATCCCTAACCGGGAAAGCGTGACAATATTTATGTAGATACCTATGTATTTGTTGATATTTACTATTTTGTACATACAAACAATATTCAGTACGACGAAAATTGTGACTGCAACAATGCAGTAAGATTCAAATTTTAAATATATAAAAACAGAAATATATAGACTTTGCGACGTGAATAAGCCCTTAATCCGATAAACAGCTATATACAAAGAATATAAATATATGTAATAAAAATAATTGATTGTTGCAATGCAACTGGTTATAAACAAAATCGTAGTCTTCAGGAGACAACTTTAAAAAATTTAAAAAATAATGAAAAAAGGCTTGCTATGACTTATCGGCGGTGGCGGCTGGTAACTAGGAATGGTGGGAGTAGACAGCAGTTTGTCGTCAGGGTTGCGAACCGAATAGTAGCAAACGGCACCACACCAGCTGGAGATGCCCGAAAACGCTGATGTGGGAAGTATAAACGGAATATACCCAAGAGACGGACTCCTTCCAAAAATCGGGTCGTACAAAACACGTGCTTTTCGCCGGACACCACACCAGTATAGCGAGTTACTAATAAACAGCGTAATGCGAAACCACTCAGCTTTAAAAATTTTCTGAATGATAGACATCATCGGGAAAATGTTAAAATTGGATTCCAGGGACCTTACAATGTGCTCATTTATCAAATTCTCGATATGCGATTTTTAGCACGATCCCTATACCTTCCTTACCAAGGGTAGCGGGAGGTAATAAGAAAGAAAAAAAAGAAAGAAATAAATTAAATATTTGTTTATAATTCATTATTAGTTTTCATATGCGTTATGCAGGTTTGATTCGACTGAGTTACGGTTCTACTCATACCGTATTCCGAGAAGTTTTGTACTACCCTGACTGGCTTTGATCAGTAACCACTCCCGTTACCTTTCCATATTTGGATACAATTAACTTGGTAACCTCTAGCTATGCAAGGGCCTGCGGTGGATGGCTGGCAATATACATACACTACAATATTTGTTTATAATACAAAGAAGCAAATTAAGAACTAAAGACCCATTCAAGACAGTATACTTTAAATACAAAACAATTATTAAAACAAATAGGAAAATAAAATAAATTCCGAATATATTGTAAATAAACAGCAACATTAAATATAGAAATTAAAAAGGAACTTTGATTTTATTTATTTAAAATTTTGTTAAGTGAAACTATTTGCTAGTGTAAACATAACTTTACTGACATGTGAAGGTTCATAACGGGCTCAATGTTTGTGAAATATTATAAACAATAAAAACACACGATATCTTATTTGTGGTACAGTCTACTAAACAATATCAACAATTAAATGAATAGGTATATTAATAAATGGTATTCAAAAATATACTTTTTATATTTCAATTTGCATCTAACTTAAACAATCATAACCCACATTAATAGTATGTTCCGTTAATAAATCAGATTAATCGTGATCGGTGATTTCGGTGAGTAGTTGGTTACTGAAATTGGTGAGTATTTTCGGAATAGCTTGGCTTGATATCATCAGATTTGGAAAAATACTGTTATACGATATTTCTTTTATGTACCTGACTGCTAATAACTTTCTAAATAGATTCTAACATAGACTATTTTATTTATTTAAGTAGAATACATTTTTAATTATTTATATACCTACATAAGGTTAACTTCTCTAATTGCCTTCATATATAACATATATTCCATATAGATCGAAAATGTCTAAAAAAAGTTCGGTACTTAAAATTAATATATTGCTCATAGATAATATATATTTGTACCAAAATTTTTAACATTTTATTTGGAGTACACCTCATAAAATATGAAATACCTTTATCTCGGACAGCAAAGTAAGCAACGTGTGTTCAATTTTCAAGTGATAATACTTCCTTCGAAGCGTAAAATTACCTGGCTACTGCTCTGCACGCTTTCAAACTTCCTGTTTATATATAAACGTGGATAATGGCATCAGTTTGCGCGAGCACCCCGTTATCACAGAGCGAGGCGGCTTAACCAACCCGTTTTGCTTTAAATTTCAACGAAGCTTTAACCGCTTCACTATCTAATATGTACGTCGCATATTTCACTAGTAGGAGCAACGTCAGGCAAGTTATGCCTGATAAAATGCAAATGGTTCCAATTTATCGATAAAGTAAGAAATGTTTATACTTTCTTGCCTAGGTACGTGTGCGAGTTCAAAGAAAATATTTATAAATTATATTTTGCTTCCTAAACGCAGATTTCTTGTCACAACTTTTAAAAATTTTACTCTACTCAGCCAGAAATACACATACTCGTAAACATATTGGTGCAACTCTAAAATTCAAGGAATCTTTTTTTAACTTATTTATCTAAAGATGTGAATATATTTTTGTTGAAAAAAATAAATAATTTTATAGAAGGTTGGGAAAAAAATTCTCCTGCCAACGAAATTTATTTTAATTTCCAGTAAAATATTTCAAAATTACAAGTGGATCAATAAAGTTTAATTTCTTGCAATTCATATCAAATATTTCTGGTAATTCGTAATCCTCCACAGTACTAATTTTCAATAATGTTCTACTCGCATTCAGATAAATAATAATTAAGGTATTCTTGCGAGTACGGATTAAAAAATCTGATGTAGCCAGCACATAACTCCCGTCATTTCCATGTTTCAAATAGCAATGAGCTTTAAGTAAAGAATCACTTCCAATTGATCGTTTGTAAACAAAATCTAATTTCTCGTTCCAATAAATAGAAAAGTGTGTAATACGAAATATTTGATTATATTTCATTATGTTTTTACTCGATAATCTGTTAAGAGCTCCAAATTAAGTACCACTTCTGGTTAATCATAAAAGTATAGTCAAAATATAATATGTTGTTTGAAATTATACACAAGTTTTAAATACCAAATTTGATAAGTTTTGGATCATGCTTTAATATATTTTTTCAAGAAAATCTGTTTATAGCTTTCTGTAAAGTGCTATTTCCGGTTTATCAATTTTGGAAAAAATTTAATATGTCGTTCTCATTGATATAAAAGTTATCAATACTAAATTTGACAAGTTTTGGAATATATCATAATATATATTCCACGAAAATCTGTTCAGAGCTTCAAGAAAAGTATCACTTCCGGTTTATCAATTTTAGAAAAATGTAATATGTCCTTCTTATTAACATAAAAGTTTTAAAACCAAATTTGAAAAATTTTGGTATATATCATAAAATATTTTTTACGAAAATCTGTTCAGAGCTTCAAGTAAAATATCATTTCCGGTTTATCAATTTTAGAAAAAAATTAATGTCGTTCTCATTAATCTAAAAATCTGAAATACCAAAATTGACAAGTTCTAGAATATATCATAATATATTTTTCACGAAAATCTGTTCAGAGCTTCAAGTTAAGTATCACCTCCGGTTTATCAATTTTAGTTAAAATCTAATATGTTGTTCCCTTTCATATAAAAGTTTTAAATACTAAATTTTAAAAGTTTCTAAATATATGTATAAATATATTTTTCACGAAAATCTGTTCAGAGCTCCAAGTAAAGTATCCCCTCCGGTTTATTAATATTTGAAAAAAATCTGATATATTATTCTCCTTGAATTTGAAGTCTTAAATACTGAAATTGAAAAGTGTTGGACCATATTTTAATACAATTTTTCATTAAAAACTGTAATGGGCTTCAAGTAAAGAATCACGTACACTTGTCCAATTTTATTAAAAAGATAATCAACTCTTTATTTGAATGTATAAAGCTTAAATACGGAAAATAGAAATTTTCGGAAGTTTGTTGTAAGAGTTATCGTGGAGGCAAAAATCGTCACACACACACACACACACACACACACACACACACACGCACACACACACATACACACACACACACACACACACACACACACACACACACACACACACACACACACACACACGCACACACAGACAGACAGACAGACGTCATCGTAAAAATAGTAAAAACGTATTGTGGGTACCCTAATTCGTGCTTATTTACAATAATAACAATACCTTCTTTACCTACGGTATAACGGAGAGGTAAAAATGGTATACATATTAGCCATTTAAAAATATATAAAACATAAAACATAATTTCTTCAACAAATCGGACAAAAAATTCCTCTGTTCTATCAATATTTTCTTTGATTTCTTGCTTCCAAAGTGTAGAGATGATTGTTACAGTAGTTGTGTCAAATTGGTGTATGAAATTAATTATAATTATATCTTCTAAAAACAATATAACAATTATTCACGTGTACTTGTTCAGTAATCACGAAACGCGGCAAATACTTTTCTTAATGAATAATTTAAAAAAAATGAAAAAAAAAACACTGTGTACAAAAAGAAAGAAAACTACGAAAAAACTCCATCTTTTCCTATATCATATATTTTTAATTGTTACAGTGATCTATAGGCCAGTCAATATGAACAATAGAACCTGGTTTGCTTGCAAACGGTCGTGTATCTATAATTTTTGGACATGATGAAAGGACCAAGGCCAGTGATAAAAACCAATTTTACAGAAATGAAAGTCCTGTACAACCAGAGTTATAGGGAAAAAATTCGAAGTTTTCGGTCATTTTTCCGTTTTTCCTCATTTCGTCTGTTTCTATACATCGGAGAGTAAAAGTTGGTATTATCAATATCGAAGAAAACAAAATGACTTGTGTATTTACGATTTTTTATATGAGCTATATTTATTGAACTACAGAGCAGTGCATATATCAGAATTTTTGGGAAATGACAAAACACGCACATCTCCCAGAATTAATGATGTAGTTCGGATGATAAGGGCGAAAATTTTCCACCACCCTACATTTTGTGATGCAAGCAAGCCATTTAGTTCACATATTAG
Organism: Harpalus rubripes; assembly: GCA_963082715.1. NCBI lineage: Eukaryota > Metazoa > Arthropoda > Insecta > Coleoptera > Carabidae > Harpalus > Harpalus rubripes. Next base: position 46,222,664 of record OY720448.1, on the reverse strand, counting down.
TAGGACCATGCCCTAGCGATTAAGAGATGAAGACATCTGGAAATGTTCCGCAACTACGAGTTGTGGGTTGTATACCCTATAGGCGCGATTTTCTTAAAATCGCAGTGGTGCGCAAACCATTGCATCTACAGAAATGATTTTATTTTTATATTAATTTTAGTGATAAGGTCTTTGATAATGCAGTGTAAAGAAGTTGAGTTACATATAACATATCCATTTTTTTCTCGCACATATTACCTTGTGGTTTTGCGGACAAAATTTTGGCTTCCTTGGCCGATTTCGCGAGACGCTATAGTATATCGGAACATAATCATAATAGTAATTGTAGCGCGTTGAAATAACTACCGATACTGGCGTATCTGTGAGTATAAGACGCCCTTTCTCATGGAAGTTTCTAAAGCGACGCGCCAGTGCGTCGAGTCGCCCTGCTCGAAAGTTTACTGGTACGTCAATTGGAGCAAGCCGATTGGTTTGTATGTTGGTGGGACAATAATCTACCCAATGAGAAGTGTAGCCATCCGGAAAGTAGCTCTGTAGATCCAATAGTTTGCGTACCACTGCGTTTTAAGAAAACCGCGAATGAGGTATACAACCCGCAATAACGTGTGCCGGCAGGCATCTCTTAGGCTTGATTTACATTAGCGGTACAATGACGGTACGGAAACTTCTTGCTCCAACTATGAAGTTTATAGAATAATAAAATATATTCACGATTATATCTGAAGACGAACTGTGAGAGAAAATTAGTTAATACTGAAAAACCGTGAAAAATCATAGTTATTGGCATAGTCGTGTAGTAACTGGCATACGCAAATTTACAGTATATGGCATCTATTACAAAGATAATTTAATGTGAAAATATTAGTAGGGTATGTTTACAATGCAAAAAGTCGGGTATTTTTGATTTCCGGATTTTTATATTTAGGGGTTCTAATTAAATATTCAGATTTTTAACCTTGATGCACTGCCGATTGTGCCGTCATCTTCAAAAAATAGTGCAAAAAATCGTTTTATGCAAATCTCATTTCAACAGTAGGTATTAGGGGAAAAGAGTTATAAATTATTTTGTACAGGACAAAAATTTGTACAACTTTGGTCTAAAATATTTTTTCTATAACCGATAAATACTGAGCTACAGTACTTAAAACCAGTGGATATTATTAAAAATAGTAAACTTTGCTGAATTTAATTTTTGAAATTAACTTCCATGTTCGAAATAATACCGAATTATAATTTGTGGATCATCTCTTGGATTTTTTTATGTTATGTCTTGTTAATGTAATTAAAACGTTTTTAAGCCACGATTTTACTAGTTTAAAGGAAGAAACATAGACAAGTTATACATCGCTGAAAAGATTTTAAAAAATCGTTTTTTCAGTGGTGATAGTGCCTACTATGACTCAAATAAATATCGACAAATATTATTTTCCGGATATTACTGATAATTGATGATAATAGTGAGATCAAAATATGGATGAATAGCTAATAAGTATTAATATAATATCTATATTCATCGAAAAGTTTTGATATTATTAATAAATTTCGATAATATTGATAATATCGATATTAGATAATATTTGTATATATTTATTGATCCCAGTATTATATCGAATACCGATAACAGTAATAAAAATAATTCAGCTTCGCCATTTGAAAGAAAATAAAAAGTGCCCTACAGAAGAGACCCGCAACCTAAATTCAGTATTCTTTCATAGATGGAAGTAGTTTGCAAAAAAAATATTCAGCAAAAGAAATTGTCAATAACTACAGACTATGTAGATTGTTATCTATTACTCTGGGCAATAAATTTTACCAAAAACGTATATAATGAAATTATGAAAAGAAATAAACTGAAATAACACTAAAAAATGTAGAAGCGTCTTATTTATCATTATAAAAAATGCTATGCCAATAACTGTATGTGTTTACGCGTTTCAAAGGCTGAACTATATATCAAGTTTGCTTTGAGGAGTGAATGAATCTAGTCCTCCAAAAAAAATAAAATGTATTATTATTGTTGTAATGTTTTTTGAGTACACAAGTTGTTTATAACAACGTAAAAAAGTGTGACAAATAATTCGTTAGGTCCACTACTCGTTTAAATTTTATCTTGTGTTTTTTATATGTTTTCGTTTTACCATTTAATAGAAGAAGGTTTTTACAGGGTGCAATTGCTGAGTGGTCGGTAGCACCACCCTTAGTTTAAAGTCAACTTATGCTCTACTAAGGTGCTCCTTACCTCCTTTGAAGCCGTCTGATTCTAACCCGATGGATATTTCGTATCTCCCAGAAGCTGTATAATTCTACGTCGAGCTTCTCCATGCTGTCAGTGCTAGTGCTAGTGAAGTGTTAGTGCTTTAGTTCATCGGTTTTCTCCCAAGACGTCAAGCTAAAGACTTGCCGCATAATTCTCCACTGCAACGAGTTAGAGTCGTCCTGGTTGGTATCCAATCCTTCGGAGATCTTCATAGAGTCGTTCTGGTTGGCATCCAATCTTCGGAGATCTATATCGCAGTTGGAGATCCAAACTCCTGGTCCGTCGGCCGTGCTCCGTCCCAGGTACTAGAGTTATTTACTCATTCAACTTATTTGATGTATAGAATCAGCCTTCATTTCTTACCACTCTGGTCCTTTGAGTTTATACTTATCTTGCCACAAGTTTAGTAATAATTTCTTAATAAAATACAGTCCATATCGATTGAATTACTAAACAGTTTGGTCCTTCGAGCCGGATACATCCCAGTTCGATATCTCAGTAGAATACTTAACGGTTGGGTCTTACTAAATAGTTGGATCCCACGGTTCTGATCCCATTGTTGGATCCTTTGAATTTTCTCTTTTTCTCTGTCACTAATCTCTTAACTTCATCAAACCATGAGCAGAGAAGCAGAGAAAAGGTTAAAGGCGAAATTAAAATCAGCTCAGGCATTATCTAAAAGCCTTGAAGCAAAATTTACAAGCTTATTAGAATTGGCAAATAAATGTGAGACGGATACTGCTTTGCGCGAAAGTTTTTTAAAGAGAACTGAAAATATTGATTTGCACAGGAAAGAATTTAAAAATGCAATAATTCAAACGGAGTTAGAAATAGACGAGGCATTTGAACCGAATTATGATCTATTAATGTCAGTAGATGATCAGAACTCAATAATTCAGCACGTTCGTAACCGTATCATGCTTAAGACTAATGCTTCCAACGATACTAGCGATAATGATACTAGTAAAAAATCTGTTCATATCAAGCTTCCTTCTATTGACATTCCGTTCTTTGACGGCAAAATAGAAAACTGGCCTATATTTTTCCAATCCTTCAAAGTGAATATTCATGAGAATAAACAACTAACTGACGCTCAACGAGTCCAGTATCTCATTGGAAAACTAAAGGGGAATGCTTTAAACTCTACAGGGGGCCTACTCCCTACGGAAGAAAACTATAATACGATTTGGAACAATTTAATTACTGAATATCAAGACAAACGTGCATTAGCCTCGCGATATTTGAATAACATATTTGATCTTAAACCCTCGTCCAAAAATCCGTCGCAATTATCGGCTTTCGTAAATAAGTTCACTGCATCAATGTCAGCACTAAAACAGCTTAAAATTCCTGATATTGCCGATTTCTGTTTTTTGAATTATGCGTTAAAAAAAGTGGATCCCGAGATAGTCCAGCAATATGATCTTTCGGTCCGGGATCAAGAATTTCCTTCCTGTCAAAGTATTATAGACTTTGTCCGATATCAAGTTAACATCTTAGAACGCATGGGGGGTTCTAGCTATAGCCATCAGTCCAAGCCTATAAAAAATAACACAAGGTCATATTTGATAACTGACAGTTCCAATAATAATAAAATTGACATGAAACCGTCATATAATAAAATTTTGGATCGTTGTATATGTTGTGCTGATACAAATCATAATCAGCTTTTTTTGTGCCCTAAATTTAAGGGTCTTTCAGCACAAGATAGATTCGCGTTTATAAAATCTAATAAACAATGTATCAATTGCTTCTCCCCAAATCATACTGCTCTTAAATGTTGGTCAAGGAGAACTTGTAAGATGTGTAAAAATAAGTATCATTCTCTTTTACACTTTGAAAAAACTATTCCAAGTCAAATTTCGGAAAATAACGACAAAGACGAATCTCACTGTCATCTAGTAAACCTTGATAAATCAAATAATGTTGAAATGATTGATGATTCGTATTGTCACATGTCAAAACTTGACAAAAATAACGAACACATACTGCTTGCTACTGCACAAGTTCTTGTTAGAGCCACAAATAATGATTACAAAACTGTAAAATGTTTAATTGATAATGGCTCACAAAATAATATAATCACAGCTGAATGTTGCAAATTATTAAACTTGACAATTATTCCTTTAGTGAATTCTAATATAAAGGGAATTGGTTCAACCACTCGCCCAGTGCCCGGATATGTCAATATAAAAATAGAATCAAGAATTTCGTCAAATCTATACGACATAAAGGCTTTAGTTGTTGACAGTATTACTGACAAATTGCCTTCATTTGAAATTGACACCTGTCAGTGTACTAACCTTAAGGACTTATGTTTGGCTGACCCAACTTCGTATCTGCCAAGCACTATTGACATAATTCTGGGGGCTCAACTATTTCCTTCTATATTATTGTCAGACTGTATAGAATCATGTCCAACCGCACTTTCCACCACTCTTGGTTTCATATTAATAGGAGAAATTGACAGACCAAATATAAATTCACAATACTGTCAATCAGAATCCTTTTGTTCATTTGTTTCACCTATAAATAATGACATAGAATCATGTATGCATAAATTTTGGGAATTGGAAGAAATTCCACATAAAGTATTTGACAGTACAGAGAATGTTGAATGTGAAAAAATTTATGCAGAAACAGTGGAAAGAAGTGCAAAGGGACGATATACTGTAAATTTACCTTTTGAAAGAAATCAGTCTTTTAGGGAATTCTCGTACAATTGCTGAACGTAGATTGTTATTCTTAGAGAAAAAACTTAAACTGTCAAAGGAATTAAGAAGTCAGTATAACGATATTATAACTGAATATTTACAAAAGAGTTACCTTGAGGAAGTAATAGATAATGGAGAAGGTTATTATATTCCACATCATGCGGTTATCCGTGAGGACAAATTGACAACCAAAGTTCGCGTTGTATTAGACGCCAGCGATAAAACCCAATCAGGATTGTCATTAAATGATATACTATATGCAGGTCCTAATTTACAAACTAATCTTTTCCATTTACTGATAAAATTTCGATTATTTCCTTATGCAATGACAGCTGATATTAAACAGATGTATTTGCAAGTCGGAATGACGAAACCACATCGTAAATTTCAGAAAATTCTTTATCGTTTTAATGAACTTGAATCAATTCGTACTTTTCAATTTTCGACTGTATCTTTTGGAATCAAATCAAGTCGTTTTTTAGCCATGAGAACAATACGTCAACTGGCAAATGACGAACGTCAAAATTATCCAGAAGCAGCAAAATGTGCTGAATGCGATTTATATATGGATGATTTTGTCACTTCCATTCTAACCTATAATAACACTTCCTCCTTAATACAGCAATCAATAAGTTTATTTGCAGGTTTTGATTTAGTTAAATGGACCAGTAATTGTAAATCACTTACTGACAATCTTCCCAAGTCCCATAAATCTAATATAGATCTATCACTAAATGAATAGTTAAAAATACTTGGATTATCTTGGAATCCTAAGTCTGACACATATACTTTTATAACCTCAAACACTGACACCTCAAAATGCACTAAATGTATCATTCTGTCAACTGTAGCAAAACTATTTGACGTTTTAGGCTTTGTGTCACCTGTCATTTTATATGCAAAGTTATTAATAAAAGAGTTATGGAACGCGGGAATTGACTGGGACGCAATTCCTCCATCTCATATTCAAAATAAATTTAAGAAACTGATGGAAGAATTTCCACTTTTAGCAAAATTAAAAATTCCAAGACACTTGGAATTTTTGAAAATTGTAAAGTAAATTTAATCGCATTTTGCGACGCTAGTCAACAAGCTTATGGCTGTGTTATTTACTTACAAACTATTAACCTTAAACATGAACTTGACACGCAACTTTTATGCGCAAAATCAAAAATTGCCCCAATAAAAACCACTACTTTAGCAAGGCTAGAGTTGTGTGCTGCTGTACTTCTTTCCAAACTTGTACGTAATGTGTGTGGCATAATCCAACCACGTTACCCAATAAATAAAGTTTATGCATTCACTGATTCTATGATAAATCTTTCCTGGATAAAATCTTCCCCACATAGATGGTCTGTTTTTGTAAGCAATAGAATTGCACAAATTCATGAAAATCTCAGTCCTGAATGTTTTTATCATGTTTCGAGAAAGGAAAATCCTAGTGATTGCATTTCCAGGGGTTTACTACCCTCTCAAATGTTAAATCAAAAACTTTGGTGGAGAGGGCCAAAATGGATCAACGGTCCAACTAAAGATTGGCCACTTAATCGCGTAATTCCATTATCATATGAACAAATACCAGAATTTAACACTAAATCGTTCAACTTAATAAATATACGCAAATCTATTCTTTATGAAATGGCGTTCAGAGTGTCAACTTGGAATAAGTTACTCAGAATCATCGTTTTCATTCTAAAATTCATAAAAAGGTTACCACTTGGCGAACAAATGTCAGTGTCAAATATGAACCTTGCTGAAATCTTCATTATAAAAGCTTTACAATTTATTCATTTTAGTGAAGAAATCGAACAAATAAAAACCAGTAAATCTGTAACAAAAAATGAACATATATCAAGATTATCTCCGTTCTTAGATGAAAACGGAATTGTCAGAATTGGAGGTAGATTGTCAAATTAAAAATTGACATTTGAAGCTCAACATCCGATTTTACTTCCAAAACGAGATCACATAGTGAATTTAATCATTGATTATTACCACATCAAAAATTGTCATGCCGGGGCTGACCTTTTACTATCTATTATAAGACAAAGATTTTGGATTCTAGCCGCGCGGAGCATCATAAGAAAACGAATCCGTCAAGGCAACAATTGTTTCAAAATCTCACCTGTCAATGTACCTCCAAAAATGGCAGATCTACCTGAAAGTCGCGTTTGTGAATCAAAATCATTTTTACATACTGGTGTTGACTTCGCGGGTCCAATTAAAATTACTCTTTCAAGACGTAAAGGGCAACATTCTCAAAAGGCTTATATTTGTTTATTTGTATGTTTAGCGGTTAAAGCCGTGCATATAGAATTAGTGCCTGACTTAACAGTGAACTCATTTATAAATTCATTTAAAAGATTTGTTGCACGTCGTGGCCCAGTTAGTTGTTTATACTCGGATAATGCAACCACCTTGATAGGTGCGAAAAACAAGTTAAATGAATTATATGAATTTATACAAGCAAAATCATTTCGTGATTCTTTAACAAAAGAACTTAATAATCAAAGAATTGAATGGAAAACCATACCTCCGCACTCTCTTAACTTCGGAGGATTGTGGGAATCTAATTTAAAAAGTTGCAAAAACCATCTTTATCGGGTCATTGGCGCACAGTTAATAACTTACGAAGAACTAGTTACTTTGCTAACAAAAATAGAAGCTATTCTAAATTCGAGACCCTTATGCACATTAAGTGCCGAACCTAACCTAGAAATTCTGACACCCGCACATTTTTTAATGTCAACTCCACTACAACAACTACCAGCATAAGATGCATCAGTTAAACCAAACCTGACAACTCGCAAAAAATTGTTGGATAGTTTAATTAGCTCATATTGGAGCAAGTGGAGGCTAGAATATTTAAACACATTGCAACCACGTCAAAAATGGTTTAAAGCCAACAACCCCATAAAGATTGGTCAAGTTGTAATTATAAATGAAATAAATACAACACCAATGCAATGGCCATTAGGGATTGTTGAACAGATTATTTTCGGTAAAGATGATATCGCTAGAGTGGCATTAGTTAGAACAAAATTCGGTTCTTATAAACGGCCTGTCTCGAGACTATTTCCTTTACCAAATCAATAGACAGTTATTGTTAGTTTATTATTTAATTACTTTTATTCTTTAAATTCGTTAAGATATATTGTTTGCCAATTCACGCTTGTCAATATGACAGTTCTGTCCATGTGATATTTTTTTTTAACATGACAACTCTGTCAATCTGACATTTCCTGTCAACATGAAAGCTCTGTCAACCTGACATCTTTTGCCAACTTGACACTGTCAATATGACAGTATTCTAAACTTGGAACACCTGCTGATTATAATTTCAAATTTAACTTAAACCTGCATGTTGTCGCGGCGGGAAAATGTTTACGCGTTTCAAAGGCTGAACTATATATCAAGTTTGCTTTGAGGAGTGAATGAATCTAGTCCTCCAAAAATAAATAAAATGTATTATTATTGTTGTAATGTTTTTTGAGTACACAAGTTGTTTATAACAACGTAAAAAAGTGTGAAAAATAAATCGTTAGGTCCACTACTCGTTTACATTTTATCTTGTGTTTTTTATATGTTTTCGTTTTACCATTTAATAGAAGAAGGTTTTTACAGGGTGCAATTGCTGAGTGGTCGGTAGCACCACCCTTAGTTTAAAGTCAACTTATGCTCTACTAAGGTGCTCTTTACCTCCTTTGAAACCGTCTGATTCTAACCCGATGGATATTTCGTATCTCCCAGAAGCTGTATAATTCTACGTCGAGCTTCTCCATGCTGTCAGTGCTAGTGCTAGTGAAGTGTTAGTGCTTTAGTTCATCGGTTTTCTCCCAAGACGTCAAGCTAAAGACTTGCCGCATAATTCTCCACTGCAACGAGTTAGAGTCGTCCTGGTTGGCATCCAATCCTTCGGAGATCTTCATAGAGTCGTCCTGGTTGGCATCCAATCTTCGGAGATCTACATCGCAGTTGGAGATCCAAACTCCTGCTCCGTCGGCCGTGCTCCGTCCCAGGTACTAGAGTTATTTACTCATTCAACTTATTTGATATATAGAATCAGCCTTCATTTCTTACCACTCTGGTCCTTCGAGTTTATACTTATCTTGCCACAAGTTTAGTAATAATTTCTTAATAAAATACAGTCCATATCGATTGAATTACTAAACAGTATGGGTGACAACATTAGTATCGCTAACCCTATATATATATATATATATATATATATATATATATATATATATATATATATATATATATATATATATATATATATGTAGCGGCTCTATCAAGTAGCCGCTACGTTGCCCACCGACACATTATTTTATTTTATTGATTATATTTATTCAGTTGTTATACATTTATTTATTAAAATATACACATGTCATCTCTACGCTCTACTATTTATTATTTTACGTCTTATACAAATTCATATATTTATTTATTTATAAAATGTAACGAATAAAAATCTCATCGTTACAATTGGTGACCCCGACGTTTTATTAACGAAGTAGTTAGAGGTTTAGATTTCTGTTTTGCTTATTTGGATGATTTGTTAATCGCAAGTAAGACGCCTAATGAGCATTTGATACATTTACGACAAATATTTGTTCGGCTTGAGCAATATGGCATCCTCATCAATCCCAAAAAATGTTTATTTGGTCAGGAGGAATTTCAATATTTAGGACACCAAATCAGCAAAACAGATTTCACATCTCTATCAAGCAAAATTGAAGCTATACGACTTTTCCTTTACCCACAACTCAAAAACAGTTAAGAGAATTTTTAGGTCTTATAAATTTTTACCACAGATTTATACCGCATTGTGCGATAATATCGCAACCATAAACAATTTTATTGACAAAAATAATTCTAAAAGCACCAAAAAATTTATCTTAGACAATAAAGCTATTAAATCATTTGAGGATTTAAAAGTGGCGTTGGTAAACTATACCAAATTGACATTTCCCAGACACTCAGCACCAACAAATATCATGGTTGATGCATCAGACACGGGTATGGGGGCTGTACTCCAACAATATCATAAAGATTCCTGGCATCCCCTAGCTTTCTTTTCCAAAAGTTTCTCTGTCACAGAACAAAAATATAGTACTTTCGGCAGGGAACTTCTAGCAATTTATTCTGCAATCAAAAAATTGCAATATTTCTTAGAAGGCCGAGAGTTTCATATTTTATCATCACAAAGCCTTAACATTTTCTATTCGAAAAAACAATGACACCTATTCACCAAGAGTAATCAGACATTTGGATTACATACTTCAGTTTACAAATGACATACGTCATGTAACCGGAAAAAATAACCCAGTAGCGGATGCATTATCTAGAATTTGTATTAATTCACTTTCTAAATTATAACACATCGACTATAAGAAAATTGCAATAGCTCAAGCTCATGATGAAGAATTGCACATTTTAGAAAACACCAACTCTCACTCACTCATTTTCAAGCAAATAATAATTCCTGATACCGATTATAAAATTGTTTGTGATATTTCAACAAGAAACCCTAGACTATATATTCCACCAAAATTTAGAAAACAAATCTTTAATCATTTTCATAATATTTCACATCCAGGAATAACGGCCACCAAAAAAATTATCTCTTCAAAATTTGTTTGGAAAAATCTGAACACAGATATCCAAAAATGGACTAAAATTTGCGGTAAATGTCAATGTTGTAAAGTTTCCAAACACACTTCTTCACCAATAGGAAATTTTTCTTTACCATTCAGTCGTTTCGAAATGATTCATTTAGATTTAGTGGGCCCCCTACCTACATCAAATGATCATTCATATTTATTAACGTGTATATACCGTTTTACACGTTGGGCCGGGGTTATACCTCTCAAAGATGCTAAAGTTAAAACGATAACACATGCCTTTATGAATGGTTGGGTTTCTAGGTTTGGAGTACCCATACAAGTTACAACTGACAGAGGGGCGCAGTTTGAATCACATTTTTTAAAAGAGTTTTTATTACAATTAAATGCAAAAAGAATCAGGACAACAGCGTACCATCCTGAATCAAACGGTTTAGTAGAAAGGTTTCACAGACAAATTAAAACTTCCTTAAAATCTTGCAATAATCCTAGAGATTGGTATAAGAATCTACCACTGGTATTACTAGGTCTCCGGGCTGCCTTCAAGGAAACACTTGGTTGTAGCCCGGCAGAATTAGTCTACGGCACAAATTTGCGTTTACCAGGTGAATTGACAGTTGATTGCGTAGAAAAAATAAATAAAAAGGTAAACTTACCCTCCGTTTTACAAAATCTAAAACATAACATGACTAAATTAAAAAATACTATGTACACCCCAACCTTTTCAAAACATCTCACGTATACATTCGATTCGATGGCATTAAAAAACCTTTACAACCCCCTTACAACGGACCATACAAAGTTAACAACAGGAATGAAAAATTCTTTACAATAGATGTTCAAGGCAAAACAGACACAGTTGCAATTAATAGACTTAAGCCGGCTTACACATAATAGACGCCTTTGTTATATTCGAAACAATGACAGCAACCACCGTACCATATGACTAAATGAAGAGAAACGTCATCCTGCTGCTATTTATAATTTATTATTGTATCGTCTTGAATCGTTTGTTTTTTTCCTAGGAAGGGGTAATGTAGCAGACTCGCCTATTATCTAGACTGCTGCTACATGGCCCTCCCGACCAGGCAAGTATATAGAGTAACGATAGTGATAATTTTTAGTTTTTTAGGCACGAAAAAAAAATTGATATTATTTTAGAAAATTTGAATTAGCATTTTTGTTTTGATTTTGAAAAATAAATTGACGTTTTGGTATTTTTTGTATTTTATAATTTTTACAATTTAAGAGTTCTTTCTTTCTTTTCACAAGGCGCGGCAGCAGAGTGGTCTGCCACGCCGGACTTAGTAGTTACTTTTATTTCTATGTTTTTTAGTAGCTACTACATATATATATATATATATATATATATATATATATATATATATATATATATATATATATATATATGCAGAGTGTTTATTTTAAGTGGTACACTATTGCTATCTTGAGAACTATAAGAGCTACGAGGTCGGTTAAATTAGCAAACAATTTATATTTTACTAGACTATTTTAATGACCATAAAAATAATTTTTTTCAACCGGTGGTTTTCAAATTGTGAGAACTAACTTTGTTATTATAAATAGTATCATATATTTTTCATTTATCTACTATATAGAGGATATTATTCTGAATTCAGTTATATAATATTTTCATACTCTCACATAATGATTTTTTTGAGAAATATGCATATAAATGTTTGTATTAATATGATTAAAATATCACTATAATAAGTGTGCCACGAATAGAAAAAATGAATACATTTAATTTTTCTTAAATACAATTAGAATGCCATGAAAGAAATACGTGAACATGATGACATTTATAATCATTTGACAGAAGAAAATATTCACTACTTTCTGCCAGGGCTCTCTAATTATATGTAAAAAAAAATAACATGTTTTAATTTTTTTTTATCTGTGGCACTCTCATTATAGTCATATTTTAATCATATTATTATAAAACTTTCTGTGCATATTTCTTTCAAAAATCGTTATTTGAGGGTATGAAAATATAATATCACTGAATTTAATTTAAATTTTTTTTTATCTAATAGGTAAATAAAAAGTATATGATCCCATTTAAACTAACAAAGTTGGTCGCCACAGTTTAAAAACCACTGGCTGAAAAAATTAATTTTACGCTTATTAAAATAGTCTAGTAATATAGAAATTGTTTGATAATTTAATTGATCTCGTAGTTCTTAAAGTTCTCGAGTTAGCAATAGTGTACCACCTACAACGAACACCCTATATATATATATATATATATATATATATATATATATATATATATATATATATATATATATATATATACATGGTGTTCAATTTAAGTGTTTCACTATTGCTATCTCAAAAACCGTAAGAGATACGAAGTCGGTTAAATTAGCAAACAATTTCTATATTATAAGACTATTAAAATGAGCATTACAAAAAATTTTTTTCAACCAGTGGTTCTCAAAATACAGAATTGAACTTTTAATTTTAAATGAGAACCTACATTTTTTATTCGCCTATTCGATTCAGCATTTTTTTCTGAATACAACAATATAAAATGTTTATACCCTTACATATCAAAAAAATCTGATGTGGCCAGCACATTACCTTCCGTCAGTTATATGAGGCATTTACGAAAATTCTACCTGTGAACTGTTACCGGTAAACAGCTGTTTGTCAGGTTATAGCTACCGGAATCGATATTTTAAGAACACAAGTGGTAAACAGGGTAGATCCATAACCTATAAAAAAATTGAAAATTTGAAACAGGTTAGAAATTTCATGTAGTTATCAAACTGAGCAGTCATACTTTAACCACATTTCCACTTTTAACGCGTGCACTTCCCTTTCCATCACTAGCTTTTTTTTGAGATTAGATTCTTAATGAATCTGGTAGATGAATCTGGTAGATATTGTACAATTTTTAAACACGTTAACTTTTTACCACTCGTGTTTTCGGACACAGTCAGTAGATGTGGTATCTACCGGTAGAATTTTCGTAAATGCCTATGTATTTTCTATAAAATCCATACAGAAAGTTCTTTGCAAAAGATTCTAGATTTCTTGTATGTACATTACCTTTCGACAGTTGTATTTTGTAAAAATCCATACAGAAAGTTTTAAGCAAAAAGATCCTATGTATCGAGTAAAATTATAACACAAATATATTACGAATATGTCAATTGACACTGACATCTTGCAATCAGAATTTTTTTAATATAGTAGCAGTAGTTGTTTCTATCATAGCTAGCTAATTTATTAAATTTAATTTCTTTATAAATTTATAACTCTATATCCATTTAATATGAAGTATAAAATCCAGTCAAATCGTATAGAGAATACAATGTTCTTTAATATTTATAATAACATTAAATGTGAAAAAATTATATTTAACATCGTTTTTTCAAGAAAAACTGTTAAAATCCTCAAATGAGAGTACTTCCAGTTGACCAATTATAACCAAAATCTAGTCAGCTCTTTACATGGATGCAACGAAGAGGAATACGAAAGAATTATAATTTTTGGATTTGTAGTATCGTAGACGAAAATTTTGTTACACACACACACACACACACACACACACACACACACACACAGACACACACACACACACACACACACACACACACACACACACACACTGACACACATACACACTGACACACATAAATACACACACACACACACACACACACACACACACACACACACACACACACACACACACACACACACACACACACACACACACACATACAGACATCATCGTAAAAATAGTAAAATCGTAATCTAGGGACCGTAAAACGTGCTTATTCATTAAAAACTCACCACCGAAATTTTTGACTAAAGACAATACCTTCCATACCTACAAGTAAAAAACGAGAAAAATGCAAAAGAAAAATTATTTTCATATTTATTTCTACTTGTAATCAGAGTGCCATGACAAAAACAATTGATTATTTTGTTTTCATCATTGTTTGGGCGATTTAGATGCTTTAAAAAATATTATAAAAATTGTTCTAAATTATTGCCATGCTGATTTATACATAATTCCAGCCTTCTGAACATATTACTTCTTACTTTTCTTAAATTTTGGCCGTCTATGTGGGAAATAATATTTTCGATTGCATTTTTTAAATGCTGAATATCTGAAATAAATAAATATATCATCACGACTTATTACCCATTGCTGGGTGTGCCAATCTGCTTTGTACACAGATGCGGTAATGATGAAATATTTGCACCGTGCGGGCGCTTACCAGGCGTCACCTCACGGGCATTCATTGCTGGCGTGGAGAGTGCACCACAGGGGTCAATTTTGTGCCATATAAAATTCGAAATATTTGGCGTCGGTCGGGATCGAACCCAGTTCCCCAGATTCGCGACCTGACACTCAGGCACTCGGCCACGAGACCCCATGGGGTCTGAATATCTGGATAGATAGTTTTGTAGACTTCATCTTTAACGCAACCCCATAAAAAATTCCAGGGGATTAAGGTCTGGTGATCTTGCGGGCCACGGAATAGGACCATAAGTACCAATCCACCGATTTGGAAACCGTTCGTTTAGGTAATCCCTAACTTGACGCGAATTGTGAGCTGGTGCACCATCTGTCTGGAAATAAATGTTTCCCAACTCAGCTACTGGTATGTCTACCAAAATAATAACCAGCATATTTTGAATTAAATTCAGGTATGTTACCACTGAATGTACCTTCGTGCAAATTAAATAATAGGTATTAAAACTATTATTTTTAAAAAGTTTTATTTATTATCAGCAACAATTACAAGTATTGTTAGAACGGAGAATATTAGGACAGAACTAACTCATTATCTCTAAATTCATGGTTTTTTTACTATATTTTGTTTATGTTTCCATTCCTGATTCATACAAGAACAAAGGAATAGAATCATTGCAGGATACCGTTATCTATAAGAATGAAATCATCTACTTTATCTATTAATCATTGATATATATATATATATATATATATATATATATATATATATATATATATATATATATATATATATATATATATATATAACTCCTCCCTTCTTTAAAAGATGATTTTATTCTTTTACAAAGGATTTCTATTTTGGTTTTCGATATCTGTTAATTCTAATACATTATTTGTCTGTTGTTTTGAATTATTTCTCTTACAAAATATATTATTTTTATATCTATAGATTACATATATTAATATAATAGTAATTATTACAATTATTGGAAAAGAATTAATATAATTATAATGTTTTTCTTTCATTTCATCTTCTTGTATCAACGGTATTTCATTACTAATAATGTTTTCTTTATCAATTTGTTTTAATTCTAAAGTTTTATTACTATGCTGGTTTTCTTTAATATCAAACTTTATATTCTCAAATATTATTTCTTTTGCTATTGTTATTTTCCTATCTAAATTATAATTATCTATGTCGCAATTTTCATTAGTTAGAAATTTATATACTCCTTTTATTTGTTGATGTTTAATTCTATTTTCACATTTTATTTCTATATTTTTATTTTCGGTGCTTGCTATTATTGCTAAATTTCCATTTTCTATTTCCATGATTAAAAAGGCATCATTAATTTCGTGGTACTTACAATCTTCATTATTGTGTTTTAAAACAATATTCTTAATGCATTATTTAGTTTCTATATAATTAGTTTTACAAAAATAATTGTTATTTATTTTATTACAATCATGTGTATTATATAGTACATTTTGATTCAGAATTAATAATTGTTTTTCTGTATTTATCATAAACATCTGTTCATTATTAACATTCGGTATAGGAGTAATTTGTAATAATTTATTATTTTCATTTTTATAATACATGGGTATATCTAACAAATATTCGATCTGTTTTTTATTGATTCTACAATGGCTAGTTATTTGTATTGTTAGTTCCCAAAAATTTAAATTTTTATTTACTTGTCTAATTAATTTATTTAATTCTTCCTTTGAAATAATAGAGCTATGGATCTGATTTAAATTACAAAAAGTCAAACTTGTTTCAATCTCGTCCAAGGTTTCAATTAAGTTTATACTTACTAGAATTAATTGATTAATTATATCCTTGATTCTTAAAACGTTTTCCCAGTTCATTACCTCTTTGATGATATTATCTATTTGCGTTATTCGTGATTTCAATACAATTTCATTATATTGGATGTTTTTAATTTGTTTATTAAATTTTGAAATCATTTCTTTATTAATACGAATATTTTCTAAATTTTGGTTTTGAAGAGTGATCTGATTTTGTTTTATTTTCTCAAATAACGTATCGTATTTTTCTGCGTCTTCTGAATCCAAATTTCCAGTGATACTTTTAATTATTGTTCCGAGTCCATTAAATATTGCTCTTTTATTTCGATTATTATTGAATAAATTATTAATCTTATTTTCTAATCTAACAATATTAAAATTTAAAATATTTACGTAAGCTTGAGTTTCTCTTTTATACATTAATTTTATACTTTCATTACTATTTAATTTTGATATTATTCCATTTCTATGATTACTTATTTTATAATATTCTATTTCTAGGTTGCTTATCTCATAATTATAATAAGAATAAAATGAATCTTTATATATATATTTACTTGTCCTAATTCTAATATATTAATTCCGGGATTATCCGTCAATTTGGTTAGTTCTTCCCCTTTGCAGAAGCATCTGCAACAAAAAGGCGTTTTCTTTTAATTTTATCAATTTTATGTCTTTTATTAGGATTTATTTTTACTACACCTAATTTCGGGTTATAGTTTTTTAATCTTTTGTATCCTTCTTTTACCTTCTTTAACTAATACATTTTTTAATTTCAGATTGTCTAAATTTTGTTGAGGTTTTTGTTTCAAAAATCTTTTATTTTTTTCTACCTGAATATTTTTACTTACTTCCTCTTTTAATAAATGAAGCTTATTTTGCCAGTCTTGTAAGTAATCCTCATTACAATTTTAAAATTTCGTTATTTTCATCTGAACCAAAAAGTGTTTCATTTGGGGTATATTTAGTAACAGAATTTATTGCATTATTATAGGCTATTAGGGCTAATTGAATTTTTTGAAAATTCCTTGTTCTTTAAAATTTTGTCTTTGGTTTAAAATTCTTAAATGTTCAATTATTGTTGAATGGAATCTTTCAATTAATCCGTTTGATTTAGGATTATCTACACATGTCATGTGAATTTTTATATTATATGATTTTAATAGATCTTTTACTAAATTGTTATTGAATTCAGTTCCACTATCAAATATTATTTCGTTAGGGACTTGATATTGAGAGAAATATTTTATAAGTGCATCCGTAATATCTGTGGCAGACAGTGATTTTAAATATATTAATTGAGCGAATTTGAAAAGGCATGTATTAATGTTAAATATTTTTTATTTTCTAGAGTCAATGTATCAATATGTAATATGTCGAAAGGGAATTTCGGGTTTTGAGTAAGGTTGTCAGGAATTTGGTAAGGATTTCTTTCGTATTTATTTTGTTGACATATGTCGCAGTTATTAATATATTTCTGAATATCTATAAACATATTAGGCCAATAAAATTTACGTTTTAATTTTTGGTATGTTTCCATAATAGCTCTGTGATTAGTTTTGCCTAAGTGATAATTGTGAATTGTTTCTAATTGCTCTTCTGTGTTTACTATATCGTATAATACTTCTTCGCATTGAATTAATCTGTATGTATCTTTATTGAAATTATTTTGCAGGACAATGTTTATTAAATTTATTAAATCTTTATCAATTAAACAATAATAATTTACACATGGCACTAAATATTCTTTTATTATTTTAAAAATTTCATTTTCTAAATTTGTTTCTTGTAATTTAATAATTAATCTTTGTTTATTACCAAAAAGTCTTATTAATTGACAATTTGTCTCTTTATTATGTTTTTGAATAATAATCTGATTTTTCCCTACATTAATGCAGCTATCTTTATAAGTTACACCGTTAATTTCATTTTCATCTGCGGAATGTAGTGTGTTTAGTTCTTCGTTGTCAATATTTGCAATTATGCTTTCTGATTCGTCGTTCATATTTATTTCTTCTTCTAATAATTCATGAATTACAATTTTAATATGTGTTTCCTTAAAAATGGTGTTTAATAAATCTTTGATTTTTTGAAATGGTTGTTTATCTAAACCTGAACAAATTTTTGGCATATGTATTTCGAAAATATCGTTTTGTACTAAATAATTTTTTAATTCTATTAAACAATCTTCTATATTGGCTATTGTTGGTTTATTAAAATGTTCTTGTTTTGTTACGAGGTGAAATATTTTATATTTATTTCCATGAATAGGTTGAACTAATAAATTTTTGTTTTTACTATTTTTATTTATTAAATAATTTTTACTGTTGAACTGTTCATTAATTTGTTTAGCAAATCCTTTTCCTAACTGAAAATCTTGTGAAATACAATGTAATAAATTTTGGGGTTTTTCAAAAATATTATCATTAGTTTTAATAATTTGGAAACTAGGCCTGACTCTTGATGGTGCGTCTGCATTCGAATTTAAGGTTCCTTTTTTGTATTCTATTTCATATGTATATTCATCTAGCTTTATACGCCATCTCATTAATTTTGAATTTGGGTCTTTTAAACTTATTAACCAAGTTAAAGGTCTATGATCCGTTTGAATTTTGAATTTCGTACCGTAAAGGTATGGTCTGAAATATTTTACAGACCAAACGATTCCAAGTAGCTCTTTTTCTGTGGTACTGTAATTAATTTCATGTTCATTAAGTGTTTGAGATGCATAAGCTATGGGCATATCTTTTCCATTTACATTT
Organism: Harpalus rubripes; assembly: GCA_963082715.1. NCBI lineage: Eukaryota > Metazoa > Arthropoda > Insecta > Coleoptera > Carabidae > Harpalus > Harpalus rubripes. The sequence continues at coordinate 46,203,255 of OY720448.1, read as the reverse complement.
TGGCTTAAGACTGCACCGATAGCAAAGTTACTTGCGTCAGTTGTTACAATGAATTGTTTTTCGAAATCGGGGTATTGTAGTATAGGTGCGTTAATTAGTAAATTTTTACTATCTTCGAAGCTTTGTCTGTATTCTTTGTTTTCTATATTTACTGTATTTCCTTTTTTTAAATATTTAGTCATAGGTTTAGTTAACTTTGCAAAATTTGGGATAAATTTTCTATAGTAGCCTAAAAGTCCTAAGTATTGTTTAATTTCTTTTTGCGTCTTTGGGATAGGGAAATTTTTGACAGCGTCTGTTTTTGCAGGGTTTGGTTTGACTCCTTCTTGTGAAACTATATGACCAAGATATGCGACTTCTTTTTTCATAAATTCAGACTTATCAAGTTGAATTTTTAAATTATACTGTTTTAATTTAGAAAAGACTTTCCTAATATTTTCACAATGTTCCTGTAATGATGTGCCTAGTATTATAATATCATCCAAATATACGAGGCATATTTTATTTATATAATCTTTTAGTACGTAATTCATTAATCTCTGGAAAGTAGCTGGGGCATTTTTGAGTCCAAAAGGCATTCTAGTAAATTCGAAATGACCTTTGTCAGTATTAAAAGCTGTTTTTGGAATAGAGTCGGGATACATTTGGATTTGATGGAATCCGGAAGTTAAGTCCAATGTAGTGTAATACATATTTTTACCTAATTTGTCTAAAACGTCAGTAATATTCGGAATTGGGAATTTATCGTCTACAGTCTTTGCATTCAATTTTCTGTAGTCAATAACCATTCTAAATTTTCTTTTTCCTGAGGCATCTAATTTTTTGGGCACCATCCACACAGGAGAGGACCATGGGGAATGACTTTCCTGAATAATTTTATCTTGTAATAATTTATTAATTTGATTATTAATTTCTTCTTTATAGACTTCTGGATATCTATATGATTTAGTGTATATCGGAGTATCGTCTTTAGTGATTATTTTGTGTTGTATTACGTCTGTATGTGATAAAATGTCTTTTTCTTTTGGAAAAATACTTTCATATTCTTTTATTAAATTGTATAATTCTTTTTTCTCTTCTGGATTTAAATGTTCGGCTCTAATTTTAATTTCTTCAACAGTATTAACAGAATTTTGATTATCAAAATATTGTATTTTATAAAATTTTTTTTGAATAGTAATTATATTTTTATTAAAATCAATTTTTACTTGCATGTCAATCATTGTAGGTAGACTTAGTAACAAATTAAATTGGGTATGGAAATTATGCAGATAGAATTTCAAATCTTTCCCTTCAAATTGTAGGATTACATATTCGTCGCCGTTATGTTCTCCACTTGCTGTTTTAAAATTGAAATTTTCTTTATAAATTTTGAATTTATGTAAATTATTACAAACATATGTTTTACTTATTAAATTTATAGTAGATCCGGTATCAATTAACATGTAATAATCATTCATTTTTAAAAATGGAAGACGAGAATTTTGAAATATATTTAGGATTTCTCGTGGATATCTGGGGAAATTTCTTAAAAAGAATTTTGGTCAAATATGTCATCGTTATTTAACAATCTTCACTAAAAGGAAAAATGTGATCTTCTTCGTCATTAGAATATTGAATTTCGGAATATTCATTTTTCTCAAGAGTTTCCGTGTTATGAATTTCTTCAGCTCTATAATTTGGTGTGTGTGTTCCAAATTGTTTATTTTGTTGTACAAAATAATTATTAGGTCTTGAAGTTGTTTGTTTCGGGTGGAATGTCTGTTTTGTCTGTATAGACATAGGAGTAGGTTTCATGCCTTGCGCATTTTTAATTTGTTGTCTTGGAGCAAATCTGTGATTATTAATTGGGGTTTTATTAAGATTCACTGGTCCAGTAGGAAAATTTGTTCCGGGAAATCTTTGTGGCGGATTATTAGGTAATTGTCTGGTAGGTTGTGAATTATTAGATTTCAAATATTGGAAATCATTTTGTAAAAGTCTTTCTATTTCAGCGATACTAGTAGGGTTTCTAGTAGCAAGATTATTTCTAAATGGGTCACCGATTGTTGAAATAAAGTTATTAACAATTAATTTTTCTGAGAATTGAGTTACTGTTGTTTTCTTTACAGCATTATTTTCTTCAATGCATAATTTTGATTTGAATGAGATAAATTTTTCTTTTGTTATTTCTAACAATTTGTACGGATTTTTAATATCTTGTATTTTAAGTATTTCATTAATTATTGTGACAGAGTTGGTTTTGTCTTTAAAATTATTTGTTAAATGTTCTTTTAAATCATTCCAGCTTTGGAATTCAGTATCTTTGATACTATCTAGGGCTTTATCAGTTACTTTGCTTTTTATATGTAGAAATGCGACAGATTTGTCGAAATCGTCTAATGGTGGATTCAATGCACCAAGTAAGGTTTGAACTGTGTTCACTGCATTTATGAATGAACTAAGTTTGTTAGGGTCTCCATTGTAAGTTGGGACCGAGTTTAAAGCAAAATTTATTTTTTGAATTCTATCAGCCATTGTAATATGAACTTATTATTTAGATTGAATATTTATTTAATTTGAAATATTATTAACTAATTATGTTAATAAATTAGTATATTGTGTATTTGTTATGTGTGGCTCTGTGCCGGAGCTCGATTTCTATCTTAACAGCGTTAGCCGTTCCAGAAATCCCTGTTTATTGTATGTTAGTATATTAATTTTTAACTTACAATACAATTATGCTTATTATTATTGTTGCAATCTTCATTTGTGCTGCTGGTTCCAGGCCCTCGGTTTACGGGCACTGTGGAAGTGTTGACTTTGGCTCTCGATGTACGGGCACTGAGTTGATGAGGGGTTGACGGACCGGGCACTCGATCTGCGGGCTCTATGGTACGGAGTTCTCGTTCTTGCTTGTAATGTAGTGAAGATCTGGGCACTGCGTTTCAGCGGCTTCTGTAGATACTTCTTGTTTGCTGATGTCGTGAGGACCTGGGCACTGCGTGTAGCGGCTCTTTAGGTTCTTTGTTGTTTATGGACCGTAATAAATTGTAGAAACAAACCAGGCTTGGTTTAAACGAATTAAACTCTTTGCATGAGTTTTTCGACCAAAAGGGCACTGTTTACGGATCCTACCAAGACTGCGCCAATTAAATAATAGGAATTAAAACTATTATTTTTAAAAAGTTTTATTTATTATCAGCAACAATTACAAGTATTGTTAGAACGGAGAATATTAGGACAGAACTAACTCATTATCTCTAAATTCATGTTTTTTTTTACTATATTTTGTTTATGTTTCCATTCCTGATTCATACAAGAACAAAGGAATAGAATCATAGCAGGATACCGTTATCTATAAGAATGAAATCATCTACTTTATCTATTAATCATTGATATGTATAACTTGCACGTGTACGTAAATATTATCACTGATAATGGTACACCAAACATTTATATTAAATTTTCGCTGGAAACTTCTCTCTCGTACAGCAACAGGATTTTCTAGGCTCCAGTAGTGTGTGTTTTTTCTATTTGACATACCATTATTAGAAAAATTGGCTTCGTCAGTCCAAATAATTGATTTTAAGATATCTGGATCCTCATTTATCAATAAATTACAAAATTCTAATCTTCGCTCACGATCACCAGGATGTAAATGATGAATTTTAATCATTTTGAATGGTCTGTATTTATGTTTCTTTAAAATCCTATGGATCGTGCCCACACTTAAATTACACTCAGCGGCAGCCATTCTAACTGGAGCTGTTGGATTAGCTTCAAAATATGCTAATATATTTATCTCAGCTTCTTGATCTTGTACTCTAACTCGCTTCGATACGAATGCATCCGTATTAGCGCGCAGTGCTAATTCAAATTTTCTAAAATACTGACGACAAAGAACTCGCCGCTCAGGATTACGTTCCCTATACATATTCTTTGCAGCAACAGTATTTTTCAGAGATAATATGAAAACTTCGTACATATAAATTTTTTCTTCGTGCGTAAAATTCATTTTAACACAAAAGAAATCAAGAAAGTTCATAAACGAACTACTATGACATGTGATACAAAACAAAATATTAATTTTTTTGTCATGGCACTCTGATTACATCTAGAAATAAATATGAAAATAATAATTTTTCTTTTGCATTTTTCTCGTTTTTATCGTTATGTAAGGCTTTAAACATTTTATGTCGTTGTAGTCAGAAAATTTTTTTGAATCGAATAGGCGAATAAAAAAGTAGGTTCTCATTTAAAATTAAAAAGTTGAATTCTGTATTTTGAGAACCAATGGTTGAAATTTTTTGTAATGCTCATTTTAATAGGCTTATATATAGAATTTTTTTGCTAATATAACCGACTTCGTATCTCTTGCGGTTCTCGAGATAGCAATAGTGAAACACTTAAATTGAACACCCTGTATGTATATATATATATATATATATATATATATATATATATATATATATATATATATATATATTAGTCCGGATGTTACGGGAGTTTACCCTGCATTTTATGATGCAAGCAAGCCCTTTGGTTCATATGTAACTGGTACCATACCCTACCGATTAAGAGATGTAGCCACCCGGAAATGCCCCGGAGGCACAAGTTATTGCGGGTTGTATACCTCTTTGGCGCAGTTTTCTTAAATTCGCCGTGGTGCGCTAACCATTGGATCTTCGGAGTTGAATTTTTCTAACAATAATAACAATGGAAAGGTCGTTGATGCTGCAGCGCAAAAAAACAATATTTGGTTACATATAACGTATACATTTTCCTCTAGAATTTAGCACATGGTGTTTTTTTTGAAGAAAATTTTGGCTTCCTTGGCCGATTGCGCAAGAACGCTACGTCATACTAGAAAACAACCCGAACAAAAATTGCAGCGCGTTCAAAGAGCTATCGATATAGGGCTTAGTGTCGTGTCTGTGACGTTCAGAGGCCCACGGACACGGAAGTTTCAAAAGAGACACGTAAGTGAGCCGAGCCGCCCTGTGCAAGATAGATCATTGTTACGTCAATTGGAGCAAGGCGTTTAGTTTATATGTTGCTTGGACAATACTCTACCGATTAAGAAATGTAGCCCAGGCACAGGCTCTGTGTAATGAGGGTTGTATACTTCATTGGCGCGTTTTTCTTAAAGTAGCAGTGGTGTGCAAACCATTGGGTCTACAGAGCTGGTTTTATTTTTATATTACTTGTAATGATAAGGTCTTTGATGCTGCCGCGCAAAAAAATTGAGTTTGGTTACATATAACGTATTCATGTTTCTCTTGAATTTAGCACATTGTGATTTTCTGGAGTACATTTTGGCTTCCTCGGCCGATTGCGTAAGAACTCTACGTTATGACGTTAAATAACCCAAATAAAAGTTGTAGCGCATTCAAAGAGCTATCGATATAAGGCTCAGCGCCATGTCTGGGGCTATTATAGGTCAGCCGACATGGAAGTTCTAAAGGGAGGCATAGGTGCACAGAGCCGCCCTGTGCGAGAGAGAACATTGATGTGTCAGTTCGAGTAGCCGTTTGGTTCATAAGTAGCTGGGGCTTTATATATTGCGGGTTGTATACCTCATTGGCGCGTCTGTTCTTATTAAAGTCGCCGTGGTACGCAAACCACTGGACCAACAAATCTAATTTTATACATATATATATTAATTGTAATGATAAGACCTTTGATGCTGCAGTGCAAAAAAAGAATTTTCATTACTTATAACGTATCCATTTTCCTCTTGGACAGAGCATATTGTGGTTTTTTTGGAGAAAATTTTGGCTTCCTTGGCCGATTTCGCAAAAACCCTACGTTACACCGGAAAACAACCCTAATAAAAGTTGTAGCGCGTTCTAAAAGCTATCGATATAGAGCTCAGAGGCGTGTCTATGGCTATCAGAGGCCCGCCGACACGGAAGTTTCTAAAGAGTCAAGTACGTGCGCCGAGTTGCTCTACGCGAGAGAGAACATTGTTGCATCAATTAGAGCAAACCGTTTGGTTTGCATGTTGGTGGGACCATACCCTATAATTTATGAGGTGTAGCTACCCGGAAATGCCCCGCAGTCACTGTATATTGCGGGTTATATATCTCATTGGGACGTGTTTTCTTATTAAAATCGCAGTGGTGCGCAAACCATTCGACCTACAGAGCTGATATGTTTTTTGTATAAATTGTAATGAAAGCGTCTTTGATGCTGCAGTGCAAAAAAGGAGTTTGATTACATATATCGTATCCACTATCCTCTTGAATAGAGCATTGTGTGGGTTTTTTTTGAGAAAATTTTGGCTACTTTGGTCGATTTTGCTAGAACGCTGCGTTATACAAGAAAACAACACTAATAAAAGTTGTAGCGCGTTTAAAGAGCTATCGATAGAGAGCTTAGCAGCGTGACTGTGGCTATCAGCGGGTCGAAGACACGACAATTTCTAAATGGACACATGGGTGCGCCGAGCCGCCCTGTACGAGAGAGAACCTACGCGTCCATTTAGAAACTTCCGTGTCGGCGGACCGCTGATAGCCACAGACAAGCCGCTAAGCTCTCTATCGATAGCTCTTTAAACGCGCTTTAACTTTTATTAGTATTGTTTTCTTGTATAACGTAGCGATCTAGCAAAATCGACAAAGAACCAAAATTATCTCCAAAAAAACTCATAAAATGCTCTGTTTAAGAGGATAATGGATACAATATATGTAACCAAACTCCTTTGTAGCACTGCTGCCTCAAAGACGTTTTCATTACAATTTATACAAAAAACGAAAACACGTGCCAATGAGATATATAACCCGCAATATACAGTGCCTGCGGGACATTTCCGGGTGGCTACACATCATAAACGATAGGGTATGGTCCCACCAACATACAAACCGGACGGTTTGCTCTAATTGATGCAACAATGTTCTCTTTCGCGTAGGAAAACTCGGCGCACGTACTCCACTCTTTAGAAACTTCCGTGTCGGCGGGCCCCTGATAGTCACAGACACGCCTCTGAGCTCTATATCGATAGCATTTGGAACGCGCTACAACTTTTATTAGGGTTGTTTTTCGGTATAACGTAGGGTTCTTACGAAATCGGCCAAGGAAGCCAAAATTTTCTCCAAAAAACCACGATGTGCTCTGTTCAAGAGGAAAATGGATAAGTTATAAGTAATGAAACTTAGTTTTTTACACTGCAGCATCAAAGGTCTTATCTAACAAATAATATATATATATATATATATATATATATATATATATATATATAAATAGCTCTGTAGGTCCAGTGGTTTGCGTACCAAGGCGACTTTATTAAGACCAGACGCGCCAATGAGGTATACAACCCGCAATATATAATGCCTACGCGGCATTTCCGGATGGCTACACCTTTTAATTGGTCGGATTTGGTCCCAACTACTTATGAACCAAACGGTTACTCGAACTGACACATCAATGTTCTGTCTCGCACAAGGCGGCTCTGTGCACCCATGCCTCCCTTTAGAAACTTCCATGTCGGCTGAGCTCTGATAGCCACAGACATGGCGCTGAGCCCTATATCGATAGCTTTTTGAATGCGCTACAACTTTTATTTGGGTTATTTTCCGTTAAAGTTCTTACGCAATCGGCTAAGGAAGCCAAAATGTACTTCAAAAAATCACAATGTGCTGAATTCAAGAGAAACATGAATACATTATATATAACCAAACTCAATTTTTTGCGCGGCAGCATCAAAGACCTTATCATTACAAGTAATATAAAAATAAAACCAGCTCTGTAGACCCAATGGTTTGCACGCCACTGCTACTTAAAAAAAACGCGCCTATAAAGTATACAACCCTCAATACACAAAGCCTGTGCAACCTTTCCGGGTGGCTACATTTCTTAATCGGTGGAATATTGTCCAAGCAACATATAAACTAAACGCCTTGCTCCAATTAACGTAACAAAGGTCTATCTTGCACAGGGCGGCCCGGCTTACTTACGTGTCTCTTTACAAACTTCCCTGTCCGTGGACCTCTGAACGTCACAGGCACGCCACTAAGCCCTACATCGATAGCTCTTTGAACGCGCTGCAATTTTTATTCGGGCTTATTTGAAGTATGACGTAGCGTTCTTGCGCAATCGGCCAAGGAAGCCAAAATTTTCTTCAAAAAAACAGCATGTGCTAAATTCAAGAGGAAAATGTATACGTTATATGTAACCAAACATTTTTTTGGCACTGCAGTATCAAAGACCTTTCCATTGTTATTATTATTAGAAAAATTTAATTCTGAAAATCCAATAGTTTGCGAACCACGGCGACTTTAAGAAAACTGCGCCAATGAGGTATACAACCCGCAATAACTTGTGCCTCCGGGGCATATCCAGGTGGCTACATCTCTTAATCGGTAGGGTATAGTCCCAGTAACATATGACCCAAACGGCTTGCTTGCATCACAAAATGCAGGATGGAGGCAAAATTTCGCCTTTAACAACCGGACTATATATATATATATATATATATATATATATATATATATATATATATATATATATATATATATATATATATATTTTCTTATTATTGAAAATAGAAGAAAACCATTCAAATACAGGTTGTACTAGTTGACGACATTCACTTTTTAAAGAAAATAATATTTCTAACCAGTGTTTCTCAAACTATAACATGAAGGTATATTTTTTTAATGGGATGGTACATATTTTTTAGGCACATTTGATAGCGTATTTCTTTCTGAATTCAACCATGTATTCATTTTCTATTTTTGCATCACAAAAATATAAAAAAAATGCAATTGAAATATAAATATAATTTATTTTTCAGTAGGCTGTGTATGAAAACTAAACTGGTATTTCTCAATTTAATTTATTTAGTGCATAATTCCTATTCTTGCTATTTATAAAGATATAAACAAATATTTTTATTTTGTTTTAATTTAGGTTCATTTCTTTTTCATGCTATAATAGCCTACTGAAAAATAACTAAAAATAAAATTTATTTAAATTTCAATTACATTTTTTCTCAATATTTTTGCAATGCAAGGATATAAAATTTATACATGGTTGAATTCAGAAAAAATACTCTATCGAATGAGCCTAAAAAATATATACCATCTCTTTTAAAAAAATATAACTTTATGTTATAGTTTGAGAACCACTGGTTAAAATATCATTTTCTTCAACAAGTAAATGTCCCCCTTATTCGACGAACAGCATATATATATATATATATATATATATATATATATATATATATATATATATATATATATATATATATATATATATATATATATATATATATATATATATATATATATATATATATATATATATATATATATATATATATATATATATATGCGTAGAATTTTATATTTTAGTTTTTATAGTTTTTTTATAATTTGTATATTTTTAAATAAATATTGGTGTCATGTAATTTTATTTTCTTTTATTTAGGCGTTAGACACAAGAAAAATATGAATTGGTCCTGTATTAGGCATTATAGAGAAACAAGTTCGTAGAAAACATATTTAAGTAAAATTAGCACTGGAAGGTATGTTGGTGCTCTTTAGAGGATATTTTATGTTTGTTAAGTTTGTGTATGTCTGTGTGTGAAGATTATTTCGTCCACGATAACTCTTACACCAAACTTCCAAAAATTTCTATTTTCCGTATTTAAGCTTTCTGCATTCACGTAAAGAATTTATTACATTTTAGGTAAAATTGAACAACCGAAAATAGTACTTTACTAAAGCCCATAACAGTTTTCTTTTATGAAAAACTATATTAATATATAATCCAAAACTATTCAATTTTAGTATTTACCACTTCTATATGAAGGAAAACAAAATATTAGATTTTGGCTGAAATTGATAAATCGGAAGTTATACTTTACTTGAAGCTCTGAACAGATTTTCGTGAAAAATATATTGATATAATCAAAAACTTCTCAATTTTAGTATTTGACTTTTATATCAAGAGGAATAACATATTAGATTTTGGCTAAAATCAATGAACCGGAAGTGATACTGCACTTGAAGCCATAAACAGATTTTCTAGAAAAAATTTATTAACATATGATTCAAAACTTCTCAAATTTGGTATTTATAACCCGTATACAGGGTGAGTCTGGGAAGACGCCCCCCCCCCCCTTTAACTTTTTTAGTATAAGTAATAGAAAAAAATGGTTCATATAAAAGTTTTATTATTTTATATATACTATTTGATGTCAGATGTAGATATTTTTTATAAAGTCAGGTTTACAAGATACGACTATCAACTTTTATTTTTCAAATGGCAACCTATAATTATTTTATTAAAATAGAAACCGCCATTTTTTTCTCTTTTCAACGATGTATTATTTTTTTATTATGATTCCAGTCGATTCACCAATTATTAGAATCATATCAATTAATTCGTTCTTCGTAAACATTTCAAAATGTTTTTTTTTGTTTACAAAATAAGTTAAATTAAGTAACAAACAAATGTATATTTTTTTGACATTAATTTAATTGTTTTACATTGTTACGTTTTGTTTATTTTCACATAGCCACCTACAATATTTGTTTAAAAATTATTTCTAATTTATCTCATTATTCTCGAAATTTTTAAAATACATGAATAAAAAATAATACATCGTTGAAAACAAAAAAAAATTGCGGTTTCTATTTTATTAAAATAATTATAGGTTGCTATTTGAAAAATAAAAGTTGATAGTCGTATCTTGTAAACCTGACTTTATAAAAAATATCTACATCTGCCATCAAATAGTATATGTAAAATAATAAAACTTTTATATGAGCCATTTTTTTCTATTACCTATAATAACAAAGTTAAAGGCGGTGGCGTCTTCCCAGACTCACCCTGTATAATTTAAAACAACATGAACCGGAAGTGACGCTTTACTTAAAGCTCATTGCTATTTTAAACAGAATTGGCGAGAGGTCATGTGCTGGCCACATTCATTTTTTATCTGCATTGTCGCGCACTGCCATACAATACATATCTATTATTATCAAAAAGTTAAATATAAGAAAAAAGTTATTTTGCTCTTTAAATGAAAAACGGACTAAATACTCCGAAAACAGTAGCTGCAAAAGACGTATTTGGTTACTTCTATAAATTAAACATAAGTGTTAAAAATAGTTTCAGATTTTTAATAAAGAAATTCCGAAAAGAGGTAGTATGCATAAGAGTTTATTTTTTATAACACAAAAAAGAGGAACATTGTATATTTCACACTTAAACAAAAACAAAGTTTTAACGGTAAGCAATCAACTATCTCTGGATAACGGTTAACGTTGTATTGTCAAATTGTTAACTCTTTCTAATTGTTAAATCCAGATGTATAATTTAATTGTCATTGCTTCTAAAAATGACTGGAATTAAATTTTTTATAATAAAATAATGGAGCCGACCCAGTTGGAGTATCGGTAGCGCTAACGCTTCACGCTTCAAGGGTTCCGGGTTCGAATCACGGATAAGGCATGATTGTTTTGTATGTCCATTTTCATCACTTCATCCCCATCTCTGCGATGTATACTAAGACTAATGTTACAAAATATACTGCAAAAATGACTCATATATAATGACTCATCCCCATATATCCCCATATATATATATATATAGTAATAAGTATAATGTAACTACTTGATATACAATAAAGAATTATGAATAATAAAATAGCGATGTTCGCTACAAAAAAAAAAAAAAATTGATGTAGCCTGCACATGACCTTTCGCTAATTCCATGTCTATAATAGAAATGAGCTTCTAGTAAAGTATCAATTTCGGTTGACTTTGTTTAAAATTATATACGAGTTTTAAATACCAAATATAAGTTTTGTATGGAATGCCGTTTTAACATTTATTCCCACATTTTAAAACAGTCGCACAAATTAATATATCGTAAAAATAAACTCTCATTAAAAAGAAAGATTTAAACTGATTGTTGAATTAAAAAGTTTTTTGATAATATGATTAAAAAATTTTCAAACATTTTAAATCAACAGACAACACAAAACTTTCTTTTTAATATTAGTTTAATTTTATGTTTGTTCAATTTATTTGATTGTTGATATTTTCTATACAAACGTAAAAAGTCAAGTATCGTAGAACTGAAGTAACATTTATAGGAATGAATTAAATTGACCCTTTAGTTTCATGGCACATGAATTAAAACGATTGTTTATTTCTGTGATACTTGAATTAAATTGTTTGTTTTTAATTCTACGATACATGATTTAATATTATTGTTCATAATTTTAAAACAATCAATTTAAAAGGCAGTGTCATATAAATTCATGTATCGTAAAAATAAACTCTTATTAAAATAAAAGATATAGATTGAATGTTGTATTAAAATGTTTGTTGATAATATAATGGACCTATTAAATTAAAAGAGAGAGATATTAAGAAAAGTGAGATGTGCATAGTGCGCAGTTGACTTTTAGCGCAGGTGGGTGATACGGTGGAGAACATTTAAATTTAAAATATGGCAACAAATAATACATGTACAACAAAATAAGCAATCCAAGTAAATTTAGGTATACCTAATATATGCGATGAACACTTTAAAAAGAAAGGGAAAACAGATAAAATCAGAAAAGAGGATATAATGGCACTATTCTGAACAAATATGTGCGTCTTACAAATCTGTAAATAATGAACAAAATCACAACGAAGCTGCCACTAATGTATAATTTTATATTAATCAACAAAAATAGATGCGTTGTTATCAGTTTTTTACAGATCTATAAGACGTAAGACTTACAGATTTGTTCAGAATTATGGGTCGATTCTGTTTACATCTGTAAATCTTACAGATCTGTAAATTTGTAAATAATGAACAAAATCGTAACGAAACCTGCCACTCTTATGCATAATTTTATATTAATCAACAAAAATAGATGCGTTTTTGTCAGACTTTTGCAGATTTACAGATCTGTAAGACTTATAGTGGTGAACAGAATCGACCCATTAGCCTATAAGTTTTATAAAGAAGGTTATGTGCGATAACAATTGCGATGAGCGATGCAGTACCTATTACTACACACTGAACAATATTTACATAATTGTTTTCTTGTTTTTATATATTCCTGCATATTTGCACTTCAAACTTGCAAATGTATTATACCAAAACAATCGAAAAGTCACAGTAAATAGCATAGTTCTCAAATGATTTGCTTAAGACCCGATGTTATAATCTCTGATAAAACATAAATTTTACATAATTTTATTATTTGATACATTTCTGTTTGTAATACAGAAAATATTATTTAATTTTTTTGTCGTTACCTTTATCATTTTTAACAGGCACAAATTTATTTTATTTCGTTCTCGTCATTTGGCAACATGGTGTCACCCATCCATTGATTCAGAAAAATTCTATTAGATGGCGAATCTAAAATGACGTCACTAGGGTACCTTTATAACCAGGGTATGGCCATGGCGTGGCTCACGTTTCGTCCGCCATTACCGGGACATCTGTTATATGTGTTGTTCTTGCGCAAAGTATTATGTATTTTTGTGGCTATTTGTTTTATTTTAATGAAAAACACAGTTAATTATCATTTTAATATGTATTTAAAGTGTAAGTAATATATTATATCTTATTTACGTGTATAGTTTGTTAAGATACCCACCACGATTACTGTCACTGAAAACAACTAAAAATTACCAATATTAAGCACAATCATTTAAATTTTTAAAAGGTAAGTTTAGAATATATAATTATTATGTAATTAAGAACTAGTGATATTAAATTATATGTGATAATAACAACACATATCATATATTCTACATAACCTATAAATGTATGTCTTAATAATAATTGTATATATCTTAAATAAATTCATTTTTATTACCTTTTTAAATTCACAGTGTGATTATTTAATATTATTTTATAATATAATATCACATTTATTACAAATAAATAGGAAAATCAATTACCGACAATGGCGGCGATCTCGGCCCATGGCCATACCCTGGTTATAAAGGTACCCTAGACGTCACAGAGTCATAAAAATTTAATGGGTCCATTACAAAACTTTCTTACAAACATTTGAAATCATCAGTCAATAAAAAACTATCTTTTTAATAATTCTTTCATTCTATATTATTAGTTGAATTTATATTATTCTTCACGTTTTCCAAACAATTGCAAAAATTCAAGTATCGTAGAAATGAAGAAACATTTATAGGAATGAATTAAATTGACCCTTTATTTTCTCGACACATGAATTAAAACGATTGTTTATTTGTATGATACTTGAATTTAATTGTTTGTTTAATTCTACGATACATGAATTAAAACGACTGTTGATAATTTTAAAACAGTCAATTTAATTAGCACCGTCGTGACTATTTGAAGAACTATTTGCAATTTGGTCATTCTTCCTCAGATGGCTCCACATATTGTAGCTTTGTACAGATCTCTGTAATTTTAAGTTATTAGTGAGTGACACTTGTCATATCAAATGAAATAAAACTTTTAAGCAAATAATAGTTATGAAAAATTATTATCTTCGCTTAATATATATTGAGCACTAGGCAATGGATGTTAATTCTGTAAAACAAAGAATTCGCCACAAATTATTAGAAGCATACAGGCAATTTAGCAGAGGTCCTGATACAATCATCATGCTTGACAAAATATGCAATTCAAATAGTCGTATTATTTGACTATGAAAAATAAAAGTATATTAATTAATATTTAATTGTTAATATTGTTCCATTGAGTTTTTTCTGCGATGGTAAATGTATGCTTGCTTAGCTTACTAATACTTAATTTAATGAATTCAATAATTATAAAAACTTTATGCACATGTCATCTGCCAAACTCAAGCAGTCATAGTGCTCATGACACTCTGTAAATAGCTAAAAATAATTAAGTACTTTTATTTTGCCTCCCTTTCTCAAACGAAACGCATACAAACAATAATTTTGGATTTTTAGATGCAGTTTTTAATTTTGAACATTTTTTGTATATACACATTTGTTCTAAAATTAATAGGGCAGAATTTACAGCAATATGAAAATTTTACCATGATATTTTCTATGCTCCACAAAAAAGTAGACACTCGGTACGTGTATGAAACCATAAAAATATTTTACTCATGGGCAACCACTTTCGGAATAATTCAACTTTTTTGATTTTTTATCTAAAAACGGCCACTTCTCTATCATTATATTTCGTAGAGAATGGAATCGAATTTCTATAATCTGTAAAATGAGTTTTATAAAGCAAGCTTTTGTTTACACTGGTATAAATTAAGAATCGACAATTTACAGAATTAACATCCATTGCCTGGTGCTTAATATATATTAAGCGAAGATAATAATTTTTCATAACTATTATTTGCTTAAAAGTTTTATTTCATTTGATATGACAAGTGTCACTCACTAATAACTTAAAATTACAGAGATCTGTACAAAGCTACAATATGTGGAGCCATCTGAGGAAGAATGACCAAGTTGCAAATAGTTCTTGAAATAGTCACGACGGCGCTAATTTAATTGACTGTTTTAAAATTATCAACAGTCGTTTTAATTCATGTATCGTAGAATTAAACAAACAATTTAATTCAAGTATCATATAAATAAACAATCGTTTTAATTCATGTGTCGAGAAAATAAAGGGTCAATTTAATTCATTCCTATAAATGTTTCTTCATTTCTACGATACTTGAATTTGTACAATTGTTTGGAAAACGTAAACAATTATATAAATTCAACTAATATTATAGAATGAAAGAATTATTGAAAAGATAGGTTTGTATTGACTGATGATTTCAAATGTTTGTTAGAAAATTTTGTAATTATATTATCAACAAACATTTTAATACAACAATCAATTTATGTCTTTCATTTTAATAAGAGTTTATTTTTACGATACATGGATTTATATGACATCGCCTTTTAAATTGATTGTTTTAAAATTATGAACAATCATATTAAATCATGTATCGTAGAATTAAACAAACAATTTAAGTATCACAGAAATAAACAATCGTTTTAATTCATTTGTCATGAAAATAAAGGGTCAATTTAATTCACTCCTATAAATGTTTCTTCATTTCTACGATACTTGAATTTTTACGTTTGTTTAGAAAATATCAACAATCATATAAATTGAACAAACAAAATTAAACTAATATTAAAAAGAAAGTTTTGTGTTGACCGTTGATTTAAAATATTTGTTTGAAAAATTTGTAATTATATTATCAACAAACTTTTTAATCAACAATCAGTTTAAAAATTTCTTTATAATTTTAGTCTATTTTTAAGATACTTCAAATTCTTTGATTGTTGATATTTTTAAAACAATTATATATTTTCATGTATCACAAAAATATACAAAAATTAAAAAGAAATATTTAAACTGATTGTTGAATTAAAATGTTTGTTAATAATATAATTACAAATTTTTCAAACAAACATTTTAAATCAACGGTCAACACAAAACTTTCTTTTTAATATTAGTTTAATTTTATGTTTGTTCAATTTATATGATTGTTAATATTTTCTAAACAAACGTAAGTATCATAGAAATGAAGTAACATTTATATGAATGACTTATATTGACCCTTTATTTTCACGACACATAAATTAAAACGATTGTTTATTTCTGTGATACTTGAATTAAATTGTTTGTTTAATTTTATGATACATGAATTAAAATGACTGTTGATAATTTGAAAACGGTCAATTTAGTTAGTCTGTGAAAGAATAGCCGAATTGCAAATACTTCTAGAAATAGACACAACGGCGCTAATTAAATTGATAGTTTTAAAATTTTCAACAATCATATTAAATCATGTATCGTAGAATTAAACAATGAATTTAATTCAAGTATCACAGATATAAAAAATCGTTTTAATTCATGAGTCATGAAAATAAAGGGTCAATTTAATTCATTTCTATAAATGTTACTTCATTTCTATGATACTTGAATTTTTACGTTTGCTTAGAAAATATCAACAATCATATATATTAAACAAACATAAAATTAAACTAATATTAAAAAAAAGTTTTGTGTTGTCTGTTGATTTAAAATGTTTGTTTGAAAAATTTGTAATTATATTATCAACAAACATTTTAATTCAACAATCAGTTTAAATCTTTCTTTTTAATGAGAGTTTATTTTTACGATACATTAATTTGTAGGACTGTTTTAAAATGTAATAAATGTTAAAACGGCATTCCATAGTTTTGGATCATATTTTAATAAATTTTTTCTAGAAAATCTGCGTATAACTTTAAGTAAATTCTATTTTCGGTTTATCAATTTTAGAATAGTACATTAAAACACAAGTATCATAAGGCAATCTGTTAACGTACGAGTCCAAGTTTGGAAAACGAGCCGCCAGGCGAGTTTTACAAAGGACGAGTACGTCAACAGGCCTTATGATACATGTTTTTTATACTATTTTTTCTATTGAGGTAATTTTACAATTAGATTTTTTAAAAAAGGACTTGTCAAAAATATGAGTTGGTGTCTTTTTTATCAGTTATGTTGGTAGCGCTTCCCGCTAAAAATTGAAATTTCACATTTTGACAGTTTGTGTATCTTGTGATTTTGTCTGATTGTTTACATTAAAACATTGTATCAAGCATTATACAATTATGAAAGAGGAAAACCAATACATACAATGAACTCGAAGGTTTATTAATGAACCATCCTGATTTGACATATCGGTAGTTCGTGTTGGTTATTATCATAAATAAAACTTGAATATAGGATTGAAGGACGTTACGTGGACCATCATGCCTTTTTATTGAGAAAACAACATATAAATAAAACTCTTTAAATAATGAATAATTTAACACGTTAGCCCCCATATGGGTTGCCGGCGCCCCACGCATTTTGTTATACGTATGTCTTTATATGTTGCGCAATATTTTTCATGGAAAGCACAAGTTTTAACTTGCATTCTCGTGCATCATTGGCGCCCCACCCGGTCTTACAATAAAATAATTTGTGTCGACGATATATGGGCAGTTTGCACTAAGCCTTGGTCTGTGTATATTCTCCCTTATTTTTAAATAATACTAATATGAGTGACCAATTACCATCTACAAGTAAATGGCAACCAAAAGTATATTATAACGATGAAGAATTGTATTCAATTCTTATGGAATCTGAAAGTGGGGATGATTCTTCTAGTGAAGACGAATTAGTTTCTTCGAACTCTGACAGCATTTCTAGTTCTTCAGAACAAGAAGATAATATACCACCAAAAGCAAAACAAAACTTTTCCACTGATTGGACAGAAGTGACGGGTAACAACATTAAAAATTTCACGAAAAATTATACGCCTGGTGTAAAAATTTCATTAGAAAATGTAAACAGTCCTTTAGATTTTTACAGATTATTTTTAACGGATGAAATAGTTGAGATGATAGTTAATGAAACAAATAAAAATGCTGAGCAGGTTTTACAAACCAGAACAATTTCAAAATGTAGTCAATATTCTAAGTGGAAATCTACAGATAAAGAGGAAATGATGAAATTCCTAGGCCTTCTTTTATGGATGGGTCTAGTGAAAATGCCAAGTCTTCGCTCTTACTGGAGTGTAAAGTGTGTATTATATCAAAATAATGTAGCAAGATCAGTTATGCCTCGAACTCGTTTTGAAAATCTCCTGCGATTTTTACATTTTTCTAATAATTTAGAAGCCCCAGAAAATGACAGATTATTCAAAGTAAGAATTTTAGTAGAGGAATTGGTTAAAAGATTCCAAACAATTTGCGAGCCTGATGAAATAATTGCTGTTGACGAAACAATGGTGCCGTTCAGAGGAAGGCTAAAATTTCGCCAATATATTCCGGGGAAACGTCACAAATACGGAGTTAAGCTTTTCAAAATGTGCTGCGCTAAAGGCTATACATATAATGTACAAATTTATGAAGGAAAATCAGATAAAAGCACAATGTCACTTGGCACAAATGTAGTCATGAATTTGTGCAAGAATTATCTTGGACAAGGAAGAAAAATTGTAACGGACAATTACTACACTTCTCTGGAATTGTCATACATGTTATTAGAAAACCAGACTCATAGTTTAGGTACTCTCCGTGCAAACCGCAAAGGAATACCAAAAGAAATTACACAAAAAAAGATTAAAACTGGAGAAGTTATAGAAAAAGAAAATGGTGACGGAATTATTGTAATGAAATGGAGAGATAAACGGGATATTTTCTACAGGACGAAAGAATAGGAAAAATGAAGATGTATATAAGCCAAAACTTATTATGGAATATAATGCTGGTAAAGCGGGAATTGATTTGTCAGACCAATTATCCAGTTATTCAACTCCTATAAGAAAAACAGTTAGATGGTACCACAAAGTAGCCCTCGAACTTTTATTAGGTACGTCCATTGTTAATGCTTTTGTGCTGTTCAAAATGAAATCATCCAGTAATATTTCAATTACTGAATTTCGAGAAATGATTGCAATGGATTTACTGCAAATAAATGTACAAAATCAGAGCAACAAACAAAATCAGAGCAACAAACAATCTAAAACAGTACGTCATAAATTAGAAACGACATCGATGATTGGCAGTAGAAATAGAAAAGTCCGCCGTAGATGCAAGCACTGTTATGAAAAATATATTATGGATGGTGCAGGCAGTAGAATAGCTCGCAATAATGCGAAGAAAGTAAATACCTTTTGCTCAACTTGCCCAGAAAAACCATTTATATGCATGCCTTGTTATAATGAAATACATACAAAATTGTAATTATTATGTGATTTATTTTTATATATTATACTATAACATGTACTTTTCTTATGTTCTTTTTCAATAAATACGAATTTTAAAGTTCCATATCTTGTATTTAATTAATTACCACATAAAACCCAACAAAAATGGCTAAAAATTGTCAAATCATTTCATTTTTTTTTTAAATATAGGAAATTTTACCTGCAGTCCAGATATACATAGCAATAAACGATAAGAGCGGGACCAGTAAGTATATTCTCATTTAAAAATACTGAACTTGTGGGTCACATGTGTCTCACTTGATCCAATAATAATAAAAGTATGTGGGACACCCGCGACCCACTTGAGCTCAGGCTAACAAAATTATTTTAACACTAGTGGTCGTTAACGTGTTAATGAACAATTTATTGATTTAGACTTTTACTTTCCACCATTTTGTCAACACTCACTACTCAGTTGCACAGATAACGGCAACAGCTGTTCTTACAATTTTTAATACAAAACCTAATATGGCATATATTCGATAGTTCGCCACAACGTGGAACTGGAAATCATGGATTAAAACGTCAACTTTTCATATTTGTTTGCTAGTAGCCGCCACAAATTGAGTAGACAGTGTCAATATTTTCAAGTAACGTGCATCATACATTTCGTAACCTGCCTGGAATAACAATACATTTATTTCAAAATTGCATTACCATAAATTTAAATTGTCATAAATAAAACTTACCGTTTTAATTATTTTGACAAAGTAAACCTGAGCGCATTGTTTCTTGTTTCATAATTTTTTAGTTGAAAGTTTAACTTCACAGATTCTTATTCTTTCATAACTTACACAGCTATAGCTATAAATTTATTTTCGTTCTAGTCCTATCACCTATAGAAAGGCTAAAAATCCACAATTAGAAATAATATTTCAACACAAATAATGTACCATTTTGAGGTTATCTGTCAGTTATGAAAACATGACTACCACCTCTAGAACATGAAAGGCGCCAAAAACAGTACGTTTATAGATTTTATAAACGTCGTGTTTTCAGTGATAAACAGTGCTTTTATAGAAACATAAGAACACCGAAATAGAAAAAAAAATGTAATAATATCGTTTTCATTAATACAAAAGCCTTAAATACAAAATTAGAAAATTTTCGGATAATACATATTTAACAACAATCTGTTCAGAGCTTCATATAAAGTACCACTCGCGGTTTATCAATTTTAGCCAAAAAATGTAATATGTTGTTCCCCTTTACATAGAAATCTTAAATACCAAATTTGAAAAATTTTGGAATATACTATAATATCGTATATTTTTCATGAAAATCTTTTCAGTAAAGTATCACGTTCAGTTTATCGTTTTTAGCCTAAATCTAATATGTTACTCCTATTGAAATAAAAGTCTCAAATTCTAAAATTGAAAAGTTTTGGATTACCTATATCAATATATTTTTACGAAAATCTGTTCAAAGCTTCAAATAAAGTATCACTTCCGGTTCATCAATTTTAGCTAAAGTCTAATATGTTGTTCCCCTTCATACAAAAGTTTAATATATTAAATTTGAAAAGTTTTGGAGTATATTATAATATATTTCTCACGAAAATTTGTTCAGAGCTTCAAGTAAATTAGCACTTCCGGTTTATCAATTCTAGCCAAAATTAAATATATTATTCCACTTCACATAGAAGCCTTAAATACTAAAGTTTTGGAATATATGTTATAATATAGTTTTTACGAAAATCTCTTCAGAGCTTCAACTTCCGTTTTATCAATTTTAGGAAAAATTTACTATCTTATTTTCCTGAAAATAGAGGTCTTAAATACTATATTTGAAAAGTTTTAGATTACAATAATAATACTTTTCACGAAAATCTGTTCAGAGCTTCAAGTAAAGTATCACTTCCGGTTAATCAATTATAACTAAAATCTAATATGTTATTCCCCTTGATAGACAAATCTTAAATAGTAAAACTGACAAGTTTTGGATTATATAGTATATATAAAGTACTACTTCCGGTTGTCCAATTTTACCCAAAATCTAACCAAATTTTTATATGAATGCAGAAAGCTTATATACGGAAAATAGAAATTTTTGAAGGTTTGTTAAAAGAGTTATCTTGGAGGAAATAATCATCACACACACACACACACACACACACACACACACACACACACACACACACACACACACACACACACACACACACACACACACACACACACACACACACATATATATATATATATATATATATATATATATATATATATATATCATCGTAGAAATAGTAAAAACGTGTTATGGGGATCCTAATTCGTGCTTATTTACTGAAAACACTATCAAATTTTTGGCCCAAAAACATTACCTCTCTTACCTTATGGCGAGAA
The DNA here is from genome assembly GCA_963082715.1 of Harpalus rubripes. Lineage (NCBI taxonomy): Eukaryota > Metazoa > Arthropoda > Insecta > Coleoptera > Carabidae > Harpalus > Harpalus rubripes. The sequence continues at coordinate 46,181,187 of OY720448.1, read as the reverse complement.
GTAAAAAGTTGTATATATTTTGTCAATTATAAAAATATAACTAGTTTTAAAATGATCTTGTTCCAAAATATTTTTAAAATATGAATCTTCTCATTCGTAATTTTCATAAAAACTATTAGCGCTATAACGATATGGCGTCACAACTTCAAATTTGTTACAGTCCACTAAGCGGAAAGAATATAGTTTTATATTATTCAATCAAAACTTGTGAAAATAAAATCCATATATTTATATTATGACACATGTGACGGCTATATACCGTGTCGCACATAAATTGAGCACCGGTAAACTCACGGGGAAAGGACGGGAGCTAAGTTCGTGGATCGAATAATAATTTCTTCTACAGTCTATATACAAAGTAGCCATTTGCGCTCTCTTTTGTCAACTCAAAATGTTACTTCGCCGCTCATGCGCGAAAAAGTAGAAAAACGCTCGCTGTTCAAATTTCTAAATATACAATGTTGAGAAATTTCACTTGTCTACATTCTTAATAGAAACGTTTAGTCAGGAACTAATGGCGCTGTAGTTACACATTTATCACCTTCACAAGTCAATCTGACATATAACTGCTCTGTCGGTATATTACATAACCAAACAAAATGCCGCACTGCTGTGAAAATATAATAGAGCATTTATTAACAAAAACGAAAGTATAAAATGCTTAGATTAGATTGAAGCAATAGTTCAAGAAGAATGGAAAATAACGATACATTAAAATTAAATATAAAATAAATTTTATGAACAGTTGTGCTGCCTCCTGCAAAAGTTTGGCGTGAACGCTCCCAATGGACATCCACTTTTTCACTGCCACTGCACTAGTTTAATGTACTTGAAACAAATAAATTATACAATATTCATTACAAATTGGCATTAATTTTTTGAAAAAACGAAAACTAAAACAATATCTTGAAGTCATATTTGAATACGTTCATCACTGCAAAACTATTGAGTAGTAGGTACTGTAAGTACAAAGTGTACACTTTATTATTATTTGTTATGGTGGAGAACTGTAGAAAAAGTCTTGTGTGTGTTTCAAGCGCAAATAGACATTGTCGATTTCGAGAGAACGCCGCGCTCCTGCGTCGCTCGTCAACAACCTCAATTTCCTATTTGGGCTCTTAATAAGCAAATAGCTATTGTGTTAGATTGTAGCCCAACTAAATCAAAAAAATGACTCAGTGCCTATGCTAATTTTTTTTGAATACCACAATTTTTTTCTGCGTGTGCCAACACCTTGAAAAGGGTAACCTAAAAGGAGTCCTCGAGAGAAAGAATGTAGAATAAATAAAATGAAATGTGTAATTTTGAATAAAAGTAATATTTACAAAAAATGTATAAGATTCCAATCGGATTAAATTGAACTTTAAAACAAGATAAAAAAATTATACCAAAAAGCGGCGGCAGTATCTGGAGTCCCCTAGCTGCAGCTAAGGAACCACTAAGGTGGTGGGAACTGAGCCCTTGGCCGAGACGTGGAGCGCAATATTCACCCTGCAGTGCTGTTGACAGATCTGCGGCTACCAGCCAAATTTTCGTGGCGTGGACTGGCTACCTTCCGGAGGATCTGACGGAACTCGTACCCTAGTTTCTCTAGAAATGCGAGGACGGTTCTGTTGCCCAGCAATCCGGGACCAAGGGCCAGCCCAAAACCGCTACTGTCACTAAAAAAACTCTTCGCAGTAATGGCTACTTAGGAGTAACACTGCAGCCTGAATGGCGTGAGTACTGTAAGAAAGGTTTAAAAAAAGTTAAGGACGACTGCACTCCGTTCGGAAGTTATACAAATTCAAGGTTTAAATTTAAAAACTATAAATGAATTGATAACACGAAGCAAAACAAATACGACCATACATCAGAGAAAAGGATAAAGGTTGACTGAAGTCCAAAAAAAATTAATAATAGCGCCACAAAAAAAAAAACTCCCAACTAAATTAGGCTGGAGATCCCAAAAAATTTAACCTAGCGCTATAAAAAAAAACTCAAAACCTTTTATTAATCGGAAACACGTCCTAACCATTATCCAACAGGATTTAACACTTTCGCGGACAAAAACTGCATTTGCAGTCATTTAGACTACAATGTGTTGGGACAGGTCTGCATTTGCAGTCATTAGCAAAAGCCACAGATATGCACATGGCTGCATATGCAGACAAATTTTCTATTTAAAATAATGTTGCTAGCTAGTCTGTGTCCCTACAAATCGCATAGCCCCTAACAAATATATACATAGAGGTCAAATTAAACCCCCCTCCATTTCATGTTATAATGAATGGAATCCCAGACGCACGACTGCTTTTGCAGACATATTTACATGCAAGTTAGTAGGACTCTGAGAATAGTGTGCATGCTATTTCCCTTTACTTTATTTCTAAATAAAATACTTTAAAATATTCATTTTGTTATTTATAGAAGTTAATTAATTATTTAATAATTATTTTCGATAAAATAATTAACGCAATAATTGTATTAGAATGGACAAAATTGTAGAACGTTTATTGAGATTGATCAATGAAGTGTCTACCCCATCTGAATGTACGGATACTGATAGCGATCCTTATGATAGCGACGACAGTATTGTGGACCCAAATTTTGAAGCCATATCCAACAGTTCTAGCTCGGAAAAAAATGTGGAAGACAGTGATGAGGATGTGGAAAATAATATGTCATATGATGATGATGATTAGTGGACAAAGGCGGTATTAGTTATTCCCGATTTCAAATTTGAACAGTTTATTTGCCCCCAATATATTATTTTATAGGTAAACTGTTGAATCCAAATGAAGGGACAAGTCTGCTTTTGCAGACATTTTGATTTGTAGGGACATGACTGCATATGCAGACATGCCATTTTGGCAAAAATAGGGTAATTATTTAAAAAATGTGATCACTATTTATATATGTAATGCAAATTGAGTCAAATCACGTTATAAAAAATAGTGTGTTTCTGAATGGCATTTCAAAAAAAGCAGTGTCCGCGAAAGTGTTAACAAAGATGGCCGCAATAGAAACCATTCACTCCTCGTACGCACAAAGGATAGGATAGGATAGTAAGGAATAAAATATTTAAGCAGAATTAAGTAGAAAAGTAAAACCCAAAAAATTCGTGTCTAAATTGACACTGGGAACCAAGAGTCAAACGGTTAAAGGCTCACTAGAGTTTAAACAGATTACTACAAAAAATGGAAAATCCAGAACTAAAGGGGTGCGGTGACCCAGGGGAAATTTGGAACTATAAGGTAAAATAGTTCGGGCTAGAATTATGCAGAAAATTACGATTAATTATACAAAAAAAATTGTCTAAAATTAAATTCACTAAAAGCTAAAAAAATTATAAAGGATTTGGAAGTGACCAGACCATCGAATTAAACTCTGGCAGAAAACAAATTGGAAAATAATCGGTAACTCGTCACACGTCTCACACTAAACAGCTCTCAATCTCCGACCAAAAAACTGCCCAGAAAAAGACCTCGATGTGCTGGCGACAGCTTTTAAGCGCAGTAACTCTGCCGACAAATATGCGAACTAAGGTCGGATTAATCCTACCAATGAGTAATAATTTAAAATAAAATTAAAAATAGGGGTAAACAGTAGTAGGAACGGAAATAAATTCAAAAGTAAGCACCAAAATCACCGGAATAGCATATAAACTATTTATTAATATTTTAAATGACATTTGCAAGGTGAAGGTAGCTGCGAAAAATAACAATTGCTAGAGAATCCTATAATTTCATAAAATGTTGCATTTAATTTAAATGATAGAATTTCATAAAGAAACCGAACCAGTGACGTAGCAAAACGTCACAATATGTAGTTCTGTTTTACATGAAAATGTATGAAACACATCATTTTTATTAAAATAATACATATTTATTGAAAATCTTTATAATAACAGATTTTTCCTTTGCCAAGCTACAACCATAGTTTTCTGAAAATCGTCACTAGTTAAAATTGAGGGAATGACGTCACACAAAATTAATTAAGTTTAACATATATATATATATATATATATATATATATATATATATATATATATATATATATATATATATATGTTTCAAAACTATAGATATTTGGAAAGTATAACAAACGCTAAAATTCATCATTTTATTCAATCTTCCAGAAAAAAAATAACTTGAAAAATCAGTATCGGACCCCACTACAACCAACTGGAAAAAACTTTTTTTAAATTTAAATTGAAGATATTATATTAGCATAATAATAAGAAATTTTAAGTCTAACTAACTTCTAAATAATCAACATGTCAAATGTTGAAAGACATTTCTTTGAAGATATTGTTAAACCTTTTCGTCATTACGTCATTAACTAACATCTAACTTTATTTTCAACAATAAATTTTACAAGTAAATTGATGGTATAATAGGTAACCTCTGTCTCATTCCATAGTTAATTATTATATGTATGTCTAGAGTTCATTGAACAAATAGCTCTGAATAAACAACATATCGATTGTCTCCAATCACCTGATTATCAACCTTGAAAATATTAAATTTACAATAGAAGTTTTTAAATAAATATATTATAGAACAAAACCAACCCCAGTGGTATAGTGTGCAACAAAGACGACTTACGAGCCAACGGTCCTGGCTTAAATAAAATTAAAAATATTACAGAACTAAACCTAAATGGTTGTTTATATTTTTATGTAACGTGACATATATCGTTTTGTTTATATTTAATAAGTAGCCCTTTACCTGGTTCGTAATATAAAGTAGCTATTAAAAGTAAGGGAATCGGGATGGGTATTTGACGTAATTAAATAATAATGTTCTCTCCAAAAAGCAGACAGAATGTGCCTGTCTTTGTGCATTTATTGAATATTAATTTTAAGAAAATATTAAACAATATGAGAAATATGGTCGAGTGTAATGGTTTGAACATGACACCCTGCTGTGAAAAAGTCCGCTCTCTGGCATTCGCCTGACGTGCGAGGGAAAACACAGCGAAAACCTCGTACAGAGAGACAGCGAGACACGATTTCAACAAATAATTTATAACAAATTAACATAGTAACACAGAAAGGTTGTGCCAACAATTTTATATTAACATTGAAATATTGCTTTAAGTCTACCTGTATATTGATAGTCAATTATAAACGTAATGGTGTAAGTGAAGGTGAAATTGTAAGTTTGATGAGTTCGGAGTTTCATCCAAACTGCCATGACGCTCAGCGTAGCCGACGGCCCGCTTTTTGTATGGAAAGCGTGGGGTTAGCAACACAGTCCTGGTTCACCGCTAGACCGGCCTCACCATTTATACAGGCCGCCCGGCATAGCCGAAGCGTCTACAGTATGCGACTGTGTCGCCATACTGTCTATCCCGACGAGTACCGGTGCCGTACCCGTCGGGGTGTAATTTGTTAAGTGATACATAAAAGAACGTGGACATGCCAGCGTTCGGTGCTGATGCGGCACACATCTTGAGCTTGGGTGGCCGCAAAGCAACGAGACCCGCAAAACTACTTTTGATTGACAACCAATACTAGGTTACGTAGATATAAATTCATTATATTTTTGTAACAACAATAAATCAGAAAATAGTGCTTGTCCAAGTTAAGTGCCTCGTAATTGAAAAGGGAGCCAAATCAGGTGAATAAGGGGGAAAGTAGAGGAGGTTCCCAAACGTGCCTGGCATAGTCATAGCAGCTGAATGGGGGAAAGTAGTGGAGGTTCCCAAACGTGCCTGGCATAGCCATAGCAGCTGAATAAGGTAAAGTAGTGGAGGTTCCCAAACGTGCCTGGCATAGTCATAGCAGCTGAATGGGGGAGAGCAGTGGGGGTTTCCAAACGTGCCTGGCACAGCTATAGCAGCTGAATGGGAGAAAGCAGTGGAGGTTCCCAAACGTGCCTGGCATAGTCATAGCAGCTGAATGGGGGAAAGTAGTGGAGGTTCCAAAACGTGCCTGGCACAGCCATAGAATCTGAATGGGGGAAAGTAGTGGAAGTTCCCAAACGTGCCTGGCATAGCCATAGCAGCTGAATGGGGGAGAGCAGTGGGGGTTCCCAAACATGCCTGGCATAGCCATAGCAGCTGAATGGAGGAAAGTAATGGAGGTACCCAAACGTGCCTGGTATAGCCATAGCAGCTGAACGGGGGAAAGCAGTGGAGGTTCCCAAACGTGCCTGGCATAGCCATAGCAGCTGGATGGGGGAAAGTAATGGAGATTCCCAAACGTGCCTGGCATAGCCATAGCAGCTGAATGGGGGAAAATAGTGGAGGTTCCCAAACGTGCCTGGCGTAGCAATAGCAGCTGGATGGGGGAAAGTAGTGGAGGTTTCCAAACGTGCCTGGCATAGCCATAGCAGCTGAATGGGGGAAAGCAGTTGAGATTCCCAAACGTGCCTGACATAGCCATAGCAGTTGAATGGGGGAAAGCAGTGGAGGTTCCCAAACGTGCCTGGCATAGCCATAGCAGCTAAATGGGGGAAAGCAGTGCAGGTTCCCAAACGTGCCCGGCATAGCTATAGCAGCTGAATGGGGGAAAGCAATAGAGGTTCCCAAACGAGCCTGGCATAGCAATAGCAGCTGGATGAGGGAGAGTCGGTAGGTATTGGGAAGCGGAGTCGAAGGTAGACCTGGAGAACTTACCTCGGACAAGCCAAGTGTAAAAGTTTTATGAGTTCAGAGCCTTGGGTTACCCAACATGTCAACCATGCCAGAGGTCCAAGGTCTGTGAGTCTGGCCGAAACCAGACTGCCAAATGTAGCGTTTGTCCCAGTATTTAAACCAAATTATCCCTCTTGTCTCCTTCCGATCTTGGGTGTTTCGGAGGTAAGGGTTTCACCTCCCTGTCACCGGTGTGAGTGGGTGGTTGGGTGGCTCGTGGAAAGTTCTATAACATCATAAGTTTGTCATCGCTGCTTATCATGTACGGAATGCCAGATGGCCCTAGCTAGCTCTCTGATGCAGTGTCAAATGGCTGCAGTGCTCGACTGCCTGGCGCCAACCCTTAACCTGAGCATGAGAAACAGAGAACACATATGCAACAATATTTTTATGCCATAGCCATCGCAATTAAATACTAACTACAAATGTCACATGCAACCAATCCTAATAAGAACATTAACAGTATAGTTCTTTGGTTATTGTAAGTGCATAAATAAATAAATACATAAATAAATAAATAATAATCATGATAATAGAGAGTACGGTCTCAATATATTTGAAATTTAATTTACTTTGACATTTTGATAACATTTATTTACAATTTAATTTGATTTAAAATTGACACATATGAGTTCTGAAAGATATTTTACTTATTTAAATCTTAAATGGTTATTGAAACTGTCAGTAATAGCAATATTTAATTTTTTATAATAAATTGTAAGACGCTTTTCAATTTTCAATATACTACTATTTCCAGCTACTAATTTTCAAAATTATTGTTTTAATTTCTCTGAAACCTAATTTAAAATAAATCTCGTTAAGTAGTGTCGCATAACAAATTTAGTTTGTTAACATGATCAAGAGTTTAATTTGATATTGGTTTGTTGTGGAACGCACTGTTCTAATTAACTCTATAATTGATTTCAGCCAATTTGAAGTACTATTCCCATTATAAATCGAACAAATCATTGGCATTATAACACAAAGTATCACTATATGTAATAGTGTGATTTTTTGGATGAAAAAAAAAATGTGCCGGAACTGATTTTTGAAGAAAATGAAACAGTACATAATATATGTAATGTGTGAATATATCTTTGGTGCAATATATACATTTGCACAATTATTTAAGAAAGATAAAACTGGAAATATATAAAATAGGTGCCGAAACATCGTTCCGGTGCGTTACATTACAAAATAAGTTCTGTGCCTTTTGAATATTTAAGCCAAGAATAGTATGGATATAACCCGAGAAGATAAGGTGATGTGTGATAATGCGACTTTTTAAATGGTTTAAATTCTACACCGCACCCTATCAAACTATGAACTGAAGTGTGCTCCAAGAAAGTAAAAGCAAAAAGTAAACTCAGTGAAAAAAAAATTAAAACTTTTAATACCCGCGACAGAAAGGATTCAATTTCCTGTGAAAATATTACAGAACATTCCATCATCTGATAAATTGTTTATGGAAACGAACTCTATATAATGTGTTTCATAAACTATTAGTAAAAAAAGAGAAAACTACAACCAAATGGTCACAAAAAAATAAACTGGAAAATGGTGTTGTAAGAGTAATAATTTATTTTCGCTTTGTAAGCATTTTGTGGTAAGTTAAATGTAATATCATTAAATATTCTCTTTATTACGCGAATGCAGCTATCGTATGACTGTTTCTTTTAAAATCCAGTGTTATGATTTCGTTTTGTACATATAATTAAGAGTAAAGCTTTAAAGATTTAAGTTATCTCCAACATTATAAAGCAAAAACATCCAGAGGAAACTCGTGAGCAAGTACGTTATTCAGCACTTGGCTATCGGAGATTAGATTTTTATTTTTTTCGTTTTTATTTTGCGTACGAATTATAACATAATAGTCGTATAAGTATTGATTAAAAAGCTCTTTTTATTTTTACTTAATTTTTATTCATACTTTGTTCAGAAGCATTCGTCATTAATTTAATCGAATGGGTTAAGATAGATTGATAATAATTTACATTTTAATGATTAAGAGTCGGTATTATAAACGTCTATATTTCATTTCACGTAAGAAAATAGAAATGGGAATAAAGGTGCAGTTTGATCTTTTTTTTATAATAATAATAATAATGATAATAATAATAATAATGATAATAATAATAATAATAATAATAATAATAATAATAATAATACTAATACTAATAATAATAATAATAATAATAATAAATAATAATAAATAATAATAGATAATAATAAATAATAATAAATAATAATAATAAATAATAATAAATAATAACAAATAATAATAAATAATAACAAATAATAATAAATAATAATAAATAAAAATAAATAATAATAAATAATAATAATAAATTATAATAATAAATAATAAAAATAAATAATAATAAATAATAATAATTGATAATAAATAATAAATAATAAATAATAAATAATAAATAATAAATAATAAATAATAAATAATAAATAATAGTAAATAATAGTAAATAATAGTAAATAATAGTAAATAATAGTAAATAATAGTAAATAATAGTAAATAATAGTAAATAATAGTAAATAATAGTAAATAATAGTAAATAATAGTAAATAATAGTAAATAATAGTAAATAATAGTAAATAATAGTAAATAATAGTAAATAATAGTAAATAATAGTAAATAATAGTAAATAATAGTAAATAATAGTAAATAATAGTAAATAATAGTAAATAATAGTAAATAATAGTAAATAATAGTAAATAATAGTAAATAATAGTAAATAATAGTAAATAATAGTAAATAATAGTAAATAATAGTAAATAATAGTAAATAATAGTAAATAATAGTAAATAATAGTAAATAATAGTAAATAATAGTAAATAATAGTAAATAATAGTAAATAATAGTAAATAATAGTAAATAATAGTAAATAATAGTAAATAATAGTAAATAATAGTAAATAATAGTAAATAATAGTAAATAATAGTAAATAATAGTAAATAATAGTAAATAATAGTAAATAATAGTAAATAATAGTAAATAATAGTAAATAATAGTAAATAATAGTAAATAATAGTAAATAATAGTAAATAATAGTAAATAATAGTAAATAATAGTAAATAATAGTAAATAATAGTAAATAATAGTAAATAATAGTAAATAATAGTAAATAATAGTAAATAATAGTAAATAATAGTAAATAATAGTAAATAATAGTAAATAATAGTAAATAATAGTAAATAATAGTAAATAATAGTAAATAATAGTAAATAATAGTAAATAATAGTAAATAACAGTAAATAATAGTAAATAATAGTAAATAATAGTAAATAATAGTAAATAATAGTAAATAATAGTAAATAATAGTAAGTAATAGTAAATAATAGTAAATAATAGTAAATAATAGTAAATAATAGTAAATAATAGTAAATAATAGTAAATAATAGTAAATAATAGTAAATAATAGTAAATAATAGTAAATAATAGTAAATAATAGTAAATAATAGTAAATAATAGTAAATAATAGTAAATAATAGTAAATAATGGTAAATAATAGTAAATAATAGTAAATAATGGTAAATAATAGTAAATAATAGTAAATTATAGTAAATTATAGTAAATTATAGTAAATTATAGTAAATAATGGAAAATTATACTAAATAATAGTATATAATAGTAAATAATAGTAAATAATAGTAAATAATGGTAAATAATAGTAAATAATAGTAAATAATAGTAAATAACAGTAAATAGTAAATAGTAAATAATAATAAATAATTGTAAATAATAGTAAATAATTGTAAATAATAGTAAATAATTGTAAATAATTGTAAATAATTGTAAATAATTGTAAATAATTGTAAGTAATCGTAAATAATAGTAAATAATTGTAAATAATTGTAAATAATTGTAAATAATCGTAAATAATAGTAAGTAATAGTAAGTAATAGTAAGTAATAGTAAATAATAGTAAATAATAGTAAATACTAGTAAATAATAGTAAATAGTGGTAAATAATAGTAAATAATAGTAAATAATAGTATTGTCAACACTTTGTATAAGATTTGTGAAAAATCTAAAGACAAATAAACTTATCTATCTATCTATCTATCTATCTAGTAAATAATAGTAAATAATAGTAAATACTAAATAATAATAATAAATAATAATAATAATAATAATAATAATAGTTTATTACCCAATAGAAAATATCCATTTACGAGGTAAATAGAAATAGAAATAGAAATAGTTTATTTGGTCATATTATGTTACATATAGCATTTATGACACGTCATAGTATAAATTAATTTATATCATAGAATATACATTACAAATAAATATGGAGAGCATATTCCACCTAAAATTACTTGAAGTGGCGTAAGAAAGGGTAAGAAAAAAATAAAATATAGGTAATAAAAAACTATGAAAGATGCCTTACACAGTGAAGAGTACTATTCATATATTCTTCCACCGAATAGAAACAATAGTTAGTTAATAACTTTTTTACTTGAATTTTAAATTCTTTCAAATTTAATTTCTTTGAGGTTGCAGGTAAATGGTTACATATTTTAACATTAATAGTATTTTTAGCTGAGGTGGCAAGCCTATACCGTTTAGTACTAAGCATGTCATTGTTCCTGGTGTTATAATTATGCGTATCACTTACTTTTGCATAATTATTTATATTTTTATGTATTTCTACTAAAACTTCGTAAATATAGCAGCATGGTAATGTCGGTATTGAGAATTGTTTAAAGAGTGGTTTACAATGTTCACGATTTCCGACTTTGGCAATTATTCTAACTATATTTTTTTGTAAAATGAAAATTTTAGTAGCATTAGGTGCATTTCCCCACAAGATTACACCATATGTGATTATGCTGTGAAAGAGGGCAAAATATATAGCTAATAGACATTTCTTCTCCAAATAAAGAGATAAATGGCGAAACAGAAAAATTATAGATGCTAATCTATTACGAATAGACTCGACATGCCTTGACCAGTTCAATTTTCCATCCATTATAATGCCTAATACTTTTACATCACGCCCTTGACGCAGGTTCTGGCTCATGGAAAGACTTAGCGATTGTGTTTTTTCCTGATTTAGTTTTAATTTATTGACAGCAAAACATTCTTGTACCATATTCATGATATACCCTATATTTTCATTTAAAGAGTCCATGTCTCTTGCCGAGGAGATTAAAGTGGTATCATCGGCATAAAGTATACATTCATTGGGATGAATAAATAAGCATAAGTCATTGATATAGATGAGAAACAAAACAGGACCTAGGACGGAGCCCTGTGGTACTCCATATTTTATGTGACAAAATTTAGATGAGGTATTATTTACGTTTACACATTGAAGTCTATTTTCTAGGTATGATAAGAAGAAGTCTAAACATACCCCTCTAATGCCATACTTTTCAAGTTTAGCTATTAGATGTGAATGAGAGACACAATCGAATGCCTTGGAAAGGTCAAGTATTGTTAAAGCAGTATAATCCCCCCTTTCCATGGCATCAATTATTTTATATATCAGTTGCTGTATTGCCTGAATTGTAGATCTGGACTTGCGAAAACCATATTGATTATTGTTAAGAATCGAGAACTGTTCAAGATATAAATTCAATCGTTTTACTGTTAAATATTCAATTATTTTACCTAGAATCGGTATAATGGAGACAGGTCGAAAATTCTCTGGATTAGAAGTATCACCCTTTTTGTAAATAGGCACTACTCTACTGATTTTGAAAGCGTCGGGAAAAATACCCGTTTCAAAACACTTATTAGTAATTATAGTTAGGGGAATAGCTATAATATCAGCAATCGCCTTAATTAGATTACTATTTAAGTTATACACATCCGAAGATTTTGAATTTTTTAAATTTTTGATAGTATGGATGACCTCTTCAACTGTAATGGGCGTAAAACAGAAGGATGAAGATGGAGACTTTATATTATTTAGTATTGTATCGAAATTAGTTGTACATGGAGCAAGAGATGCAGTGATTTTATCAGCAATAGTTACATAATGTTCATTGAATACTTCTGGTGAGATATCCGTTTGAACATTACAAGCATTTCTTTTACTTTTAATATTATTAACTAATTTCCAGCAATTTTTGGATAAATTGCTAGAATTCTCTGAATTATTGATAAAATTTTGATATGCTGCTCGTTTAGCAATCAAGATTTCATTATGATATCTTTTACGTATTATTTTAAAAGCTTGGTAATGACTTGGATTTCTTGAGGTATTATATATATTTTTAATAATCTGTACTTTGTTTCTCAGTTTCTTAAGGTTATCATTAAACCATACTATTTCCGTAATTTGTCTAATCTTTTTCAGTGGACAGTGCATGGTGATTAAGTTCTCTAGTGTTTTTACAAGAAGAACAGATAGTTCATTAGTGTCTTTATTTGAATTTTCAAATTGTTGCCAATCTTCCGATTCTAAAGCAATTCTAACCTTTAAAATATTATTGTAGTTAAAATTTCTTACCCATTTGACATTTGTTTCGTAAGTAGTGACATGTAGTTCAATTATTTGACCTGCATGGTCAGATAATCCACAATCCAGAACCTCCGCCTCGAAGCTACATTGCTCCAGATTAGTTAAAATGTTATCAAGGCAAGCGTTAAGTCGTGTGGGTTTGTTTATGGTTATATTAATGTTAAATGTTTCTAATAGACACCTGAACTCTCTAGTTGGAGGAGAATCTACAAGAAAATTGATATTAAAGTCGCCTAGGATAACAATTTTGTCATATTTGTGAGTTATAAAATTAAGTAACACTTCAAATTTGTCTAAAAATATATTATAGTCCCCGGATCGGTAAACTGTTATAATTGCCATTTTTAGTTGTTTAATGACAACGCCACAAAATTCTGCATCAAATTTTTCACAGTAACTATCTAAATTTATAGGTTCATATTTTAAATTAATATTATCTTTCAAAAATATCGCTACTCCACCGTGTTCAGCATCTTTACGGCAAAAGGAATTTATTAGATTAAAACCTGGTAATTTAATGATTTTAATATACATTTCAGTGAGCCAATGCTCTGAAACACATAGGATGTCATATTTAAAATATTCAGCTATGATCTGTAATTCATTTAATTTATTTTAGGTGAAGATCAGAAATAAATACATATCAGTAATTAATGATTCACAATAAAGATTAAGAGTCAATTTCAAAATAAGAAATTCCAGTGGAACGTAAAGTATATATTGTAAACAAAATATATCACACGAGGTACACATATGATTGTAATTATCACAACAAGTGAAAATGGGCGACTTGAGCATTAAATTAGTTTTGGCTTTATTGTTGTAAAAAGTATTTACTTTACGTGAAGCGTTATGTAGGAACTGAGAATTTAAGTTCAGATAATAACGAGCTGCAGTCAATATCACTGTGTAATAATGTGTGTAAAAATGAAAGGGTGTGTTATATGAAACGTGTTTGTAGTGTTATAATATCAAATGATGATAACCACTTTCTGGATATACATTATGTTCCTTAAACCATACATATTTAAAAAAATTCTTTACATATTTTCTACCTGTTGTTTTTGGTTATTGTATAATGGATACCAAACAATGACGCAGTGTTCTAGGATAGATCGCATAAGAGAATAAATTAGTGATATTAATTAATTAAATACGTATGATGAAGCCTAGTATTTTATTAGCTGATTTTATGACATTATGAATTTGCAAATAGAATGTAAATTTAGGGTCGAAAATTACACCCAAATCTTATTTTGTAATCTCTGCAAATGGTAATGTATTTATGGAATAGTTGTGTAAAATTAAGTTATTTTTGCGGGAATAAATGACAATTTTACATTTATTAATATTCAAAGCTAGTTTGCTTTTTTCACACCATAATTGCATGTGACCAATATTTTGTTGTAAATGTAAGTAATTTTCAGTTGCTATAATTGATTGGTAAATTTTAACGTCATCTGCAAACATTAATATTTCACATGATATATAATTTGGCAAATCAATTACGAAAATCAGAAATAATAATGGATAAAAATTTGACCCTTGTGGTACTCCGGATTTTGCAATAAATTCGTTGGATGTTGATCCATTGTACGATACTATCTGTTTTAGTTATGTTAGTGCGGAAACCAATATCTGCAAGTTTGTTTAGCAGGATACCGTGACTACTCGGTCAAAGGCTTTTGCAAAATCGGTGTGTACCACATCAACTTGACCACGATTATCTAACACGTTAATAACAAATTGTGAAAAATAACACAGATTTGTCACCGTTGATCTCTTAGATATAAAGCCATGTTGATACGGTGATATATAAGTTTTTATTTGTGCAATTATATTATTATGCTAAGTTATCTCAAAGACTTTTAAGAAAAATTTTGTATTGCAATAGATCGTAAGTTGCGAATGTTAGATGGATCACTAGATTTTAAAACTAGGCATATCTTGATATTTTTCCAACAATCTGAAAATATGCATGTATTTAAACAACAGTTATATGTGGTTTATAACGGATATACTAATACAATTTTACAGTCTTTGATTAAAAATGGAGGTATTTGATCAATTCCCGACGTTAATTTGTTGTTTAATCTAGTTATGCCTTGGATTACATCACATTCAGATATTTGGGTAACATGTACAGATGGAGTGTTTATTTCGCTTGATAAATAATTTCCGTCAAATAGCATCGAATTTACATATACACTACTAAAATAATTTCTAAATAAATTCAGAATATCTTTTGGGGTGTCGTGAACTTCGTCTTTCTCAGGGTTTGAATAAAAGACCAAAAAGACTTGGGATCCTCTATAAAAGATTCTTCGGTGGTTTTGAGATATTCGCTATGAGAAATATTTATTTGGTTCTTAATTAAGGATCTTAAATTCGAAAATTTATTGTAATCGTATGTTCTATTAATTTTTTTTGTATTTAATAAAATATTTATGTTTTAATTTTAAATTACAAATAATTTCTAATGTAAACCCAGGGGGATATGAGTTATATTTTGTTAATCGCAATTGTACATGTTTATCCAGAATTGAAGAAAGGATGTCAAAAAACTTATTACACATGACATTAACTTCAGTACAGGATCTTAAATCATCCCAAGAAATGTTAGCAAGCTCTTGATATAACGCTGGAAAATTGGTTTTTCTAAAGTTATACTGTTTGAAGGAGACACATTTTTGAAAATTTACCTGAGAAATAAACTGATCGGAGAAATAAATTTTAATTGATAATGCTGGATGATATTAATCCTCTTTAACCAAAGGTGAATATACACGAACAATATAACATTCTTGATTGGAGTATACTAAATCAAGCAGTAGGCCATTTTCATTTACAATATTGTTACATTGTTTGACATCAAGAATTAATGAAAAATTAAACAAATTATTAAATAACATGTCGTAAGGATTATTACTAATGAAAGTAGGGATATAAAAATTTCCAAATATAGCAATATTTTTGGTATATAACAAATACTTTTCTAAGTAATTAAGAAGACAATTTAAATCCTGAATGGTTGGAGTAGTTGGAATGTATATCACAAAAACAACTAGGGTGAAAGCATGAATTGAATATTTACAAGCTAGTATATCGAATGATGCTAACATGTTATTTATATGATCGACATATAATATTTCGTCATTTATAAAATTTTTAGTTACTAACAATACTCCGCCTCCTCACGACAAGTTTGTACTATCAAAGTTACGGTCACGCCTATTAACAGAATAGGTATTAGGAAGAATAAATTCAGAATTATTTATGTCATTTGAAAGCCATGTTTCTGTATGTGCAATAAGATCATATTCATAGTCACTTATGGATCTAGTAAAATTGTTAAATTTATTCTTCAAACTACGTACATATTGATAGTAGCAGTCTAAGTGATTTATTTTTCGATATTCGTTTGTTGGCGGTTTTCTAAAATATTATTCTGAGACCGTTTCCGGGGAAACCAATACCGTTTAACTAAAACGCCTCTAGGCCAGAATTCGGGATCTAGCATTATGGGAAGTGAATCGTAATTAAATCCTAATTTGAATGATGAAAAATCACCCGCATTATCAATTTTATCGGTTTTAAAGGTTCTTTCAAACCTTGTTTTTTAAATAATCGGTAATGTCATCTAGTTTCGCATCTTTGTTGACTATTCGGCTGATATGTAACCAGCCTCGCATGGGAGCCCCGCGTAATCTGCCATTGAGATTTTGGTGGAGGTGCTGCTTGGTGCTGCCTCGCTGCGCCGATGGGACTGTTGGCCAAACATAAAAGTAGCGTTTCAGTAGAAACTCGTTCGAGATGATTTGACGTATGACTAGGCGTTTTTTCTAATCCAGCTGATTTTTGAACAGCTGGTTTTTGATTCGTATTATTCATTTTTGGCTTATTTTTCGCCACAGTACACTAGCTAGGTTCCGTGTGCACTTTCGTAAATTGTGATATAATATCACTTTGTTTTATGATAGTGTCTTTACATATTGACAACTCTGATTTTAGATTGTTTATCTCTGTGAGTAATTCACTTTTTAATTTATCAAATTGAACACGTAGAAGATTTATAAAATCATCACTCACATCAGTAGCATCAGCATTTCTTGTACGAATTTTACTCATTTTTACCGGAGTAAAAAGATCAAATTGCACTTATCTTCATATCATTATTTTCGTACGTGAAATGATATATGGTGCGACAAAATGTCTCTTTTGAACTTAGCAATAATTAAATGAATAGGCAACCGACAGCTCCCGGGTAGAGGGGGTACGCAAACGAAGTACCTTCTGTGGGTTTGTAAGGACAATAAAATTATACGAACCTACTTTGTTTTGTGCATAATTCACAATGTCTGAAATATAAATGTGTTAAGAGGGGAGTCACTCAGTTTTGGTAATATTAAAATCGAGAAAATAAGGGTTAGTGTTCATGGAAACATTGGAAGGTGTTTCAGTATGAGGAAAACTCACACATGTAGAACAGCATAACAAATAAATGTAATTGACTCCTCTTGCAATACACCATGGTATACTGAATATTAATAATCTCATTACACAAGACACGATAGTGTTCCGTAAATTTCGTAGCACCGATATTGGAGAAGAATAATAGTCTGTTTCAGCGAACACGTGATGTGAAAAAGAGACAAAAACGTCTTTGCGCGGTACTTAACTGGTTATGCCGCGATTTGCAGTGGTAGACGTCGTCAGGGTCGTCGGATTGGTGTGGCGTTGGTCCGCAGCAGCCACTTGAAGAGTGCTTTAAGTGGGTTAAGGGGCAATGACGCGGTGCAGGCGACGGCAACAACAACTAAGCCCAAAAATATCGGACAATGAACGTAACAACAATATATCTACCCAACTGGTGACATAACGGGATCGAAACACTCAAAATAACTTGAACAATAAACGATAATTGATCATCATAAAGAAATAAAACTTAGCCCGACACTGGAGACACTTCAACCACACAGTATGAGAGTTAAATTTTTAATCCCACGCGCACACCTCAGCTTATTGCTAAATATGTAATAATTAACAAAAACTATTTTTTTCTTACCACTCCGACATATACTGTCATTATTACTACATTATCTGCATACAAGTAAAAATGAAATACAAATTTGTATTAAAGCAGGAAAAAGAAAGAAAAGAATAAAGACAAATATTTTGAATTGTGACAATAGTTAAATTTAGTTTCCAAGTAAATAAACAAATGCAACGCGAAGTTTTGACAGCAATGATTTTGTCATAAAAACATGGGAATAGATTCGATTTTGTTCATTACATTCAATTTACTATGAAACAAAATTAAATTTATCATTCCCCCTATCTAGTATCACCGGTTGCAATAATATTTAATTGGGAATTAAATTAAGATCAACAACTTTATACGTATAAAATATATTATATTATGTGTTGATTTTAATTTAATATTTGTTTATTTCTAAATTTAAATATTGTTGCAACCGGCCAATATTCATCTAATTTATATTAAATTAAAAGTATAACTAAACATCATAACTAACAAAACAAAGTAAAAATATTCGTAACCTAATTCATTTATAATAATTAATGTATATTCTTTCGAAGTGTTTTACCTTTTAATTAATATTCTGTATAAAAATCCATACAAAACTATTTTTTGTGTTCTGGATATAAATAACAAAAATAACAGTCCAATTATCGTTGGTTAGAGACTCTTGGTGTTGCTTGTTGCTCGGTACTTTCCATTACATGTAATAAGTACACAATCTGACAATATTGTAACACGGAGGAATACACTATAAAATAAAGATCACTTGTTTAAACGATTTGAGAATTTATTTTGTGCGATTGAGGCATATCATAAACTGCTGCCTGTTGTCAAGTGGCAGATATTTATTGTGCCTCAACCATGTACGCATTAAAAAATGGTTTTGAAAATCACTGTTCTAGAATATTCCAAAAAAATATTGAATATCCGAATAAATTCTAGAATATTTCGAAAAATTCTAGAATATTCTATAAATTTTTGGCAATTTTAAATAAGTATATAAAATGTTGACGAGCTCAGTTTAGTTTTAAATAGCGACACGCATAAATAGAGCTTTCTGAAACATTCAGAAACATTCTAGAACATTAAAGAACTATGGAACAGAAAATTCCAAAACGTTCTGGAACTTTATGGAAAATTCCAGAGGTCTTTCGAAATTCTGAACTTTTTGAAATATTTTAGAACACTCTGGAACTTTATGAAAAACCTTCTTATACTTATATGTACATTTTAGATTATTTTGAAACATGTAAGAAACTTTTCGAATTCTCCGGAATATTTAAGTATACCTATAATGTGGATTGTTTTGGAAATTTCTACGTGAAAACTCCCAGGCATCGCTGGTCATTTTAGCTAGTAATTAAATACAGTGAATTTAAGAATAATGTGGTTAGGATGTAAAGTACAAAACGCTTATTTTATTGTTTAAAAAGAGCATTTGTCGAATAATTATCACTTAATCAGAATTTTTCAAATCGAAAATTACTAAATTATTTACTACCTACTCACTTACATTCCTGTCGATTAATCAATTTACACTACACCATTCACAAAATTAAATCAATAATTATTAAAATATAAAATAATTACACAAATATGTATTTTTTCCGGAGGGGGGGGCATGGCCATTCTGGTAAGAGCCGGGCTCCCGCTGCCCCCCTAGTTACGCCTATTGCCTCAACCATTAGCTAAAAATTGCGCAAATATGGTTTAATGTACAGGAAAAAACAGCTACTTGCGCAGATTTACTCCCAACCAATACGGAAATAGAAATTGGATATCCAAATAATGGCGCCCTGTAATGTTCACATATAAATCTCATTTTTATATGCGTTCACCAGATGGACAATAATGCATCTGGAGAAAGCTAGGGGAACGGGTGCGGTTAAAAGCCTAACTCATGATAACAGCCGTTGTATGCTCTCTGAAGGCGCTGCTAGTCTTTTCCTCAGGGGCGGACTGGCCATAAGACTTACCGGACTTTTCCCGGTAGGCGGGTGCATTATGAGGTCGACCGGCCGGCGGCCAGTGTCTTTTGAGGCCAATAAATCGGCCGGACGATTTTAAATTAACGTTATAAATAATATTAGTGATTTTATTATCTCTTTAAATGTGTCCTCCACCGTAGTAACATATTAGATCAAGAGTAATTTATATTAAAACTAGACCTTAAAAATGTAGGTTTAACTTAAAGTTTTAAAATAGTTCTAAAAATAATCCAGATTTTATTACAATTTTTTCATCTCTATATCTACATTATACATTAATTATCACTACTTTCAAGCCTTCTGCTATCGCTTTTTTAAAATACGGAATACATTATGGAGTATATGAATGCAGAAAATAACATCAAAAACACAACGAAAGTAGACCAAATAACGCTTGTTTAAATTTACGATGCCTCGCTTTGCATGAAAGTCAAAGATATGTTCAACGACATATGCTACCAGTGGTAATCAAAACTTGGACTATAATATTGGTAGTTTTTTATTTATTATTTTATTAAAGTGCTGAAAAAGATCAATTTATGTGACTCAAACTATTGGCGAAGTCCACTGTTTCAGAACAAAATCATCGCTATATCAACGTCACAGAATAAACATTAAAAATAAAGATTTTGAAAAACTACAAATCGTTTCAGTTCAGATGAAGTTTAATAAAAAATATGAAAAATTAATAGTGGAGGACCCTTTTGATCGTTACGTTCAGTGGTGATAGTTTTATTATAACAAATGATTTATTTTAGTGAAATGGATATTAATCGAAAACAAAAAGGTGTCGCAGAAAAGTTACATGATAAAAAGAAGAAAATTTAAATTGAAAAAATAGCAACTTCTATAAATGACGAAAATAGGAGTGAAAAAGATTGAAGAAAACTTAAATAACAGTGCAAATTCAACACAGGAAAATAAAGAAAGGTCCATTGAAACAGAAATAAAAAATAAAGAAAAATTTTAACAAAATGAAAAACAACCGCCGAATGAATTTAATAAGCGAAAGCGGTAACCAAAAGCTGGAGCAAAAAAGGTGCGTGATAAAAAGGAAATTGAAGCTGAAGCACGTAATTGTGTAAAATTACCTGATTTGTTCATACAAAATCAAACCTATAAAAATGTCGTTATGATATTAAATATAGTATCTTCAATACTGCTGTCATAAGTAAAAACACAGTAATTCACAAAAATTGGAAATTTGAGTTAATAATGTTTTTCTAGTCATGTTAACATTTTCTGTATGAAAACTAAGTAAAAACACAATAAACTGTAAGATAACATTTAACTACTCTTACTAAATAAGAACGCGGTATCCAACAACTCATACGTAAAAACATCGCATGCGCAGTCATTTTGTTGTGTTCTAGCTTAGCGTCTTAGCTCTTACTGTGATTTTGCTTAGTTTTCTTGCGATTTCGTTGGTTGTTTCGATATTATTTTACTGTCAAAAACTAATTAATAATTAGCAATTAAAGTAAATTGAAGTGTAACAATAAAACAGAAGACGTATAGTTAGTAAGTATATAAAATATTTTAAAAAAATATTTGAATTTGTTTTAATTTTCTCTATATAAACAAATTAATTTGTAATATTATGTACTAGATTTGTTTAGAAGAGAACATACATTAAAAGATGGCTAATCGCGGTAATATAACTGTTGATTTATGTAAAATACTTCACAATAAAATGACATATACTAATAAGATAACATTAATATTAATAATAATAATCAGCCTTCAAATTCAAAAAGCGAAGATTTCAACGAAATATCTGAAACTGTTGCTGTAGGAACTTGCCCCATAGAATATATTATAAATGACAATATAATTATTAAAACAACGGAGATAATTCTTTTAAAATAAATGAGGTTCTGACGGAAGAAAATAACCTGTATTTCATTTGGGTGTAGAGTAACCGGATATAAAGTTAGAATATGCCTATGAAAAATTATCTGATAAGGATTATGTATTTAACAACATAGTAGTGTTTACAAAGAACATTAGAACATTAGAAAAAAAATTTAAGGAAAGTTCTAGAAAATCAGAAGAAAGTTGCAAAAGAGAGAAGAATTAATATGAAGTATAAAATGCAGTTAAATCGTATGGGGAATAAAATATTCTTTAATATTTATAATAACATTAAATGTGAAAAAATGATATTTAACATAGTTTTTTCAAGAAAAACTGTTAAAATCTTCAAACGAAATTTTTGTTACACACACACACACACAAACACATACATATACACATGCAGATATTATCGTAAAAATAAAAAAATCTAATTCTAGGGACCCTAAAACATACTTTTTGATTAAAAACTCATAAAACTTTTTGACAAAACGCAATACCTTCCTTACCTAAAAGTAATGGAAGATAAAAATGAATTTCCGGTATCAGAATTTATTAGGATCCTTAATGTACTTACAGTTGCCAACAGATCAGATATTTCGCATGCAGTTAGTCATCTCCGTCAATTTAATTTATGCTTTGGTAAAGATAACTGGCTTGCTGCAAAACTAGTTTTTCGGTATTTACAAGGTGAATAATCTGGAATTAACTTAAAAAGCAATTCATCAAACAATTGGCAAATGACATGGGCATGTCAATTAAAACTGTCAATTTATACCAAACTGCTAAAAAATTGTGAAGACACTATAATTACTTCCAGGTCTAAACATTAGCATAAAAGAACACTTCATAAGAGAAGCTGTTGCCCGAGGTGACGTCGCCATCAGTTTTCGACCAACGGAAGATATGTATTATATTATAATAAACTGTGTAATATCTGAGGCTACAACTTTTATTAGGGTTGTTTTCCGGTGTAATGTAACGTTCTCCCGAAATCGGCTAAGAAAACCAATATTTTCTCAAAAAAAAAAAAAAAAAAACACACACAGTGCTATGTTTAAGATGAACATGGATAACATTACAGTTATTATAAAAATAAAATCAGCTCTGTAGATCTAATGGTTTGTGTACCACCGCGACTTTAAGACCACCGCGCCAGTGAGGAATACAACCCGCAATAACTTTGGCTGCGGGGCATTTCCGGGTGGCCACATCTTTTAATAGGTCCTGTCTTACCAACACGTGAACCAAACGTCTTGTTTGCACCACAAAATGCAGGATGAACTTTAACTTCCGGACTAAGAGAATTCTTATATTTTTTAAAATTATGTTTCATTATTTCTCTACGGTTTCGTGTACTGCAAAAATAAATTAATGCATAATTCATTTTTGTTTTCAGATTCTTCTAATTCGATTTTAAAATTGCTCTAACTAAAATACAATTGTAACGTTTTTATTTATTTGGGTGAAGTGTAAATATTAGACAATTATTATTAATTATAATAAAGGTTTATTACTATAAATAAATATTAATAAGTTATTAAATAATGACCATTACTAATATTGAATAATTATTAAATTCTAATTAAGACTAGAACTATAATTAACTAGATAACACTAACACTATTAATTTATTTAACCAATTAACACTACTATTTATTTCCACGGTATTACTAATTATTTATTGGACTACGCGTTCCAATCTTAGGCTGCCGGTCTGTTGCAGACTCTTATAGACGGTTTACGCGATATTTATATTACTATATTTAGGTCACTATTAATTTATGTCACGTTAAACTGTCGCTTACTGACCTCCACAGCGTCTATATACTCAACTGACTCAAGAGCGTCTGTATATTCAACTGCTCGGACAGAAGTCACACTTTTCACACCTCACTGTCTGTCTGTTTATGTAACTAACTTTCTCCTTCCATAGCCTCAGTATCAACAAGTATCCGTATGCCACAATTTTTTAACACCAATGCCGAGTATCCACTTTAACTTGCTGTTACTGTCCTTGTATACCTAGCTTCACAATACTCGACAACTCCACCGAGTATTCACATTCACAGCTATCCCAGTTAACCAGTAACTTCCCGAGTCCTCCACTCGACACTGTACTGCATATTCTCACCACGATACTGCTGTGCTTCACTTACACTCTATGTGAATGACTCTATACGTCTCTTTATGTAACTAACTCACGAGCATAACTGCGTTTCTTTATACAGCTGCCATTAACTTCCAGACAGCTCTAGAATGTTCGAGCGCATAATAATAATAAACACAAAAGGTTCAGGCGACCGGAAGTAACTAAATACGTCGCGGCTTGCTTGTTTACATAGCCCAGATGCCAGCGCAATTCCGTCATCGCTATAAATAGACACTCGCTCATTGTTGTGGCGACGGCGGTGGCGATAGCTAGGCGACGGCGGGCTTTCCACGTTACACTATCAAACTAAATTCTTATACTTTTTTACCTACCGGACACTGTCAAAGAGTTAATTTAAAAAATGTTTAACCAGAATAACAATTTATGAAAGAAATTTAAATTATTAAAAAAATATACAATAACGTATTTAATATTTGGTCTAACAGGTTTTACTATTTATAACAGTTTTAATTTATCGTGGCATCGAAAGAAGTAAATCATCGATGATTTTTAAATAAATTTTGTCAACGCTTTTCCACAAATTTTCACTTTTTATCCACCACTGTCATTTTATTAAAGGTAGGATAACGGGGTTTGAAATTTTGAATTCAGTATGAAATTCTCTTTTATATCATTATTGTACAATTTTTACCGATGAGTTACAACTTAAACTATACATGAAGTTTCTGTAAAATTTTAAGCATCTAAAAATTTATATTTATCCTCAACTTCCACATGTATTAAGTATGCAATATTCAATTAATTTAATTGTATCAAAATTTTGAATGAAAAAAAAGAACTGAGCCGATTTGCAGATGTTTAAAATTTTAGAGGAATATCATGTAAGTCAAAGTTGTTAGTGACTCGCGAACCGTTCATCGGCAAAAATCGTATAATACATGATATAAAAGAGAATGGGGTCATGCACTCAGATTTTTATTATTATTTTAAATGAAAGTTCTTTTAATTTTGAAGTAATTCGTAATATTTAAAAGTCTTAATTGTTTTTAGTTTAACTGCATTTGATTTTTAATGTCAACATGACGTTACGGAGGCACCTATTGCTAAATATTTCTCTTGCACAAGCTCTATAGTAGGCACCGATTCAGTGACACTGGCAACAAGCCTCATATATCTCGCAAAGTAACGATTAAAAAATTTTTTTTTCATCTTAATAGCTATTTATGAGTAATAAAGTATACATTTTATAATTTTTTGTTATGGTGCAGGATCCCATTTCATGTTGATTTCAAAATTTTAAACCGCGTTATTCTATCTTTAACAGAATCAGTGTAGAGAATAAAAAAATGAAAATATGTAAGAAAGCGTTGACAAAAATTATTTAAGAATCATAGTTAATTTCCTTTTTTCGATGCTACCATGAATTTAAATTGTTATAAACAGTAAATCCTGTTAGACCAAGTATTAAATACGTAATATTGTATATTTTTTGAGTAATTTAAATTTCTTTCATAAAGTGTTATTTTGGTTAAATATTTTTTAACCTAACTCTTTGACAGTTCATCCTAGATAAAAGCTATAAGAATCCTCCTCCTACAATAAAGTAATGACAATAAGTAAGAAGAAAGAAAATGGAGATGGAATTTCTACTTGTTAAAAACTGGAAATTATGCTTTCAAAAATAAATTTTGAATGAGTATGGGAAGCCTAAAGCGCAACCGTTTTAAAGAGGAAATAAATAATATCTAGATCTCACATTAAGAAGTCTTGTATAATGCAGATACTCAGAGAATTATATCATAATCCTACAATTCAAACCATCAAAATTATATCTTTTTCAACTGTACCTAAATTACAATATCCCATTCCGTGTCCTTAAACTAATAATACATTTACGTTCCAGCTGCCCACACAATACCAAGATATACCATGACGGTCATTGCTATAATTTCCAGAAGAACGAAATCTGCACACTGTGTAATACGTACAAAGTAGACGATCTAAACCATTTATGAACTTGAGCGATAGTCGACTGTAGAATGGATGAGGGGTTCCAAAAGGGAGAAATAATCGGACTAGCAGTCTTTGGTGAAATTATTTATTTATTTCAAGTCAACGTTTCGGCTAAACATTAGCCTTCTTCTGTATTTAGACAGTTTCTTGCCCTGAAGAAGGCTAATGTTTAGCCGAAACGTTGGTGTGAAATAAATAATTTCATAGAAGACTGCTAGTCCGATTATTTCTTCCTTTTGGAACCCCTAGACCATTTACTTCTACGATGCCCAATGTACCAAGTCTTTCGTAACCATCACATCACCAAACATCTCCAAAACAGCGCAGCGGAATCCAGCCTAAACGACTTCATATCAAATGTGAATACATATGCAGCTTATGAATATATATATATATATATATATATATATATATATATATATATATATATATATATATATATATATATATATGTATATATATAAACAGGTTCGTAGAAAACATATATAAGCGAAATTAGTATTGGAAGGTATGTTGGTGTTCTTCAGTTGATATTTTATTTTGATCTCCACAGACCACACCTGATTGAAAGTGTTTCAGAAATGGCACCCGACAGGCGGAGGGCTAAAAAAACTGGAAACGTAATCATCTTCAAAGTAGTCTCATTGGGACTCCTCACACTTCTCCCAGCGGTGCCGCTATTGTTGAAAGCATTCCGAGGCAGCCTCTTTCGGAATGGAGTTTAGCTCGGCTGTCGTTGCAGCCATAATATCATTTCTTGTCTGAAATCGCGTTCAATTTCAATGACCTCTTGAGTGTCGGGAACAGTTAGAAGTCGCAGGGGGCCATATCAGGAGAATAAAGATCCTGTTGAACCACAGGAGTCTTGTTCTTCGCCAAAAAAGTGCGAGGAATGTGCTGGAGCATGGTCGTGATGGTCATAGTGGAATGTGCTAAATAGTGCTGATGTCCACCTCTTCCGCAATTTCTCAGATTCTCACACGAGGGTCCCGCATTACCACAGCGTTCACTTTGGCAATTACCTGGTCATTTCGGCATGATGATGGCCGAACAGAGCGTGGCTCGCTCTCCACTTATGTGCGGCAGTCTTTACACCGGTTGTACCACTCTTTAATCTGTGTGTTGCCCATAGAATCGTCACTGAAAGCCGTTTGAATCTTCCGAATAGTTTCCAGCTGGCTGTCGCCCAGTTTCACGCAAAATTTGATGCAATAGCGCTGCTTCAGTCGTTCCGTCATTTTCCTTGCAATAAAAAACCGACGGGAGCAGTACATCAGGTTTTCGCAAAAAATAAGGTCGTGTTGGGGCGCGACTCCAGGCACCCAACTATTTCAATTTCTATCAGAGAAGTACTTTTGGACAAGCAATACTCAATGTAGTTTCTACTCGATTTATTAACTGAAATTAACTAAATAAAAACAGCATAATTATTAAATAAACATTCATAAGCGATCTCTCGAAGAAGTCGAATCTCCGGCAACTTTTTGTAGGCTGCTCGGACCAGCTGCAACTGTGGGTCTGCTGGATGAACCCGGCTTCGTTCGACGGTGTGGTCCTGATTCTTCAGAAGTGACAATCTACGTAGGATGTAGGTCTTCGGTCCTGGCTGCGGAACTAACAGTTTTGTAGAGGAGGTCCGACTGAAATCAGCTCGTGTGAGTAGCTGAAGCTGCAGCCGTGGGTCGGCTGGATGCATCCGGCTTCTGTCGACGGCACGGAGACAGGACCTCGAAGGAGATATCCACTTCAGGACGTAGGTCTTCTGATCTGGTGGCTGATTCTGTTGAGGAAGCGCCTTAGTAGCAGCCGCTGTGCTGGCGGGAGTGTCGTGGTTGCTACCTAATCGTTGAAGGACAGCCTCGCGACGACGGTGAGGTGAACACCCTCAAAAAAGATCGAGACCGTAAAGGTGGGCTCGGTGGAACTGACGATCGTGACGATCCTGCTCTGGCCTTGATGGCAGGCCTAACTGCGATGGTCTTCCGATACCAGTGTCGGATCTGGCCCGTACTTTGCCTCTTTGGGTTAATCGTGGTGTAGGTCAATGGACCAAGAAATGGTCCGCTTGGTTAAAGTCGAGTGCCGTATATCTGTTGGCAGATAGAAATAAGAGTGACCGTCAGCTTATCCTGATGTTACAGTCGATGTAGGTTGTTCGTCCCTTAGTTAAAATAACCGTGGGTCGTCACTCGGAGTGTAGATCGAGTAAAGATGCTGCGTTCCGCATGTCCTCTTACCTCTGTAGCAAGCCGCCGGACGAAGTAACTAGATACACGCAGCGCCATCTACCGGAAACGCCGCGAGCTGATCAGGCGATCGATAATCGTGACGTGTTATTGCGCTACACGCAGTGCGGAGCTCACTGTAACTTATTGCACTACTTGCACACAACTGGTCGATAATACGATAATTCCACTGTCCAGACTAGTTCCCGCGCCAACTATAAAACTTCATGCTCTTTGTGAAAGCGCGACGCAACAGAACCTCCGCTCTAGTGACCGTGCTTGTCGGTCACGGTATGTATCGAGTTGGAGAGCGCACTTGTCTGCCGCGACTGGTCTATTTAGCTTGAGGCGTGACCGACGGTGTCATTAATGTCATGCGAATCGAGTCGGCAGTAGTCGTATCGTCGGACTCTTCCCTTGCGGAGATATATGCGGGCTTAAGACGGTTAATGGACACTACGATTCTTTGACCGTTCCTACTAATGCTGAAATGTTTATCGCCCCGCTCTAGTATAGGAAAGGGGCCGTCATAAGGACTTTAAAGCGGTCTCCTTGCACCATCGTGGGGGACGTAAACATGCGAGGTCGTGCTGAGTTCTTTGACCACAAACGTGCCTGATTCACGGCGTTCCTCTATTCGTAAAGGTTTCAACCGCCGGGGTTGCTCACGAAGTTGCGTCACGAAGCCGGCCGGCTCAAAGTGGTGCCCTGTTGCC
Organism: Harpalus rubripes; assembly: GCA_963082715.1. Taxonomy (NCBI): domain Eukaryota; kingdom Metazoa; phylum Arthropoda; class Insecta; order Coleoptera; family Carabidae; genus Harpalus; species Harpalus rubripes. The sequence continues at coordinate 46,152,122 of OY720448.1, read as the reverse complement.
TCAGACAGGGATTCCCCTGGTAAACGTAGGGTCTCTCCATATGTTAACTCCGCGGCGGTGGCCCCAAGATCTTCCTTCCACGCGTTGCGAATTCCAAAATGGGCCGTAGGCAAAGTTTGAGTCCACTGCTTTGATCCGTGATAATTAATCCCTGCCTCGAGTTGCCGATGGAATCGCTCGATCATGCCATTCGCGGCGGGATTGTGCGCCGTAGTCCGGCTTCTGGTGAAACCGAGCAGTGTTGCTAAACTCATGAAGAGTCGTGACTCGAATTGTCGTTCTTGATCAGTCGTCACTCGAAGAAAGTCTAAGCTACCGTTTCCGCTTCCATGTTGGGTATTGGCCAAGCTTCTGGCCAACGCATGTATCGGTCGATACACGATAGCACGTACCGTTGTCCCTCTGACACTGGTAGTGGTCCCACGATGTCTAAGTGAATATGTTCGAATCGGGCGGACGAAAGTGTGAACGTTCCCTCTGGTGCGTGAACATGCCTGGTGATCTTGTTCTGCTGACAGGGCCCGCATTGTTTGGCCCAACGACGGCAATCTCTAGCAATGAGTAGCCACACGAATATCTGTGTCACTATTCGGTCGTAGCCTTGACTCCTGGGTGTGATAAACCATTCAGGCTGTTAAAGACGATTCTTCTGCAAGACGGTGTCAACTACGAGCGTGCCTGTTCCGTCGAAAAATCACACAAAATTGAGGCATTGGCCCCTGGAACAGGTGTCGGCCTAAGCTGAAGGCCGGTATCAGAGTTAGCAAGAAGTACTAACTCGTCATCCTTGATTTGCTCGTCAGCGAGCCCTTGGTTATCCATCGGCCCTGTTGTTTCCTTGATGCGGGAGAGAGTATCGGCCACTACGTTGTTCTGTCCAGAGACATGTCGAATGTCGGTCGTGAATTGCCCGATATAGCTGAGATGCCGATACTGTCTGGCGGTACATTTATCGGGTTTTTGCCTGAATGCATAAATGATTAGTTTATGGTCCGTAAATATGACGAAATCGCGTCCCTCCACGTGATGTTGGAAGTTCTGAACATTTGCATAAATGGCTAGGAGCTTCATGTCATAAGCTGCGTACCTTCGTTCTGTCTCAGTTAATTTCTGAGAGAAGAAGGCTACTGGTTCCCACTCTTGCTCTTCGCTTCGCTGCTGGAGTACTCCACCGATGGCTATGTCCGAAGCGTATCGAAGGCAGTTCTAGCTTCCTCCGACCAGATGATAGGCATGCTCCCCTTGTTGTTCCCCTTAAACAAGGAGTTAAGTGGCGTCTGAGTCTCAGCGACCTTGGGCAGACAGCGACGATAGTAGTTTACCATTCCCAAGAAGCGACGAAGCTGCTTTGGAGTCTGTGGTATTAGATAGGTCAGAATCGTTTCTACCTTTTGCGGCAGAGGACGAATTCCTGCGCTGGAGATCAAATAGCCTAGAAACTGGACTTGGGCCTGTCCGAAAACACACTTGGATAGGTTGATGACGATCTCCAAGTCTTCCAGCCGCCGCAAAAGGGTGCGTAGATGCCTGATATGTTTCTTTTCGGAAGTGGAGGCTATGAGTATGTCATCGATGTAGACGTAAACGAAGTCTAGGTCTCGAAGGATTTCATATATGAACCTTAGGAAAGTTTGGGCTGCGTTACGAAGCCCGAAGGTCATGAACAAGAATTCGTATAGGCCAAACGGCGTTGTGATGGCCGTCTTATGCACGTCTTCCTTGGCCATCGGAATCTGGTGGTAAGCTCTGAATAAGTCAATTGTCGAGAAGATTCTTCTTCCGTGAAGCTGATGTGAAAAGTCTTCGATGTGCGACACTGGATAGTGATCCGGTATGGTTCGACTGTTAAGGGCCCGATAATCTCCACAAGGTCTCCACTCGTTATTTTTCTTTTCGACCAAATGAAGAGGTGATGCCCAAGCACTCTTTAAAGGACTGACGATACCGAGACGTATCATGGTGTCGAACTCATTTTTTGCAATAAGATACTTGTCTGGGGCAAGGAGCCTTGATCGAAACGTTACTGGTAGTCCAGGTGTAGTATACACATGGTGTTGGGTGGTCTGTTTCGTCGTCCTCGTTATTACAGTGGGGTTTATGACTCCCTTAAAATCTCGTTAGATTCGGTGATACTTTGAGTCTGTATTGATGACAGATAACTTTAGGGTGGAAATTCGATTTGCTCTCCTCCCTTGACTGACCAGAGACGGTGTACCATCAACCAGCTGTTGACGTCGTATGTCGACCAGTAGGTCGTAATGAGACAAAAAAATCTGCTCCGAGAATGAGTTTCTTCACATCGGCGATTAGAAACCGCCAAGGGAACTCAGATTGAGTGCCAAAGGAATAGTCCCGTACGTGGGAATCTGTGTATCATTGGCAGCATACAAGTTGAACTTAGTAGCGCTGCATCGCCGGTGAATTTTTCGCTTCCGGAATATACTCAGGTCAGCCCCAGTGTTGACGAGGAATTACAGTTTGGTTCTTCGATCTCTCACAAAAAGGCGGCTCGGTGGAGCTGACGGGTCACTGGCCGCAATTAGCGCCCGTCGCTGGAGTTACCCTCCTGTCTGTGGTTACAGGGCGGTCTGCACTTACGTGCCATATTGCCAAACGTGACGTGACACCAAGATACCCATTGCTGCTCGTCCGGTGTAATATTACTTTGGCGACGTCTGTCTGGCTGCCATCGTGTGTGTTCTTGTCGCATAATCTTTCGGTGTTTGTTCAAAGAACCGGCCAGATTGTTGTTTCTGGCCTTCATTCGCTATAGAACTTCTTGCCAAGGAGGCGGAAAAGTTTCTTCCTCTGCTGGTGGGCGCCCTGCTTCATTGATCATCTGTTAAAGATTGACTTCGCTAATCATGTCCGCAGTATGACTCAGCTGTTCTAAAGATGGCTAATATCGCTTGTGTTGTAGCTGGTAAACGGTGTAACCAGATATTTCTGAGGAAAGCCTCGGGGACGTTTTGCCGGCCAGCGCGTGAAGATACCTTAGGAACTGAGACGGTCGTCGGTCTCCGATGTCCTCGTGCTCCAAAAGCTGTCGTATCTTTTGATTGATACTTGCCGCTAGCCGGAAAATTAATGCGTCCTTGTTTTTTTTGTACTTGTCGGTGGCCGGGGGGTCAGCAATGATGTCCCGAACTTCGTTAAATACGTTCGTCTCCACGTTGGCGACCACATAGTTATATTTGGTTTCATCGACAACGATACCAGTGATGCTGAATGTATGTTCCAGTTGCAAGAACCATGCCTCAGGGTCGTTATGCCAGAACGGCGGGACTCGCATTTGCACCCGCTAGACTCTCAGGACGGTTTTCTCTGTCATGTTCGTTCGGTATTGCTACATCTCTTTCTTTGATCACGTCGGGGTCAACAGTTTGTTGGGCACAACTCCAGGCACGCAACTATTTTAAATTCGATCATAGAAGGACTTTTGGACAAGCAATACTCAATGTAGTATCTACTCTATTTATTAACTGTTATTAACTAAATACAAAGGGCATAATTGTTAAATAAACATTCATAAGCGATCTCTCGAAGAAGTCGAATCTCCGGCAACTTCGTGTAGGCTGCTTGGACCAGCTGCAACTGTGGGTCTGTTGGATGAACCCGGCTTCGGTCGACGGTGTGGTCCTGATTTTTCAGAAGTGACAATCTACGTAGGATGTAGGTCCTGGCTGCGGAGCTGACAGTTTTGTAGAGAAGGTCCTACTGAAATCAGCTCGTGTGAGTAGCTGAAGCTGCAGCCGTGGGTCGGCTGGATGCATCCGGCTTCTGTCGACGGCACGGAGACAGGACCTCGAAGGAGATATCCGCTTCAGGACGTAGGTCTTCTGATCTGGTGTCTGATTCTCAGTGGTAGCCGCTGTGCTGTAGGGAGTGATCGTGGTTGCTTCCTAATCGTTGAAAGACAGCTTCGCGACGACGGTGAGGTGAACACCATCAAAGAAGATCGAGACCGTGAAGTTGGGCTCGGTGGAACTGGCGGTCGTGACGATCCTGCTCTAGCCTTGATGGCAGGCCCAACTGCGATGGCCTTCCGATACCAGTGTCGGATCTGGCCCGTACTTTGCCTCCTTTTGTTGGTCGTGGTGTAGGTCGATGGACCAAGAAATGGTCTGCTTGGTTAAAGTCGAGTGCCGTATATCTATTGGCAGATAGAAATAAGAGAGTAACCGTCAGCTTATCCTACTGTTACAGTCGATGTAGGCTGTTCGTCCCTTAGTTAAAATAACCGTGGGTCGTCAATCGGAGTGTAGATCGAGTGAAGATGCTGCGCTCCGCATGTCCTCTTATCTCTATCCACAGTAGCAAGCCGCCTGACGGTGAGGCAATCGATAATCGTAACGTGTTATTGCGCGGAGCTCACTGCTGCATATTGCACTACTTGCACACAACCGATCGATAATACGATGCTTCCGCGGTCCAGATTAGTTCCCGCGCCAACTGTGTATCAATTATGAGGCTTCGTGCTTTTTGTGAAAGCGCTACACAACAGTCGGATACTTTTCTAACAGACCTCCTTATATATATATATATATATATATATATATATATATATATATATATATATATATATATATATATATACACATTGTGACGTATGGGTAATAAAATTCACAAAATAAACGATTGTAGTGCTTTTCAGAATAAAAACCACTAGTCACACTACTTACCTCGACAGCTCTTTGGTTGGTGGTGGTACAGCCAGGTCGTGGGTGCGTACGATGAAGGACAAGTAGAATAAAAGAAAAAGGAGGGCGCCAGTTATGCCTTATGGGCAGAGTGGACATAACAACACTCACAACAAATTATTAAATTTTAAAAAAATATGCTTCATTACAGGGTAAAATTGCAAATGATGTTAAATAAGTTACCGTTAAATCAGTAGTATTACTGCCTGTACATACCTCGCATTGGGGATACAGAAGTCTGTGGGGGCCTTGGGGAGCCAGGCCGCCGGACGGAGTAACGGCTGAGGGTCTGCCCGTGGTGAGCCATGCTTGCTGGGGCCGATGACACTCGCTTAGGACCTCGGAGCGGCACACGGTGGTAGAAGCTGCCACCAGACAGTTCTGCGAACACGACCTCCAGGTGATGGGGAGACGTCGTATCTGGCGTGACGTTGAGCTTGATCTACCTCCACAATATTTCTCCGAATACGACCTCCAGGTGGTGGAGGGGCGTCGTGTGAGTGTCATGGTGTTTGCGGCGTAATAACGTAGAAAGGGCTTCAAGAAAAGAACTGGCAGAAGATAGCTAGTCTCGAACTCTGGTTGGTGAGGTCTCCCATCCGACAAACCCGACTCTCCTCGGTCCAGGTAGGGATGCACGGCATAAAAAGGCAGTAATATAAAACAACGCTAACCATAAAAATATATGTAAGTTTACCCAAAATATAATTTTCAACACTGAAATATAAATGACAAAAATTTATATTAATTTTGCCCAAATATAAAATTTCATGTAAAAAAATCGAAAGACAAGTTGATAAATTTTATTTGTCGACACTGATAGTTTTATAGTGCACTCAAAAATAAGGGAAAACAACAGCTAGCCAAGCTGAGGAAATAGGAAAGTGGGTAAATAGTCAAAGAACATTTAAGTATGAAAAATTGACACTATTCTGGACTTCCATTGTCTTTATTTTAATAAAAAGTAATAATACACAACGTTTCGATTGCTAAAGTATCTGCAATCGTCATCAGGTGAATACTAACAAACTTAGAGACTAGTGGAGCTTATATACTAAAGACATGATTAATGAAGCGTACACATTGCAAGTAAGCGAAACACAATTAACAAATGAAAACACTATAGTAGTTTAACTACATTCAAACGTCCAATCAACGGCCTCCACACGTTTCCTATGTCCACACTTGGTTGGCTGAAGACTTCCTTGTTGTTGTTGATGACTGCTGCCTCTTTGAATTTTCTTTTGTACCAGTGTTCCTCTTTGTGTATGATCTTCGCCTCAGACCAATTCATTCTATGTTGGTTTTCCCAGGAATGTTGTGCGATGCCGGATCTTGATGTTTCTCCTCTCTGTGTGTGAATTTGGTGTTCTTTCAGTCTGACTTCCAAAGGTCTCCTGGTTTCCCCCACGTATGACTGGCCACACTCACACGGCACTTGGTAGACGCAATTTTTGGAGTCTCGACTGGACTGTGGTCTCGTGTCAGAGATCATACTTCTGATGGTAGTTGATGATCTGAACACTGTATGGATGTTGTAATTTCTTCCTATGCGTTTTATAGTCTCAGATAAGTAGCTCGTTACTTTAAGAAAAAAAAATTAAACTTGAATTCCCTGGAAAAATTGTACAAACGGCAGCCGACACAAGCTAACAGAGACACTAAACCAAAATATCGGCTTACCAAACTCTTAAAAAACTTTAATTTAAGATGCGATACAAAAGATAAGTTACAAAAAAAAACTATAACAAAAATTTAATAACCCAAACTTCCAATGACGATCAAAACAGGTGTACATTAAGTTGGCCCCGCCAAGAAATAAATTCATAAATATAAATATATAATAATAGTGTGCTAGTTTTATGCAGTTTTGTGCAGCAAATAAAATTTTTTGTGCTCGCTCCCCTAAAAAGATACAGAGGAATTATTTTGGCGGGGCTAACTTAATGCTAGCCCCTCCAACTTTGCATTTTCGATCTTATTGATAACTGATCGTTTTGTACTAGTTTTGTGCAGTTTTGTGCAGCCAATAAAATTTTTTGTGCTCGCTCCCCTAAATAGATACAGAGCATTTATTATGGTGGGGCTAACTTAATGCCAGCCCCTTCACTTCGAATAATTCATTTATGGATAGCCGGTCGTTATGTGCTAGTTTTGTGCAGCCAATATTTTTTTTATGCTCGCTCCCCTAAATAGATACAGAGCATTTATTATGGTGGGGCTAACTTAATGCCAGCCCCGCCACTTCGAATCTTTGATTTTATGGATAGCCGTTTGTTATGTGCTAGTTTTGTGCAGTTTTTTGCAACAAATAAAAAATTTTGTGCTCGCTCCCCTAAATAGATACAGAGCATTTATTATGGTGGGGCTAACTTAATGCCAGCCCCTCCACTTCGAATAATTCATTTTATGGATAGCCGGTCGTTATGTGCTAGTTTTGTGCAGTTTTGTGCAGCCAATAAAATTTTTTATGCTCGCTTCCCTAAATAGATACAGAGCATTTATTATGGTGGGGCTAACTTAATGCCAGCCACTCCACTTTGATATTTTAATTTTATTGATAGGCCATCGTTTTCTGCTAGTTATTATGCTAGCTCCCCTAGGAAGATACAGAGCATTTATTAAGGCGAGCGAGCATTAACTTAGCTGTTGTATGATTAACCACGCCACCTTTGTTTAGCTCGCGCTTATATTCATATAAGAGAATTATTGCGACAGATAAAAATATATGACAGTGATATATTTGGGAATTAGCATATTTTAAGACTTTATTGATTTCACGATAATGTATATAATTAGTATTGCATGTGTGTGTGTGCGTTTTGTACCGTGTTTTTGTTCACTATAACTCAAATTTTAATGAAAAAATTGGATTTTGTAATAAAATATTATGTTTAATTATGATTAATTTTGGTGAAGATCATTATACGCATTATACCAGATAAGATAATATATAATGATCTTAAAAATAATTTAGATATTAGATAATAGATACTAAAAGGCGTTATCTAGCTCATTTTATCTACATAAGCATAAAACTGATTGTAGAGTAGAAAATTATATAACATAAACATACGTAAGTAGATAAGTATAAAATAAATTTATCCGTAGATATGCAGGTACATAAATATATTATTATAATAATGTAAATAAAATATTTTTATCAAACATAACTTAATACTTATTCCTTATTCATTTACATAAACATCTAGATAAGGTCTACTATTCTGCTATTAAGTAAATAAGTAAAAAAATAAAAGAATTAAAAACAGTAGGCAAATAATAAGATTACAGAGAATACAACATAATAAATACACGAACTTCTTTTTCCCGAGAACATGGAATCTTTGAATTCATGAGGTCATTATATTCTTCCCAGAAATTATTTATCCAATAAAATGACCAATATTGGCAGAATTTGCTAATTCTGGTCCAACATAACCAATTATCCCTCTTAGGATATATAACGATTCATTTATTGCAAGGCGCTTTGGGATCATGTTGAGTGAAGTGGTTATTTCACAGTTTTTTTTTTTTATTAATATTGACTGGTTCAATAAAAATGTGCGAAAAATTATTGAGTTTGAAATTTGAGTTTATAGTGCTACTGCATTTTCTTTTTGAACAGCTTCGATTTAAACATTTCATTGTAAGTTTGTTAATTAATTTCAACCTTAACGACGGTAAATCATTTGAAACAAATTCTAAGGATATATAATGTAGGTCTTTTTTTTTCAAAATATTTACACCCTGACCGTGAGCATGATAAAGTATCACTGGCACATGGAAATGGTCATATATTTTTTAGTATGTTCGTTATTGTATCCTCCGAGTTGATTCTTGATAATCCCTGAGGTAAATTCTCGAGCTTATAATTTGTACTTAAAATTTGAGCCCTTTTTTATATATACTCAAATTTACTTTATGCTCAAACATAATATATGTTATTAATGAGCAAATAGTAAAACGCTGCACCGACGATAGAATTATTTGCCTAAAATTTTTACTGTCACAAAAAGCAGTGCATAAAATTTGAACAATGGAATCAAATCCGCATGTATTCATTAATGTAACGCGTACTCCTGCTGCAAGTTTTATAGGCTTTAGTTCATCACGATGTCCATTCTTTAGTAAACTTATAGGAATAACTTTTTGTAAGTTATTATAGTCTGTATGAATTGTTTCCGCGTTCGGCTCTAAATATGATTTCCTTGCTCTTTTTGAAGTTCTTACAAGTCCTCGCCAATTTTCTTTTTCAGAATTTTCCAAGATTATTATTTTTTCGTCAATTTTTTTAAGTGTGCAATTGTTACAAATTTGGTTTTCTCCGATAGTGTTATAACAATTATAATTGTTATGGATTGCAGAATCGCAGCAATAACACTTTAAGTCTGTATCTAGATTAATATTATAATCAGCAATATTTCAAAAATATCTATACTTGTACTTTTATTACCTGAAATGCATTGTGGGTTAATAAGTATATTTTGTTCTCCCATAACAAGTTCTTCTTCGTTTAGATTTAGATCAGTTTCTTCGGCCGGAGCAATTAACTGAATTGACTCTGAAAAAATATTTTTGAGTATTAGGTACGAACGATGTACGTATTAAATAAAAGTTAAATATTATAATGTTATATAGGCATGTAATTATGTATATAACTAGCATACCTCCATTACACTCACTGAATTGTTTTATGGGAGTAAGTGATTTGTCTTGCAAAGAATTCTCGAAGTTATGTATTTGAAGTTCTTGTATATTACTCGATTCTAAAATAATAATAAAACAAATAATACTGCGAGCTATACAATTATTTAGAAATTACCTTGGTTTAAAATCGAGTTTGAAATATTAATCTGATCATCAGATGGGCAAGCAACATTATCATGTTGTGCTACAGCTATTTTCATTGTCCCGTTTAAAACATCTATATGATGTACGACGAATTCATCCACCCTCATTGGTAGTTTTTTATTGCTCAATATACGATGTTTTAAGTTGTTGAAACTACTTTCAACACAAGCACTGCTCCCAATTATTGATGAACCAGGAAAGTATTTTTTTAATATGGCAGTAAAGAGTGGTATTAAATTTGCATATTCAAGAAAATTTTCCACAAAAGCAGGTAAATATTGTTGATTCCCCACATCTCCTTCCTGCTCTTGAGTCGATATTTCTTGTTCACATTTTAATGAAATATTTTTTGTCCATTCATAAAAGGGTTTTCCAAAATTATTCATATTTTCATTTGATGACTGTTCAGGAATAGTGATGTTGATTAAATATGAGTCAATTGCCTCTTCTACGACTCTTTCCTTTGTTCCTGTAGCTATTCTGTTAATTAACCAACGTTTTCTTTGATCACATAACGTTTTATTTCCAACTAAATTCACACCTTCAGTCTCACTTTGTGCAACTGTAAAAATAGCTGTAAGCATGTTTTCTACATCTTTAATTTCAGTGCATTGTATTAACTGTCCAATAGCTCTTAAATAAAATTGCCTTGTTTTTTTTATTGAGGGTTTAAAACTTTTAAATGATGCTGCCAATTTCATAAAGTGTGCAATATCGCACCTCAAAAAATATTTTGGATGAATAGTTTCATTTTTAAATATCATACAAAAAGAATGATTTATATATTCATGTAATGTTTTAAATTGCGTAAATGATGAAGCGCATGCATACATGAGAGCCAATGACATGTCAGTTACAACTTCATTTGGTATTGGAACTCCACTTCGCAACCAAGTACTGATCCATTTTTGAATGTCAATAGCAATATGCGATTCGCTTAGCATATGACATACTGGATAAAGTTTTTTCTCTTTTCGGTCATGGATTGTTGCTTCATACAAAAAAATGTGTGATGATTTATTATCCCACATATTTTTTGTATTCCGTACAATACTACCCATAGCATCTATAAACAGTCTTGCATATTGTTCCGCGCAATGTGTTTTATATACATGTATTTGAAATGCACTCCAATAATATACAAAAAATGGAGAGTATCCAATATTTCGAATAATACCATTAAACTTTCTCATTTCTTTAGCGTATACCAAAGCCAAAATCGGATCTTTATGCATTAAAAATTTATTTTTGTGCTCTGCTTTTGCTACTCTGAGTACGTTTGCTGAATAGAGATTAGCAGGTTCCGAATCTTCAAACTGCATTAATTTATTTCCTTCTAGTTGCCTGTATACTGAAGGACTAATAATATTATTTTCCAGCAAATTTGAAGTTACTGTTCTACTAGAACCGCTTAAGCAGCGCTTTTTATTTTTGTCATGAAACGTAGTATTAAATTTTCCAATATATGAGCAATTAATTATAAAATTTTTCCTTGTGGTTCATCTTTCATTTTCCCTCTAAAGGAAGAATAGCATTGTTGACAGTTTCCTACAATATCGATATAGTATTTACCGTTTAAGTGAACTTTAGCTCTTTTAAATTTAAGTACGCAAGACAATTTGGTTATATTCCAAAAATGGTTATATAGAACATGTGTCCACAAACGAGGAGGTAAAATCAAATCGGTTCTGGTCTTATTGTATCTTTTGTATGTACATTCCCGTGGTTTATTTATATTCCATTCATCTTCTGATAAATTTATTAAAAATAACATTTCCTCCGCATTATTTTCAAATTTATGATTTGAATTTGTAGAAATAAATGAAACAGTAGAGATCTCCGAATCAGATTTATTTTCGAAAACCTCCGTTTCATCTTCAGAAGGAACAGTATCAACTACAACATTAAGATGCCTGTTCAAATTATATCTATTACTCAGCACAACTGTATATATGGCTTTTGGAGACATTATATAATTAATCTCCTTAGCTATATTTTGCCATATATGTGCACTTGGGCCAACAGTTTTCCCATTACTTTCATATATATCATTCACATGATTACGTAATGAATGAAAGAGAATATCAAATTTGTTTGTCCTTGGCCGTGGCATTTTCTAAAAAAGTAACACTGATATTAAAAGAAGAGTTTTTAAGTACCCTTAGAAGTACTCGTAAATATTAAAAACGAATGAATTTTAATTTTAAAACGAAATGTAAAAAGGAAAATTTACCTTAAAAATAATTCATCTCGAAAGTTGGGATATTATATCAAATTTCAATGTTCTTGTTAAGGCTCTAGTTTGCCTACCATAAAATAGGTATTCGTACTTTACCAATAACTTAAAGTAGGTACCATTTAGAACTAAATGTTATTTTAAAATTGTTTTCAGAATTATATTCTTAACATCGCACTGTTTTTTAAAAAACCAAAATATTTGAACAGAAAAAATTTTTTTCAAAAATTTTAAAAATTTTTATTCATATTTGTTAATGTTTTGAAAGAAAAATATTGACAGCTTGATGTTTCAATACAATCTCAATTTACGTGTGATTTCTTTAGGAATACATTCTTATTAGTAGAGGAGTTATCGGTAAACAACGATTTGCACCTATTTCTAATACTTGTCCTCACTCAGGCTAAGAGCGGAACAACAGAAGAAGCGATGCGTTTTTCCATTACATTATTACCAAAAATATCTTACATTTAAATCATAACCAAATATACCTGTAGATAGCATTAGTGAGTAATACATTATTTGAATTTAACATTAATTTTCCTATGATTATATATCGAAAATCCAAATATAAATTAATTTGTCTATATGAAAACAATTTTCTTTTAACAGATTTAGTCAATATTCTGCTAAATAAATATTAAAATTTAGATCTATAGAAGAACAAATGATTAATATTTTATTGAAAGAGGTAATTTCTGTAGATATTACATTTTCTTTTTGCTCCTGTATCCTCCCTAACTTCTTTCTCTTTGCCGGCAAACAAATTCAGTCAAATTTAGAATAACATGTATTCATTTTAAACAACAAATTGTTCTGTAGTTCACGGTATATTAGAGCCTTAACGAAATTAACGTAATTGAAATTTTGAAGTCGCAAGTAGTTTTAATTTCTTACCTCTCTGAACGACCACCAAGTAAATGTAGAAAATAGAAACCACTCTTCAAATTTATCGACGTATAGATTATTTAGCTTCTGGTGCATAAAGATATATTTCACTGATTTTTCTAAATTCTCGTATGACGAAGAAATATCTAAGGGTACAGCTACTACCTATGTTCCTTTTCTTGTGCACCACGTGTTCATAAATAGCCAATGAGCGTTCATATTGTAAGAGCAGTCCGAATGTAATAGCAGTCCGAATGTAAGAGCAGTTCATTTCCGTTTGTATAAACAAACCAGTGTTACCAATGAAATATATTAAAATTATCTTCCCAGCCGCCTATGACTCAACTTTTTCCCAGGAAAGGCGCCAAATTTAAAACTTCTTAAATAATAATAAAATTATTTTACTAATTATTGATTTATAAATAAAATTATGAACCAAAATAATATAAATTATTTACTTACAACTAAGTAAATCACAGTAAAATGTAAATTATATGAACAAACAGTCTTTAACATTCAAAACGAAATCAAATAATAATAGAGGATATTATTTATATTAAAATAAAAAATTCTTAATTTTTTCTACTATGCTCAAAAATTTATTAAAATATGCGTTACTGGGTTTCATAATTCACACATTAGAGTTTTTGGTACCAACAATACCAACAGTCAATGTAAAATATCATTATGATAGTACATTAAATACCGACACAATTTGAATTATTTATTTGTGCATCAAGAAATTAAATTATGCACAATGTTCCGTGGATTTTTTCCAGTATTATCCGAAATTATCAGAAGTAATATCACAAGACCTCCTGATTTTATCGATAAATTTTTATTTTGCACGATTTTTTTTTGCTTAGCAACAAACACGAAAGCAAACTGCGTGGTAAATCCCGACTCCGAAGGAGGAGGGGTTTTACCTAATGTCAGTTTGCTTGAGTGATTTTGCTTAAATGCATAAAAAATGAGTGCAAAATAAAAATTTATCTGAGAAAATCTGAGAGGTCGTGTGGTATTTGGTGAGATAAATTCCAAAGACAAAGCAAAATGAAACAATTTGATTATTAATATTTTATTTTTAAAATTGAAATATTAATTAACTGTCACACTGACAGTTATAAACAATAACAACTGTTTATTTACTTGGTAACGGAGAATTATCGGGGTAACGGGGATTTATCAGTATAATACTGTTACCATTGGTTGAATTTTCAAGTGTTTTGCATCATGATTGGTTGAAAACTAGTCGTTGGAATTTATCCATCTAATTATAAGGTTAGAAAAATATCCGCAAGCATCTCAAATTATCCACAAATCGGACAATTATCCGCTAATTGGCAAACACTGGGCTGCACAAAACTAGCACAAAACAACCGGGTATCAATAAAATTAAAAATACAAAGTGGAGGGGCTGACATTAAATTAGCCCCACCATAATAAATGCTCTGTATCTATTTAGGGGAGCGAGCATAAAAAATTTATTGGCTGCACAAAACTGCACAAAACTAGCACATAACGACCGGCTATCCATAAAATAAATTATTCGAAGTGGAGGGGCTAGCATTAAGTTAGCCCCACCATAATAAATGCTCTGTATCTGTTTAAGGGAGCGAGCACAAAAATTTTTATTGGCTGCACAAAACTGCACAAAACTAGTACAAAACGATCAGTTATCAATAAGATCGAAAATGCAAAGTTGGAGGGGCTAGCATTAAGTTAGCCCCGCCAAAATAATTGCTCTGTATCTTTTTAGGGGAGCGAGCACAAATTTTTTTATTTGCTGCACAAAACTGCACAAAACTAGCACACTATTATTATGTATTTATATTTATGAATTTATTACTTGGCGGGGCCAACTTAATGTACCCTCAAAACAGCTATAACAGCTACGTCTAGAATTCTAGAATACAAAATCAATAACGAGCTAAAGAGCTAGATACGAAAAAAAGAGATTGACAAGTAAAAATCGTATATTTTACCAATAAAATTTTTAAAAAAATACAAATAATTTAAATAAATTTGGACGTGATTTTATAGAGGAAATAATATTGAATTTGAGTAATACGTAATACGAACAAAAAAAAAATTAACCCGAGACTTGTACGAGCCGTCCGCAGACTCATATTAATGTGTAAGTTAAACAACCACACTCGGTAATTAATAAAAATAATAACAGAACTTACCAAACTAGATAATATCTTAACTGCACAAGATAATGAAAGGTAGAAAAACTTTAAATTGCAACGGATGATTAAAAATAACGCAAAAAAATTTTAATAGTGACGTACGTCTGCACTCGGCTAATACAAAACCCAGACTTCTCGAGACTCCAGCAAACGGAGCCAGAGTTCCGCACAGGCCGGAACACTACGTGAAACAACAGAAATAAAATTAGTCATAAAACAACTAGATATAATTTTGAAAAAAAGCTTGAAGCGATATTGAAATCGTTTCAATATATGTAAATATATATATATATATATATATATATATATATATATATATATATATATATATATATATGTATGATTGTCACATGACCGGTATCTTTCCTCAATGACATCAAAACTAGACTTCTAGGAAAAAAAGTTTGGTATGCAAGTTCATGGACGTGCGACTTGTTCATAAAACGCTAGTGAACTAAAAATCATAAAGTCACCCTGTTATTAAGAACATGAGTTAAACATTCATATTTTAACACTATCCGGGCCTTCTCTACACTTTTTATTTACCAAATGACATTTTGAAATGTCAAAATAGATTTTTTTTAAATAAATGTTATACCATTTTAAGAGGTGTTGAATAAAATTTTGTATGGCACATGTGTGTTAAGTCACGAGAAAATTACCCCACTCGGTCTAATTTTTGTTGCGTGACTTATTTGCAGTATAATAACCTTGTACCATATATAACTATTATCTTTATTATAGCATATGTGTTTTTCCTATGTTTACTCATAAAATACGCAGTAATATTGGCATTGTAAGATTATGACATATCCTATGTTACTGATAAAAATC
Organism: Harpalus rubripes; assembly: GCA_963082715.1. Classification (NCBI taxonomy): domain Eukaryota; kingdom Metazoa; phylum Arthropoda; class Insecta; order Coleoptera; family Carabidae; genus Harpalus; species Harpalus rubripes. The sequence continues at coordinate 46,136,418 of OY720448.1, read as the reverse complement.
TTGACATGTTATAAACATGTGCACGTATAGCATCTATAAACAGTTGCTCAATGTCAATATTTTATGTTTATATAGTAATTAAAACAGATAAATAAATTAAGCTAGTCAGTTGTACCAAAAAATAGTAACTGAAATACAAAACTTTTAGTTAAAACAAATTTTAATTTTGAATGCTTATGAAAATTCACACAGCTTTGCTTATACCATAAGCAAAAATTTAGAGCAATGCAATTGCAAATATAGGCTAAAATAATAGCTCTAATTAATTACAGGTATATTTTTCACTATGAAAACGCAAACTTGAAGTTAGCGTATTCATTTTATTTGTTACAATTAAAGGAGATGAGCACAAAATTAGGTCAATAAATCAAAAATAGCACAAAATAAGTACAAAATTATAGATATAAAATTTTTTTTCACTATGAATACATAAGCGTAAAGTTGACGTATTCTTTTTATTTTGTATATAACAACTGAAAATGAGCACAAAATTAGCACAATTTAGCAATAAATAGCACAAAATTATACATTTAAAAAATAAATTTTTCACTATGAACACGCAAGCGTGAAGTTGTCGTATTATTTTTTTTGCTTATAACAATTGAAGGAGATGAGCACAAAATTAGCACATTACAGCAATTAGTAGACAAAATGTGCACAAAATTATAGATATAAAAAAATTAAACTTTCGCTATGAATACGGAATCGTGAAATTGGCATATTTATTTTATTTTGTTTATAACTATTGACGGGGATGAGCACAAAACTATAACAATGCAGCAATAAATAGCACTAAATAAGCACAAAATTATAGTTAATTATATTTTTAAATTTATGAATGCGCAAGTGTGAAGTTCGCGTAATGTTTTTATTTTGTTTATAACAAATGAAAAAGATGAGCACAAAATTAACACAATGCAGTAATGAATATCACAAAATGAGCACAAAAATTATAGATAAATATTTTTTACTATGAATACATTAACTTCGCGGACCTAAATCGAGCCGAGCTACGGGCTAGACCGAGCCGAGCCAAAGCTTGAGATCAAGTGTATTTGTAGTGGATTCTAACACGGGTGTAACACTGAAATAATTTTGACAGATTGCAGTTATTGTCTTTGCATGAATTTGCACATAATTTCTTTTTAAGTTGTATTAGTTTCTAAGTGTAAATGTTATTTTTTTCATGCATTTCATTTTAGAACTTTTCGTATGAGAATACGAAAGGAATTCTAAATAACTTAGGCTCATGTTAAAATGTATTAAATGATCTTTTAAACAGCATGTTTTATTTTAAGCTGAGTTCTAACTCTTAAAAAAAATTAAATTCAAAACTGCAACGTGGTCGTTTTTCTGCACATAAGTGTATACCTATCTACACGAAAATAATAACTATAATAAATACAAAAAGACATAATTATGTATTATTTCTATCTATGAATAATAAAGTAAATATTATTTTATTTGTTGCTTCTAGTTCAAATATCTCATTTTGCCTGCAATCATTGAAACTTTCAATCTTCGTTTTGTAATAGTACACACCAAAATTATACTGTAAAATGGGACGGCGCGACTTCATATACGTCTACCATTAATTCATGGATAATTTTTGGCCCATTTTCCTCATTTATCAAATATTTTACTTTGCTTATTTTCATAATAAATGTGTACTAACTTTAGTAATTCTTGTCAGTAGTAAATCAGTTTTTAATATCGCCATCTTTTGTTGTGACAAGTAAGTCTCGATTAAATTTACACAAGTAAAATGGAATGCAACTATAAACTTTCTTTTATTTTTCACACATTTGTAACGATAGGTTTATTCGTTACTTCTTTGACCGATATATAATAATAATTCGAATAATAAATATAAACGGCGAGGATAATAATAAAACTGGGAATAAAAGTGACCTGTATATTTTAATGAATAATGTATAACAACTGAACTAAATATATAAATAATAATCTTGGTTGGGGTGGTAACGTGACGGGCTACTCGATCCGCCACATTACCCTTATTTACAAAATTGTGATGGAAGAGTTTATGGCCATAAGAGCTTCCGATAAAGGATCACTTCTAATTTAGAGAGTAGTTATTGATTTGTTGTTATTTAGAGTTCAGTCAAAATAGAAAAAAAAGTTTAAATTTAGGAAAAATTCGCATGGAGCAACAATTTAATATTTATTTAATTCATGAATGATTTACAACATATGATATGACATGTATATATATATATATATATATATATATATATATATATATATATATATATATATATATATATATATATATATATATATATATATATATATTACTCTATTTTTATATCGATTGTTTTTATTTTTTAGCTTTTAATCAAGTCGCCAACATTTCCCCTTTTAGAAAATGACGTAGGTTTCTGTTTCTTCTCGGGCCTTCTTCTATTATGTGGGTTGCTAATTGTTGCTGCGAAATCTGGTCAATTGAATCATTTTCATGAGTAAAGGTTTCATGTATAGATTCGTCAATAACATCTTCATCGACAGCAGGATTATCTTCACTTGATGATATATTAAATTCACCCGATAACATATCCAAACTTAATCGTGAATTCGAACTTTCGTTTGAATTGTCTAACTTTTCATTAATTGGTTTGCATGGGATATAATAAGATGATACCTTGTTGCTGAATCTAGGAGAACATTATAAATTGTATTTCCGAGTTTTTCTAGTATTGTTCCAGCGGGCCATTCCCAAGAATTGTTCAAATAAATTTTAGCATATACTTTATTACCTTTTTCAAAAGATTTTTCAATAGCTCCATGTTTCTTGTTAAACTGAACGTTCTGTTTATAGTTGATAATTTTTCTTTTCGATTCAGTTGGAAGTAATAAATCTAAAGTTGTACGAATCTTCCGTCCAAGCATTAATTCTGCAGGCGATTTATTATTTATGTACTTGTTAGGCGTTTAACGATAAGTTGCTAAAAATATATTTAAATATTGTTCCAATCCTTCCTCTTCTTTTAATTTTGATATTGCTCTCTTGAAAATATCAACAAATATTTCCGCTTATCCGTTCGACTGAGGATGGTAAGGTGGTGTTCTAAAATATTCTATACCATTCTTTTTACAAAATTCTTCGAATAAATAGCTGGTAAATTATGTACCATTATCCAAACAATGATTTCATGTAATCTAAATCTATTGAAAACTTGCTGTAATAATTTTATTGTGATTTTGTCGTGAAAATTTCTGGCCATTTACTTTGAGCATCCACCACTACTAAGAAAAGATCATCTCCAATTGGACCTGCATAGTCGATGTAAATTCTTTCCATTGGTTGTTCTGAAACAGGCCATGAATAGAGGATTGATTTCATTGGAGATTTCCTGGCTTTAGCATATTTAGCACATTCTTTGACAAAACTTTCAATTTCTTCGTCAATCTTTGGCCAATATACGTAGTTACTTGCCATTTATTTCATTCTCTCAATACCTGGATTTGTTTCCTGTATTTTTCTGGTATAACAATTCTTTCATTAAACATCAAACAATCGTTTACCACTAAAAGTAAATGTTTCCTTGAAAAAAATGGTTAAATGTTTTCGTCTATTTCCCTTTTATTTGTAGGCCTACCATTATTCATATATTCAATTACTTTTTGTAATATTGCATTATTCTCAGTTTCATTTTGTATTCCTTGGAATTTTATTGGTATTGTAGCGAAAGATTCTTTTTGTATTTGATTAATAGATGTTTCCCAATAGACTAATGCAATAATAAATTCCTCATCTTGTTGATTTTTTGAATTTATTAAACGTGCTAAAACATCCGATAACCAAACGAATCAGTTGAAATGTACCATATTTCAAAATCATATCTCAGTAATGTTAAAGCCCAACGTTGTAATCTATTAGCTGTATAAATAAGAATACCTTTTTTGTTTCCAAAAATGTTCCAGATGAGTGGAAAATTGCTTTTCTCCGACCATCTGGAAATTTATGGAAGATAACTGCACCAATTCCACGATTGCTAGCATCTGGTGCTACAATAATAAATAACATTGGGTTAAAATGTGTTAACAACAGATCAGTTTGTAAAATATCTTTGATTTTGTTAATTGCTTCATTACAAGCTTTTGAACATTTAAATTCAACATTTTTGTGTAACAATTGATATAGTGGATTTCTGGTTTGTTGTAGTTTATGAACAAATATACCATAATAATTAACTGCTCCCAAGAATGCACGAACCTCTGAAATATTTGATGGAACAGGCATATCTCTAATTACTAATTTTTGCTGGATATGGTGCTAGTCCACTTGATTATACAATATGACCTAATAATTGACATTTTCCGCTTTTACGACGAGACCATACTTAAATATTCGCTGAAATAAAAGATTTAAGTGATGAAAGTGCTCAATTTCATCACTATTAAATCATCTAGGTGTACACTAACAAATGGAAGATCGGCAATCATTGCATCAATGATTTTTTGAAATTCGCCTGGTGCAGATTTTACACCAAATGGGAGACGCAAATATTTATATAATGCACGATGAGTAGTTACTACTAATAATTCTTGTGATATTTTTCTACTTCAAGTTGAAAATATGCATCAGAAAAGTCAATGCAAGAGAATAAGGATTTTCCAGACATTTTTGCAAATATATCTTCTGGTAATGGAATCAGGTGTTCTCATACCAAGGCATTATTAAGATCTGTTGAATCATCAGTGCAAATACGGATTTTACCATTTGGTTTGCTGATCACTACAATTGGTGCTGCCCAAGATGAGAAATCTACAGGTGTAATAATTCTTAGATTTTCTAATCTTTGTAATTCACCATCTATTTTTGGTAATGCGGCATATTATACTGGTCTTTTCTTCATATAAACTGTCTTTGCATCAGGTTTCAAATGTAATTTGACTTTAGTTTTTGTGCATAGGCCCAATGTTTCGTTGAAAATTTTAGAAAATTTTCTATTAGTTGCTGTGTATATTCATTTACTAGCGACGATGATGACGTGACTGAATTACATATTGAATTTAGTGGAATTGACCACAAAGTAAATAAATTAAACCATTTTATTCCAAATAAATTCAAATTTTGAATTTTTGTTACGTAACAAGCTCCTTGCTTCGTAATTCCATTTAATTTAATGTCATATTTGAATTCGTCCGTTATTTCCAAGCGATGACCTGTAACACTATGAGCTGTAAAAGTTGTAGGTGTTTTAATTGGTTTACCAATTTGTTTCCACATTACTACACTAATAATTGTTATAACACTTGCTGTCAGGTTGCAGTTGTATCAGATGATTGTTGATTTCTACAATTAAAAATTTTTCGGTCATCAACATAATTTACCTTGTTAACTAAAATTACAACTTGTGATTTAGCATTATAATAATTTCTCTTTACCTGATTGTTATATGTTTTGCGTTTATAGCCTGCTTTTACTCTTGATGCGCTTGTACAATACCCTTCTTTATGTCCAACTTGATTGCATTCCTTGCATTTATTATTCCGAAAATTGCATTCTTTTAAAATATGCATTTGTCCACAATATTTAGGCTTGTTCTCTTTTTTTCCTTCTTTAGAATTATTATTCTGACTTTGCTTTTGACGATATTGTACTTTGTTAACATTTGGTTTCGATGAATTTTCAACTAACGCTGTATCAATTTTAATTGAAACTAAACGTTGACATTCATTAATAAGTGTATTCAATGATACTGGAGTATTTTCGCTAGATTTTTTCAACATTTTTAGTAATCTGGTGCGTGCTTTAAAATCTTTTGGTGATTTCAATCCACATATAAAAATTAAACATTTAAAATGTTCTATTGACAATTTACCAAATTCAAATTCTTCGCATGCACGATTGACTACACCGGCGTATGTAACGTAATCATCGTATTCTTTCTTTTTAATTTGTAAAATTGTGGTTTGTGAACAGAAAGTTTGTTTAAGACATTCTACTCTTGTTTCCAAATTATTTTCTTTTGGTGTTTTAGGTAAAATATAATTAATGTATTTAGTATGTGACTTTTGATCTAATTTTTGATATGGTTGTTATTAATTCTGCAAATAATTGATGTTGCTGCTTCTGGTTCTCCTGCATTTGCAGTAAAACTTTTCCTAAAATTTGTTCTGTCATAATTATTACAATATGTTATATTACCAATATTCTCGTCGCCAATTTGTTATATTCTCTAATAAGTGGTCGAATAATATACAATTATAACAATTTAATATTTATTTAAATCATAAATGATTCACAACATATGACATGACAGATATATATTTTCATTGCTCTATTTATATATCGCTTGTTTTTATTTTCTATCTTTTAATCAAGTCGCCAACAGTTAATGATATGTCAAAAGCCCTCATCGATCTTACTTCTGCTAAAAAAATTATTGAACAGTCAAAAATTCTTTTACATAATAAAAAATAGTTTCATTTAAAAAATTGAGTTTTTTGAATTTTGTGAACTGAAATTTTACGTTCACGTAGAAATTACAATTTACAAAAATAGTACATTATTAATTTTCATTATTGTAGACACAAGCTTTCTTTATAAAACTGTTTTTACAGATTATGTAAATTCGATTCCGTTCTCGAGATATAGAGTGATAAAGAAGTGGCCGCTTTCAGATGAAAAATCAAAAAAAGTTAATTACGCCGGAAATGGTTGAGCATGAGTAAATTTTTTTTGTGATTTCACATGTAAAATTTTCTTCTGGATTCAACGGTAAAATAAAAAATATAGCATTCCATTTAAAATAAGAATGTTATGGTCTACTTCCGGTTAAACAAAAAATGTTTCTGCTTTGAAAATATTTTAGTTGAAACGGGCATGTCGAAAAATCCCTACATACCAAATTTCGTAAAATAATATTCGTTTAAATAAATTTGTCCTGGATCCTAAAGCCCATTTCTACGATTTAAAATAATATTGAATAGTTTTTAAAATAACGATAGCGTAAGCTCGTCCTGGGACATTCTGTATATATACAGAGTGATCAAAACCATCTGATAGTCACGTGATCCGAAAAGTTCTCAATATTAATAATTAAAAGTTTATTGTAGAAGCGTATTCTTTATAATAAAAAGTCGCACGTCCATGAACTTGCATACCAAACTTTTGTTCCTAGAAGTCTAGTTTTGATGTCATTGAAGAAAGAGGCCGGTCATGTGATAATCAGATATATATATATATATATATATATATATATATATATATATATATATATATATATATATATATATATATATATATATATATATATATATGGCATCTTTCCTATATATATACAGAATGTCCCAGGACGAGCTTACGCTATCGTTATTTTAAAAACTATTCAATATTATTTTAAATTGTAGAAATGGGCTTTAGGATCCAGGACAAATTTATTTAAACGAATATTATTTTACGAAATTTGGTATGTAGGGATTTTTCGACATACCCGTTTCAACTAAAATATTTTCAAAGCAGAAACATTTTTTGTTTAACCGGAAGTAGACCATAACATTCTTATTTTAAATGGAATGCTATATTTTTTATTTTACCGTTGAATCCAGAAGAAAATTTTACATGTGAAATCACAAAAAAAATTTACTCATGCTCAACCATTTCCGGCGTAATTAACTTTTTTTGATTTTTCATCTGAAAGCGGCCACTTCTTTATCACTCTATATCTCGAGAACGGAATCGAATTTACATAATCTGTAAAAACAGTTTTATAAAGAAAGCTTGTATCTACAATAATGAAAATTAATAATGTACTATTTTTGTAAATTGTAATTTGTACGTGAACGTAAAATTTCAGTTCACAAAATTCAAAAAACTCAATTTTTTAAATGAAACTATTTTTTATTATGTAAAAGAATTTTTGACTGTTCAATAATTTTTTTAGCAGAAGTAAGATCGATGAGGGCTTTTGACATATCATTAACTGTTGGCGACTTGATTAAAAGATAGAAAATAAAAACAAGCGATATATAAATAGAGCAATGAAAATATATATCTGTCATGTCATATGTTGTGAATCATTTATGATTTAAATAAATATTAAATTGTTATAATTGTATATTATTCGACCACTTATTAGAGAATATAACAAATTGGCGACGAGAATATTGGTAATATAACATATTGTAATAATTATGACAGAACAAATTTTAGGAAAAGTTTTACTGCAAATGCAGGAGAACCAAAAGCAGCAACATCAATTATTTGCAGAATTAATAACAACCATATCAAAAATTACGTCAAAAGTCACATACTAAATACATTAATTATATTTTACCTAAAACACCAAAAGAAAATAATTTGGAAACAAGAGTAGAATGTCTTAAACAAACTTTATGTTCACAAACCACAATTTTACAAATTAAAAACAAAGAATATGATGATTACGTTACATATGCCGCTGTAGTCAATCGTGCATGCGAAGAATTTGAATTTGGTAAATTGTCAATAGAACATTTTAAATGTTTAATTTTTATATGTGGATTGAAATCACCAAAAGATTTTAAAGCACGCACCAGATTACTGAAAATGTTGAAAAAATCTAGCGAAAATACTCCAGTATCATTGAATACACTTATTATGAATGTCAACGTTTAGTTTCAATTAAAATTGATGCAGCGTTAGTTGAAAATTCATCGAAACCAAATGTTAACAAAGTACAATATCGTCAAAAGCAAAGTCAGAATAATAATTCTAACGAAGGAAAAAAAGAGAACAAGCCTAAATATTGTGGACAAATGCATATTTTAAAAGAATGCAATTTTCGGAATAATAAATGCAAGGAATGCAATCAAGTTGGACATAAAGAAGGGTATTGTACAAGCGCATCAAGAGTAAAAGCAGGCTATAAACGCAAAACATATAACAATCAGGTAAAGAGAAATTATTATAATGCTAAATCACAAGTTGTAATTTCAGTTAACAAGGTAAATTATGTTGATGACCGAAAAATTTTTAATTGTAGAAATCAACAATCATCTGATACAACTGCAACCTGACAGCAAGTGTTATAACAATTATTAGTGTAGTAATGTGGAAACAAATTGGTAAACCAATTAAAACACCTACAACTTTTACAGCTCATAGTGTTACAGGTCATCGCTTGGAAATAACGGACGAATTCAAATATGACATTAAATTAAATGGAATTACGAAGCAAGGAGCTTGTTACGTAACAAAAATTCAAAATTTGAATTTATTTGGAATAAAATGGTTTAATTTATTTACTTTGTGGTCAATTCCACTAAATTCAATATGTAATTCAGTCACGTCATCATCGTCGCTAGTAAATGAATATACACAGCAACTAATAGAAAATTTTCTAAAATTTTCAACGAAACATTGGGCCTATGCACAAAAACTAAAGTCAAATTACATTTGAAACCTGATGCAAAGACAGTTTATATGAAGAAAAGACCAGTATAATATGCCGCATTACCAAAAATAGATGGTGAATTACAAAGATTAGAAAATCTAAGAATTATTACACCTGTAGATTTCTCATCTTGGGCAGCACCAATTGTAGTGATCAGCAAACCAAATGGTAAAATCCGTATTTGCACTGATGATTCAACAGATCTTAATAATGCCTTGGTATGAGAACACCTGATTCCATTACCAGAAGATATATTTGCAAAAATGTCTGGTAAATCCTTATTCTCTTGCATTGACTTTTCTGATGCATATTTTCAACTTGAAGTAGAAAAAAATCACAAGAATTATTAGTAGTAACTACTCATCGTGCATTATATAAATATTTGCGTCTCCCATTTAGTGTAAAATCTACACCAGGCGAATTTCAAAAAGTCATTGATGCAATGATTGCAGATCTTCCATTTGTTAGTGTACACCTACATGACTTAATAATGATAAAATTGAGCACTTTAATCACTTAATTTTTTTATTTCAGCGAATATTTAAGTATGGTCTCGTCGTAAAAGCGGAAAATGTCAATTATTAGGTCATATTGTATAATCAAGTGGACTAGCACCATATCCAGCAAAAATTAGTAATTAGAGATATGCCTGTTCCATCAAATATTTCAGAGATTCGTGCATTCTTGGGAGCAGTTAATTATTATGGTATATTTGTTCATAAACTACAACAAACCAGAAATCCACTATATCAATTGTTACACAAAAATGTTGAATTTAAATGTTCAAAAGCTTGTAATGAAGCAATTAACAAAATCAAAGATATTTTACAAACTGATCTGTTGTTAACACATTTTAACCCAATGTTATTTATTATTGTAGCACCAGATGCTAGCAATCGTGGAATTGGTGCAGTTATCTTCCATAAATTTCCAGATGGTCGGAGAAAAGCAATTTTCCACTCATCTGGAACATTTTTGGAAACAAAAAAGGTATTCCTATTTATACAGCTAATAGATTACAACGTTGGGCTTTAACATTACTGAGATATGATTTTGAAATATGGTACATTTCAACTGATTCGTTTGGTTATCGGATGTTTTAGCACGTTTAATAAATTCAAAAAATCAACAAGATGAGGAATTTATTATTGCATTAGTCTATTGGGAAACATCTATTAATCAAATACAAAAAGAATCTTTCGCTACAATACCAATAAAATTCCAAGAAATACAAAATGAAACTGAGAATAATACAATATTACAAAAAGTAATTGAATATATGAATAATGGTTGGCCTACAAATAAAAGGGAAATAGACGAAAACATTTAACCATTTTTTTCAATGAAACATTTACTTTTAGTGGTAAACGATTGTTTGATGCTTAATGAAAGAATTGTTATACCAGAAAAATACAGGAAACAAATCCTAAGGGTCATCCAGGTATTGAGAGAATGAAATAAATGGCAAGTAACTACGTATATTGGCCAAAGATTGACGAAGAAATTGAAAGTTTTGTCAAAGAATGTGCTAAATATGCTAAAGCCAGGAAATCTCCAATGAAATCAATCCTCTATTCATGGCCTGTTTCAGAACAACCAATGGAAAGAATTTACATCGACTATGCGGGTCCAATTGGAGATTATCTTTTCTTAGTAGTGGTGGATGCTCAAAGTAAATGGCCAGAAATTTTCACGACAAAATCACAATAAAATTATTACAGCAAGTTTTCAATAGATTTAGATTACATAAAATCATTGTTTGGATAATGGTACATAATTTACCAGCCATTTATTCGAAGAATTTTGTAAAAATAATGGTATAGAATATTTTAGAACACCACCTTACCATCCTCAGTCGAACGGATAAGCGGAAATATTTGTTGATATTTTCAAGAGAGCAATATCAAAATTAAAAGAAGAGGAAGGATTGGAACAATATTTAAATATATTTTTAGCAACTTATCGTTAAACGCCTAACAAGTACATAAATAATAAATCGCCTGCAGAATTAATGCTTGGACGGAAGATTCGTACAACTTTAGATTTATTACTTCCAACTGAATCGAAAAGAAAAATTATCAACTATAAACAGAACGTTCAGTTTAACAAGAAACATGGAGCTATTGAAAAATCTTTTGAAAAAGGTAATAAAGTATATGCTAAAATTTATTTGAACAATTCTTGGGAATGGCCCGCTGGAACAATACTAGAAAAACTCGGAAATACAATTTATAATGTTCTCCTAGATTCAGCAACAAGGTATCATCTTATTATTTCCCATGCAAACCAATTAATGAAAAGGTAGACAATTCAAACGAAAGTTCGAATTCACGATTAAGTTTGGATATGTTATTGGGTGAATTTAATAAATCATCAAGTGAAGATAATCCTGCTGTCGATGAAGATGTTATTAACGAATCTATACATGAAACCTTTACTCATGAAAATGATTTAATTGACCAGATTTCGCAGCAACAATTAGCAACCCACATAATAGAAGAAGGCCTGAGAAGAAACAGAAACCTACGTCATTTTCTAAAAGGGAAAATGTTGGCGACTTGAATAAAAGAAAAAATAAAAACAATCGATATAAAAATAGAGTAATATATATATATATATATATATATATATATATATATATATATATATATATATATATATATACATGTCATGTCATATGTTGTAAATCATTCATGAATTAAATAAATTTTAAATTGTTTTTAAATTTTCAGCTCCATGCGAATTTTTCCTAAATTTAAACTTTTTTTTCTATTTTGACTGAACTCTAAATAACAACAAATCAATAACTACTCCCTAAATTAGAAGTGATTCTTTATCGGAAGCTCTTATGGCCATAAACTCTTCCATCACAATTTTGTAAATAAGGGTAATGTGGCGGATCGAGTAGCCCGTCACGTTACCACCCCAACCAAGATTATTATTTAGATATTTAGTTCAGTTGTTATACATTATTCATTAAAATATACAGGTCACTTTTATTCCCAGTTTTATTATTATCCTCGCCGTTTATATTTATTATTCGAATTATTATTATATATCGGTCAAAGAAGTAACGAATAAACCTATCGTTACAAATGTGTGAAAAATAAAAGAAAGTTTATAGTTACATTCCATTTTACTTGTGTAAATTTAATCGAGACTTACTTGTCACAACAAAAGATGGCGATATTAAAAACTGATTTACTACTGACAAGAATTACTAAAGTTAGTACATAATTATTATGAAAATAAGCAAAGTAAAATATTTGATAAATGAGGAAAATGGGCTAAAAATTATCCATGAATTAATGGTAGACGTATATGAAGTTTTGGTGTGTACTATTACAAAACGAAGATTGAAAGTTTCAATGATTGCAGGCAAAATGAGATATTTGATCGAGAAGCAACAAATAAAATAATATTTACTTTATTATTCATAGATAGAAAGAATACATAATTATGTCTTTTTGTCTTTATTATAGTTATTATTTTCGTGTAGATAGGTATACACTTATGTGCAGAAAAACGACCACGTTGCAGTTTTGAATTTAATTTTTTTATGAGTTAGATCTCAGCTTAAAATAAAACATGCTGTTTAAAAGATCATTTAATACATTTTAACATGAGCCTAAGTTATTTAGAATTCCTTTCGTATTCTCATAGGAAAAGTTCTAAAATGAAATGCATGAAAAAAATAACATTTACACTTAGAAACTAATACAACTGAAAAAGAAATTATGTGCAAATTCATGCAAAGACAATAACTGCAATCTGTCAAAATTGTTTCAGTGTTATACCCGTGTTAGAATCCACTACAAATACACTTGATCTCAAGCTTTGGCTCGGCTCGGTCTAGCCCGTAGCTCGGCTCGATTTAGGTCCGCGAAGTTAGTGTATTCATAGTAAAAAAATATTTATCTATAATTTTTGTACTCATTTTGTGATATTCATTACTGCATTGTGTTAATTTTGTGCTCATCTTTTTCATTTGTTATAAACAAAATAAAAACATTACGCGAACTTCACACTTGCGCATTCATAAATTTTAAAAAATAATTAACTATAATTTTGTGCTCATTTAGTGTTATTTATTGCTGCATTGTTATAGTTTTGTGCTCATCTCCGTCAATAGTTATAAACAAAATAAAATAAATACGCCAATTTCACGATTCCGTATTCATAGCGAAAGTTTAATTTTTTTATATCTATAATTTTGTACACATTTTGTCTACTAATTGCTGTAATGTGCTAATTTTGTGCTCATCTCCTTCAATTGTTATAAGCAAAAAAATTAATACGACAACTTCACGCTTGCGTGTTCATAGTGAAAAATTTATTTTTTAAATGTATAATTTTGTGCTATTTATTGCTGTATTGTGCTAATTTTGTGCTCATTTGCAATTGTTATATACAAAATAAAAAGAATACGTCAACTTTACGCTTGTGTATTCATAGTGAAAAATTTCATTTTTTTATATCTATAATTTTGTACTTATTTTGTGCTATTTTTGATTTATTGACCTAATTTTGTGCTCATCTCCTTTAATTGTAACATATAAAATGAATACGCTAACTTCAAGTTTGCGTTTTCATAGTGAAAAATATACCTGTAATTAATTAGAGCTATTATTTTAGCCTATATTTGCAATTGCATTGCTCTAAATTTTTGCTTATGGTTTAAGCAAAACTGTGTGAATTTTCATAAGCATTCAAAATTAAAATTTGTTTTAGCTAAAAGTTTTGTGTTTCAGTTAATATTTTTCGGTACAACTGACTTTAGCTTAATTTATTTATCTGTTTTAATTACTATATAAACATAAAATATTGACATTGAGCAACTGTTTATAGATGCTATACGTGCACATGTTTATAACATGTCAAGATTTTTTATCAGTAACATAGGATATGTCATAATCATAATTACAATGCCAATATTACTGCGTATTTTATGAGTAAACATAGGAAAAACACATATGCTTTAATAAAGATAATATTTATATATGGTACAAGTTTATTATGGTACAAGGTTATTAATAAGTCACGCAAGAAAAATTAGGCCGAGTGGGGTAATTTTCTCGTGACTTAAGTTATTAACACACATGTGCCATACAAAATTTTATTCAACACCACTTAAAATGGTATAAAATTTATTTTAAAAAAATTCTATTTTGACATTTGAAAATGTCATTTGGCAAATAAAAAGTGTAGAGAAGGCCCGGATAGTGTTAAAATTTGAATGTTTAACACACGTTGTTAATAACAGAGTGACACTATGATTTTTAGTTCACTAGGGTTTTATAAACAGCTTTATTTTTTCAAATCACCATAGTTATAGGTGTTATAATATTTAGAAGGTGTTATACATAATTTTAATTTAAAAATGTGCCGCGTGGCTGCCTGCGTTAATGACCAGTTGTGATTAGGACGACCAGGGTTCAATTCCGGCCGACGCCAAAACTTAATTTATTTTCTAATTTTCAATTAGTACAAAAGTGTCATCTGTGGTATTCTTTCTAAGATAGGTTTGAGCCCGGGAGATAACGTTTGGTAAACGCCCTCTGCGGTAAAAATAGATATATTTTCATTACCGAAATTTACGAATAAAAGTAAATTGGCACAACCAGAAATTAGTAATATATCGAAATTGAATGGGACTTTCAAAGCTATTAGTAATAAATTTAAACATTTAATAAAGTAATATTTAATTTTCACCTTGAAGTACCCACTGCATGAGTGTATAAATGAATAATAATTCATATTTCTTACTTACTTACTTAATCTCGAGCCCTTCTACTTTTGCAGGTGTAAGGCTGTTGGGTGGGGTGAAATTTAGTGTGTTGGATTTTTCTTCCAGCATTCCCCCCATGCTTTTCTGTTTTGGGTTAAGTTTCTGACTTGGTTCCATTGTATTCCTCTCTGTTCTGCCGCTTCTTTGACTTCTTCCTTCCAGGTTTTAATTGGGCGTCCTATTCTTCTTTTTCCTTTAGGTTTCGCTTCAAAAACTCTCTTAGGTAATCTATTTTCTTCCATTCTTTATATATGTCCTAGCCATCTCAATTGTCCTTCCTGTATTATTTGTTCCACGGGCTTTGTTTTAAGCTTTGTCCTGAATGTCTCATTTCTTATTAGGTCTTTTCTTGTCTTGCCCTCTATCTTTCTTAGGAATCTCATTTCTGAACTTATTGCCCGTGAGGTGACACCTGGTAAGCGCCCACACGGTGCAAATATTTCATCATTACCGAATTCTGTATACAAAGCAGATTGGCACACCCAGCAATGGGTAATAAGCCGTGATGATATATATATATATATATATATATATATATATATATATATATATATATATATATATATATTATTTTGCTTCTTATTTTTCCAGATGTTGTCCAGGTTTCGCTTGCGTATGTTAACACTGGTAGAGCTACTTTCTTGATCACTTCTACTTTTACTTCTTTTGGTATTTCTTTCTTTCCTAAGAACGTAGTCCTTATTGCATTAAATAGCCTTCCTGTTTTTTCTTTTCTTTCTAATATTTCATCTTCTAGTTTCCCTGTTTTGCTTATTACCACCCCTAAGTATTTGTATGTATCCACTTGTACTAGCCTGGTAATGTTTAGTATAATCTCGTGTTTTTCGTCTTTGCCGTGTATGATCATCGTTTGTGTTTTTTCTCTGTTTATCGTCAGGTTTTTCTTTTTCATTTCCTCGTTATATATATTTAAATTATGTTGGAGATCTGCTTTGGTTTCTGCGGCTATGAATATATCGTCTGCGTAGCAGAGTTCGCTGACGTTTACTTTCTTCATCTTCCAGTACCCTACGCAGTATGATTTTATTTTCTTTTTACAGATCTTTATCGCATCGTCCATTACTAATGAGAAGAGCAGTGGACTCAGTACGCATCCTTTTCTGAGTCCTTGTTTCACTTCAAACATTTCTGTTGCTTGTTTTTTTATCCTAACATAGCTTTTTGTGTTCTTGTATAAACTGTTTATTTGTAGCACTGTTACCCTTCTCTTTTCTAGGCTACTCCAAGCGTCTTCCCTTTTTTATCGAACGCCTTTTCTAAATCCACGAAGCAGGCATGTATTGTCCTTCCTGAGTATTTTGCTTTTTCACATAATTGTCTTAACACGAATATGTGGTCTTGTACACCCCTGTTTGCTCGGAAACCGCATTGAGAGTCTTCAATTGTGTGTTCCACTCTTTCTCGCATCCTTGTTTCAAGAATTCTTGCAAACAGTTTGCCTACCACGCTCAACAGCGTTATTCCCCGGTAGTTTTTACACTCCCTGCTATCTCCCTGTTTAAATATCGGTATTATAATTCCAATTTGCCAGTCCTATGGGGCTTCTTTTGTTTCCAGCACATCTCCCATTATTTCTCTTAGTCTCTCGTGGCTTACGGCTACTGAGTATTTTATCATTTCTGGTGTTATGTTGTCATGTCCTGCTGCTTTTCCGATCTTCATTTTTCTTACAGCTTGTTCTAGTTCATTTTCTTCATCGGGGCACTATAAGCAATATGATAACGATGTTATTTTACAATATTGTACAAACAATGGTTACAAGTTTATTATATTTAACTTACTACTTGTTGAGGTTAAAATGAAAGCATTACAGCCATGAAAATCGGATCTTCGTTGGAAAGTCGAAATGTACTCATTTGAAATAAATATTTTAAATAATTTTGCAACACAGTTTTGACATTGTTTTAACAAAATGTACAGAATTTAGTGTTTTTTATTTTTTGAGTCGAAAAGGTAAAAATTATTGTTAAAATTGATTAAAAATATACACTAATTTTTTTTCTTAAACACCTAAACTTTTTTACATGTGACTTGAAAAATTTTGCGACAGAAAATGGCGTAACAAGTAAGTTGACGGATGTGCGGCCTTGATGGGAAAAGCGCGGCAATGTTTGAAAAAACGTGACGTTGGGTAAATTCAGAGGGATGGGTTTAGGGGATGACTTGGTACTGAACGTACTATAGCATAAGTGAAACAGACGTACCACACGTAAGGGGATAAAGCTATTATCCGACTGAAAAACTTATTCAAAAGTTATGCAAACAAATACATCGCAAAGCAAGGTACATTTTTATAACAGTTGTGAGCTGTCATTCAATTGCAGGTCATTAAACTGTAAAATGTAATTATATAAGGTGATGAGACCATTGACATCGGTTCTCTTGTTCATTGTGCTGGGTTCTTTATTAATATGTACCATTTCTAAGAACTGCCTTTTGCTGAGGTTGTTTTCCTGTGCCAAGACAGTGGCACAATTTAGAAATATTAGAAATAATATTTAAACAAATATTATAGGTGGCTATATGAAAATAAACAAAACGTAACAATGTAAAACAATTAAATTAATGTCAAAAAAGTATACATTTGTATACATTTGTTTTGTTTATTTGTTTGTTACTTAATTTAACTTATTTTGTGAACAAAAAAAAAAAACATTTTGAAATGATATGTAAAATAATAAAACTTTTATATGAGCCATTTTTTTCTATAACTTATATTGAAAAAGTTAAAGGGGGGGGGCGTCTTCCAAGACTCAGCCTATATATATATATATATATATATATATATATATATATATATGTGTGTGTTTAAAAATTTCCGGAATGACATGAAAATAAAAAAAAATATTTATATTCTGAGGTCAACACAGTCCAAATTTTTTCTACCTTTTCGATTTTCTCCACAAAATGGATTTCTTTGATGTCCTCAAAATAAGCATTTAGTACGCCTATGGCTTCTTTGTTGTATGGAAATATCTTTCCAGCGTTGAAAGTTTTCATTTTTAGAAAATATGTAAGTGCGAGGGAGCCAAGTCGATCGAGTACGGTGGATTGGGAATGATTTCATACCTATGTTTATGTTTGTTCAACTTTTGTTGATTGTAAATAAAAAAGTAATAGTCAATAGATTATTATTATTATTATTTTTATTATTATTTACCTACAATAAATTGTAAATATATCATTGTAAATAAAAAATAGAAACGAATAACATGTACTAAACAAAATGTCTGAACTTTTGACTCTCAAGAAGCAGTATTCTTTAATTCACGTCGGGGGCCATAGAAGCAGAATATTTATGACAAGAATAATACAACCTTTTAATTTTTGTTCTGTATCATTTAATAAATTAGAATATTTATTTTAAACCAATTTTTAGGGAGTAAAATACAATGAAATAAGTATGAGTATGGCTACCTATAATAATTTTTTTTTAAGTATTGAAGTACCACAGATAAAGAGCTAGTAATTCTAATTCTATTATTTTCGCTTTCTTACTGTTTAGTACATACTTTTTTCATATTATTTAATACCTTACTCTACTAATTAATTTAGTTTATTTTATTTTATTCGATGGTAATGATAGGATTAGAAATAAATAATTTTTTGTCACAAAAATTATTTTATTTATGGACGTTTCGGCGCTGAAATGACAACCATCAGAACTAACATATTAAATTACATACACGTACGAGTATGTTTTAATAATTATTTATGCATATACTTACTTTATATTTAATACTTTTGTAGAAGTTTATATGTTATGATGGATAGTTAAAAATATGAATATTTTGAGTACAATGCTAAGAAGCATAGTATATTTTTTTTGCTAAAGTATGAGCCGCCGACGTAGCTAATCGTGTGTTCTGGCAATAATTTCTAGAAGTTTAAATAAATAAATAAAAATACTTTTTGTGATTTTGAGTAACATATAAAATTATCATAATGCTTACCAGGGTTGATTGTGATACTATAACAAAGATGATTACTGATTCTCTGTCGAAGCTAAGTGAAACACAAGAATTCATAGACATCATTGTGCAAAACGTATCAGCGGTACAGAAAGTTTTTGAAGCAAAAGTTAAGAAATTTGAAAATGTAATCACGATGATTAAGAAGAAAACAGTCTGCTCAAAAGTGCCTCCAGATCGTATGAAAACTCTGTAGATGATCTGGAGCAGTATTCATGATGGAATAATATTCGAATTTTCGTCCTTTCAGAAACAACAAAATGAATCAGTTGAGGAAAGTGTGATTAATTTATATAAGAATAAATTAAACATCTCTGTTACTAAAGAAGACAATGATCGCTGCCATCTTGTTCGTTAACCTTCAGGAAATGTTAACCAGTCTGTGATAGTGAAATTTATAAGTTATCGAGTGTGCAGTGAACTTTTTAGTGCCAAAAAGAAATGAAAAGGTTCGAAAATTACTGTGAAAGATTATTTAACTAAGTCCGGGTTTTCACTTTAAAATGCAGCAGCAGATAAATACAATTTTAAAAATGTTTGGACTTACGATGGCAGAATCTTTGCGAATGTAAAAAAGGCGGGAAAGATACTAAACTGTTTATAAACTGTCCAGATGATTTATTAGATTGATATACCTATATCATTCTTTATTCTCACGTATATTGTATTGCTCAATCATGTTATGATTATTTATATTTTTGTCTAAATTATTATTAAAACTGTATCATATTGTATCACTTCTGTGTAGCCAGAACGTACTCAGCATCAAGGTTAATTCAATTATTATAGCAACATATCACGTAACCACACTGAACTAGTTCTGCTCTCATCCAGTGGCAGTTAGAGATGGGTCAATTCCCGAAATTTAAAGATACAAGAAAATTTCCAGAAATTTTCCCAGAATTCCAATAAAATTGCCTTCGGGATATTTCTCAAGGAATTTAAAATATAAATAAAAATTGTAACTGTAGGTTTATTTAGTTTTATTTTTCAGAGAAATTAAGGTAAAAAAATGCATACATATACTTGTATCAATATATTTATGCACTATCATACATATGTTACAGTTACATCTAGCAACCATGTGTCGATCACACAGTTCGATCAAGACACCTATGAAAATGTTTTAATGTTGTTAGATACGAAATAAATAAAAGTGTTTTCCCGTTTTCGCTCTGATCCAAATTCATTTGTGTTTATTATTTTGCTTTACATGTTATACTAGTTTAACGTTCTTAGTTATACTTTTACACATGTAGAGTAGTTTATAATACAACGTATATCTCCTACTCTACATATTTGGTGACCCCGATTGTCAAACAGGATGGACGACATACCTGTTCCTGTTCCTGTTTCCGATACCCAACCTGCTGACCTTCCGCTTCCTGAAATATCTTCATTAACAAATTCCTTCAAGATCCCCGAATTTTGGCCTGCGGACCCGACATTATGGTTCTCTCAAGTAGAAGCGACATTTATGTCACACCGTATTACATCTGAAACAACTAAGTTCTACAAATTAATTTCATTACTCAATCCTCAGTATGCAGCAGAAGTCAGAGACCTTATTGAGAATCCTCCAACAGTGTTTCCATATACCAAGTTAAAAGAAACGTTAATCCACTGAACTTCGCTATCGAAACAAGAAAGAATTCAACAATTATTCAACATCACAGACTTAGGCGATAAAAAACCATCACAACTTTTACGTCAGCTCCAACAGTTGGTTGGCTCTATGCATCTAGACGACTCAATCCTTGAAGAAATATTCTTGCAAAAACTTCCTTCAAATATTCAACTTATCCTTGCTTCAAATAATAATATTTCATTAGCAGATAAAGCCGAAATCGCGGATAGGATTCTAAACGTCACACAACCAACGCTATGTTCCGTGAGCAAAGACGCACAGCAAATCGAGGAGCTAAAACAAGAGGTCTCAGAGTTAAAGAAGTTGGTGTTAAGTCAGTCAAGAAAGAAAAACCTTCCTTTCCCTACGGTTCCTCCGAACTCGAATTTATGCTGGTATCACCTCAACTTCGGCGGCAAGGCGAGGAAATGTATTCCACCATGTCAACAAAGTTCTTCTACAAACAAATCAGAAGTTTTGTTACATCAAAACAGAAACTTAATAGATAAACTCACTTTACCATCTATTTCTAGCACTAATACTCATCCAACGACAACAAAACTCCTTTATCTGACTGATAGGCTCTCTGGCCACCGCTTTCTGATAGACTCTGGAGCCGAGGTGAGTGTTATCAAAAATTCATTGTGCGAGAAACGACGACAAAATCCTCTTACACTACAGGCTGTCAATAATTCAACCATCAAAACTTTCGGTACTAAAACATTAGAAATAGACCTCGGATTAACAATGCAATTTACATGGAGGTTTATTATCGCGAACGTTAAGCATTCAATTATCGGCGCAGATTTTCTTACATACTTTAACTTGCTGATTGACTTACCTTCAAAGCGCTTCTTACAAGCAAACCGAAACATACAAAACAATTCAAATCGAATATCTAGTATTACTACTCAACATTCCACATGCTTTACCCAACTCTTGTCAAAATTTCCTTCTCTAAATTCACCTTTTACTCCCAAACGTCAAATTATGCACAATGTCAAACACTGTGTCATCACTAACAATTCACCTGTTTTTGCACGGCCGCGCCGTCTAGCTCCGGATAAATTATCCACCGCTAAAAACGAATTCGATAAAATGTTGAAAATGGGGATCATTCGTCCATCTTCTAGCAACTGGGCTTCTCCATTGCATATGGTTAAAAAGAAAGAGATTGGCGAATGGCGACCTTGCGGGGACTATAGGGCTCTCAATGCCATCACCGTCCCTGACCGTTATCCAATTCCCCATATTCAAGATTTTACAACTAATTTATACAATTCGAAAATATTTTCAAAATTAGACCTCGTTAAAGCCTACCACCAAATTCCAATGGACGAAGAATCCATTTCCAAAACAGCAATAACCACACCTTTTGGTCTTTTCGAATACTTGGTCATGCCATTTGGATTGAGGAATAGCGCCCAAACTTTTCAACGGTTCATTGACAATGTTGTCAGAGGTTTAGATTTTTGCTTCGCATATATTAACGACCTCCTTATTGCTAGTAGTTCTTTCGAACAACATTTAAAGCACTTAGAATTAGTTTTCCAAAGACTTGAAAAACATGGTATACTTATCAATCAAAACAAATGCCAATTCGGAGTCCAGAAGATCGAATTCTTAGGACACAGTATTTCAACAAATGGCATTCAACCGGTAAAATCTAAAATTGACACAATCAACAAATTTCCCTTACCTACAACTCAACAAAAACTAAGGGAATTCCTTGGCCTCATAAACTTTTACCATCGTTTTATCCCTAACTGTGCAACAACGTTAAAACCCATTAATTGTCTCATAACAAATAAACCAAACAGCTCAAAAGAGATTGCATGGTCTCCGGAAGCAAACAAAGCTTTCAAAGACATTAAAAAACAATTAACATATTTAACAACACTCACATTTCCCGCACACAATGCCCCTATATCTATCATGGTAGATGCTTCAGACACGGGAGTAGGTGCAGTTCTGCAACAACAGATAAAAGAAGACTGGAAACCTATAGCCTTCTTTTCCGCCACATTCACACCTACACAAAAACGTTATAGCACATTTGGCCGTGAATTACTAGCTATGTACCTAGCAGTAAAGAAATTTAGATATTTCATAGAAGGAAGAAATTTCTCCATTCTAACAGATCATAAACCTCTGACTTTTATGGCTAACAAAATTTCCCACAACTACACCTCCAGAGAAATAAGACACATGGACTTCATTTTACAACTAACAAGCGACATCAGACACGTATCGGGCAAAAACAACGCCGTAGCCGACGCGCTGTCCAGAATCCAAATAAACTCCATCCTCACAGACAAAACCATCGACTACGTCAAAATCGCAGCAGCTCAAAAAACCGATAAAGAACTACAGACACTGCAGACAAATAAAACGAACAATTTACAATTCAAAAACATTAAGCTTCCAAATTCTACCTGTACCTTAGTTTGCGACATATCCACCGGTAAATACCGACCATATATACCAAAAGAATTCCGAATTAACATTTTCGACCATTTTCACTCGCTATCCCATCCAGGAATAAAAACAACAACAAAATTAATAAACTCTAAATTTGTTTGGTATAAAATGAACAAAGACATACAATCCTGGACCAAACAATGCGTACACTGCCAACGTTCAAAAATAACAAAAAACACCCAAGCTCCACTCAAACCATTTTCCGAACCAAACAGTCGCTTCGACAACATTCATATCGACTTAATCCATTTACCCAATTCCCAAGGATTTTCTCATGTACTCACGTGCATAGATCGGGTCACACGATGGCCAGAAGCAATTCCAATCAAAGATTGTAACACACAAACTATAGCTGAAGCATTAGTAAACAATTGGATATCTAGATTTGGAGTTCCTTCTGTTATTACAACAGACAGGGGAAAACAATTCGAATCGTCATTATTCAAAAATTTACTTAAAATGTTGGGCACACACCACATAAAAACCACGGCATACCATCCACAATCAAATGGCATGATTGAGAGGTTCCATAGGCAGCTAAAAACTTCCCTTAAAACATATAATGACCCTATAAACTGGGTAACTAACCTACCAATCGTCTTATTAAGTCTTCGCACAACGTGCAAAGAACCTATTAATTGCAGCCCGGCAGAACTTGTCTACGTCACCACATTACACATTCCATGCGAATTCTTCACACAATCACCAATAGTTGCAGACCCTAACATGCCCCACTATCTCCAACAGTTAAAACAAATAATCAGCAAATTAAAGTATACAGCCCCAATCTTAAAAAACAAACCATATTTTGTAAACCCCGATCTATTTCGCACATCACATGTCTTCATAAAGCATAATGCAATAAGCCCCACCCTACAACAACCTTACGATGGGCCTTACAAAGTAATCAAACGATACGAAAAGTTTTTCAAAATTTTAATTAAAGATAAATTGGACACCGTATCAATAGACAGACTAAAACCTGCTTACTTACAATAGCCGCACAATTTTGATAACACTCATTCCTCTCCCCAAGTCCCACAAATAAAGTCATTCAATTTATGTCATTTCTTTGTAAAATGACAAGTAATGACTTCCCTTTCATTACCTGTCATTGTTTTCTTCTCTCTAAGGAGGGAGATATGTTACAGTTACATCTAGCAACCATGGGTCGATCACACAGTTCGATCAAGACACCTATGAAAATGTTTTAATGTTGTTAGATACGAAATAAATAAAAGTGTTTTCCCGTTTTCGCTCTGATCCAAATTCATTTGTGTTTATTATTTTGCTTTACTTGTTATACTAGTTTAACGTTCTTAGTTATACTTTTACACATGTAGAGTAGTTTATAATACAACGTATATCTCCTACTCTACACATACGAGTACAGCGACTCTGTAAGAACTAATAAAAATACTCGCCCATATTTCAAATATTCAATATATTTTCATACTTCACATCAAATGAGCAATATTCATAAAACTTTAAATGATTAATGCAAAAGCATCGTACTAAATTTCACAAGTACTTATATTTACTTTAAAAAATTACCCAGAACAATAATTTATTTTGAAGGAAACTTAAATTACTCAAAGAATGAAAAGTTACATATTTAATAATTATTTATGACAATTTGCACCAAACATCAAGGCCAAAATCTTTTAAAATTTACGGGAAATTTGCAAAATTATATTCACGGATATTTCTAAAAAAATTCCGGGAAAAAAATAACAAAATTTCTTCCTGAAAATCGTGTATGAAAGAATTTCCGGGAATTTTCCCTGGGAAAAAACAAATTCCTGGCGGGAATTTTTTGGCGGCACATCACTAGTGGCAGTGCAGTTTAAACTGAAAATGATTTTGTTTAACCGTCATATCTGCACTGACACTATTATACTTGCCTAGGGAGTCAATGTGCAAGTCACACTGAGTCAGTGCACTGTGTAACTTTTTCTTAAGCTAAAAAGCTCATTAAATTTTGCACTCAATGACAAGCTGAAAACGCTCAGTGCAAATAAGTGCGCACTTGACTTGTAAGCTGAAAACGCTATTAGTTTTAAACATACAGTGTAAATTTGGCGTAACTTTGATATTTTTTCTTTATTTTTAACTTATTTGGTCATCCACACTGATTGAGCAGTACGTTTACTTTTGGTCAAATAAATGTCAGATCTCTCAACTCAAGTTTTACTGATTTCAAAATTTTTTTATACAAGCATAATTTTTATATACTGGCAGTCACTGAAACGTGGATATCAGATTTCTTGTTCAATATAAATGGATATGACTTGATTAGTTTTTCTAAAACAATAAAACGAGGTGGCGGTATAGCATTTTATGTATGTAATATTATAAATTTTAAAATGTGAAATACTTCATTTGTTAGCAATAATAATATAAAATACCTTTAGATTCAAACTACAATCAATAATAAAAAAATGTATTGAGCGTTGTTTATAATCCGGCTTTTCATATTATGTATAAAGATTTTTGTATTTTGAATTCAATATAATATTTTTTTTTATTTGAAGCAGAGTATTTTTATGTGGTGAAATTAACATTAATCTTTTGGCGAACGATTTATACTCTTCTTTTTTGTGATCTATTATTTGCATTTGGGATGCATCAGTTTATTGTTAATTACTACATATATATGACCAGTATGCATCTTTGTTTACCCACGTAGACGTAATTGATTGTCCTTAACTGTCAGATCATAGATGTGTTTTTTCTGTCATTAATTTAATTAAGTTTTTTGATATTACCGAAACCTTTATGTATAGAGATTTTACAAATTTTGACACTGAAATATTGATTGCTCAAATGTATATTGGAATGAGATTCTATATTTAAATAACATAAATGAAAAATAGAGTTTCTTAACAAAGATTGTTATGGCTACAGCTGTTAGTTATGCATGCACCGCTAAAAAGCTCAAATTTTAAGAAAAATTATTGTCCATAGGTTACTTCAGTCATTCGTATTATGCAAAATAAAAGGGATAAGGCATAAATAAAATACAATAAATCCAAAACATAAATTTTACAACTGCAGCACTACGAAAAGAAATACAGATGTATTTGCAGTACGAAATTAATAATAATGTGTATGATTCGGGGAAACAATGGAATAGTTTAAAGCGCTTAGGTGTGAATAAGAATTCAGCGAACAATAGAAACATTAAAAGAGCCCGACATGTACGGAAAGTATGCTCTAGATTAAAATGAAAGAAGTAATATTGATTTTGATACGAAGAATTTTTACCTTAATAATGCTTATGCAGAATGTACCAGTGAATGTTTTGTATTTAAATGTACGAATAGCAAAAATATCGAAAATATCTAACGCTATCGGGGTTTATGACATTTCTTTAAAAATTATTTTCATAATACTGCTCAAAATTATAGATTATATTACGCACATAATAAATGCTTGTTTATTGGGGCGTTACTTCAGATATCTGGAAACTTGCTTTATTAAAACTTATAACAAAACAATCTCAATGCATTACATTCAACAACGTGCAATGCATTCGACGAACTGAGGCCTATAAGTATTTTACCCGTACTTTCCAAAGTAATGGAAAGAGTAGTTTCTGATCAAATCATGTAATACGTAACTGAAAACAAAATTTTGCCATTAGTCTATCTGGGATTCGACCAGATTATGACACAAATACATGCCTTTTGAACAGTAAATAATTTTCATAAATCAATATTGTCAATCATAATTCAGATTGTTTTCTCAAAGACATTTGACATGGTAGATCATGGAATGCTCCTTGCCAAACTTCAGTACTATAATTTTTCTCCAGCAGCTCTTCAGTGGTTTAACAGTTAATTCGAAGATAGATGCTTCTCGGTCTGCATGTCGTCGGGTGTTGAAACAGTTTATTCATTTACTTTTCCTCTAAAACGAGGTATTCCTCAGGGATCAATATTAGGGCCGCTATTGATTTTAGTTTATGTTGCTGATATGCCGTCAGTTTTCAGTTTTAGTACTATATACTCATATGCGGATGACACCTCAATTGTTGTGTTCATTAGTCCTAATAATATCGCTGAATAGTTGTATTATTAGTCGGTGTAGTTTTTGGTAAAAATATGTTCTTCCCTGTGAGAAGAATTTTGGAATTCATGCAGGGTCTTCAATTGCTTCGTTTAGTAATTCTACGAGTTTAGGGTGTATTGAAGAGAATTGTTTAATCCAAAAATTATGTAAGTGATCAAGCCCAGGAGTCTTCCAGTTATGTGGTTTGGCTATTGTTTCTTTAAGGTCTTGTAGGGTTATATGTGTAGCTTCCATTATTCTTACTTTTTCCATTCTCTTTTTGTCTTTAGCCATTTTTCATTGGTTTTATATGCTTTAGGTACTTGCCAAATCTGTTTCCAGTATTCTTGTGTTTCTATAGTCGTTGGGAGTATCTGGTTTCCATCTTGTACTCCTATACCGAAGTTTAATCTGTAAAAGAGCCGTTGGTTGCTCTTCAATTGACGTATTTGCATTTTTCGTATATAGCTTGTCATACTTTTTTAGTTTAGAAGCTTGCACAGCAATTTTTTGTTTAATTAAATCAAGTACCTCGTCAGTTGTTTTGTTTTCTTTGTTTCGATATCATCTCGTAATGTTCTCTGCTTTATCTTGTAACTTCCAATTCCTATTCTGGTTCATAGCTTGTGTTAGGCGACCAGCATCTCTTCTTAATTCTACTAATTTCCCCTCTATACGCCTTTGTTATGCTGGTATTTTATGACTAGTGGTTAGAGTGCCTTTTTCCTTTTCCTTTATTTTGATGGAGTGTAGCACGACAGTCGTGATCGTCCCTGTGTAAAGATGTGACTGTAGGTCCTCTATTGTAGTACATTTATTTAATTCCTTTTCTAAAATTTAGTTGATGTGTCCTATTATTAATTTTGTTTGTTTATTTTGTTTCAGTCTCGGAATTTTTGGTTTACAAGTTGGATTCATCTCATGGTAGAGCGCTTCATTCATTCGATATGTATTAATGATGTCCTGTTCTATTACTTCTTCTTCCTCTCTTGTGTCCTGCCATACTTCAGCGATTGTTTTCCTGTTCTTCTTCTATATCTTCTCTTAGTGTCCGTTCCACTTCCTTCATGATGCTCTTAATTTTTCCTGGAGAAAGTTTATTTTTAGTCAAGAGCTCTCTTTTCTGACTTAGAACGTTTATCAGGGTCATATTTTGAAATTCCGGGTACTTTCGTGTAACTGTTTGGTGCAGCTTGTTGGAATAGTTCTGCATGTCCGTTTCTAGGTTTGTTATGAACAGGTACTCTCGGTACAGTCGCCTGGTCATTTCTGGCGTCCATTTTGTCCTACGACTTATTATTTATTATTATTATTATTACTATTATTATTATTACTATTATTATCATTATTATTATTATTATTATTATTATTATTATTATTATTATTATTATTATTATTATTATTATTATTATTATTACTATTACTATTATCATTATTATTAATATTATTCTTATTATTATTACTCTTATTATTATTACTATTATTATTGTTATTATTATTATTATTACTAATTATTACTATTATTATTAATGTTATTATTATTATTATTATTATTATTATTATTATTATTATTATTATTATTATTATTATTATTATTATTATTATTAGTATTATTATTATTACTATTATTAATATTATTATTATTATTATTATTATTATTATTAAAAATAAACAGTTTATAATTAAAATAGCAAGAGTTACTCGTACACAAGTAAAAATGTTGGAATCTGGCACTGCTCGCGAAGTTACAAAAATCAGCTTTATTGTTAATGTGTGAAGTTTTAAACATATTTGTGTAGAATGGTTATTAGAGAGACGTTTAAATCTATGTTTTGCAAAATTTTGAATTCATTGAAACAAATACGTGGCGTGATTGTTGATTATGGGAACAAAGTGCTCTTTCGGATGTGTTGGCAATGTTGACTGATATTTACTCAGATATTTTGATAAGAACCGCTTATTTAGAAGTTCGAATGATTCACAAATATACATAAGTTTTATCACATTACAAGCACTTGTCGTCATATATTACGTCACTATCATATTTATGTTCTATTGCTATTGAATTTTTTAATTTGGCCTATAAGAAATTAAAAGTATTACGAGAAAATGGAATCATTATAAAATTGTATACATTTAAAATGTAGTGTAATATACTAATAAGTCAAAATGAAAGAGTATATTACATGCGAGGTGTGATATGGTTCATTATAGCCGAGGGTTTATGAATTTTACCGAGACACGAAGCTTTGAGGTCAGATAAAGTGCGAGGCTGTTATTAAACTTCCACCGAGCAATGTGTACTATTTTCTTCACTACCATTGTCTTTTTAAATGAATAATTATGAAAATAAATCTTTGGGTTTGAGTTATAATCTTCAATTTTATTAGTAATTTTGACAGCTTTGTTAAAATGTGTTTAGTCTGCTTTATTATAAAGATGTACGACAAGTAGTGTTGCTAGATAACCTTACATAAATATTAATGCGGTGGAAGAGTGAATCGTTATTTCCTACCCACGATATTGTCATTGAAGTTATGGTATTTTTTTACTCTGTCAAGTCCAGCAATAAAACTAAATCAGCAATAAAAAATATTATTTATGTAAAAGACTATTTTACTATAAACTAGGACTCACAGAACCCAAGAATCTCAACAGAGCGGCGTTGGTATCCAATCTTATAATACTAGCAGTAAGCGGTGATATGCCGTTTTGTCATGATTAGTTTTATTGCTGGACCCGACAGTCAACTATTTTTTTTTACTATAGAAATTACGTATATCCCAACTTCTAAAGATTCAGGAATCGACATAATATAATGATTGGAGTATTACATAAAATTATTTTTACACATAGAGGGTATTGCATCACATCTCGGTGAGAATTATTTGTCTTTTTTAAGCGGAACATCCGATAATAATTTAATATATTTTGAATCGTATTTTATTCACACACTTATAGCTTTATAAAGGCGTACTAAAGTCATTTTAATAGTAAAAATTCAGATTTTTTTAAAAACTATAACTAAAATATTATATATGTATAATATTGGAATATGTCCATGCATTTGGTGTTTTCGGATGGGGAAATTGTTATCTTTGTATAGACACAACAACCATTGCCGTAATTTAAAACGGAGGCCAACGGTTTGCATAAAACTGATTTCCCATGTTAATCACTTATGTACACCTTGAAAGAAAATCACGATGCATATACACAGAATGAAGACTGGAAACCGTGACAGCCGTTTAACATGGTAAAATAGTTTTTCTTTCAAATATCATCTCTCCCGCAAGGTTATAGCGGGAGCAGCGGTCGTGGGGTTGATCAATATTTTGGTGGTACATTGTAGCCCAACTAAACAAAAAATGACAGGCCAATGCTTGTGCAAAAAATTTTGAATACCACTAATTTAATCTGCGGGCGCCAACACCTTAAAAAGGGTAACCTCGAGAGGTGCCCTCGAGAGAAAGAGCAAAGAACAAATATAATGAAAACAAAAACAAATCTGTCTAACAATATCAAAAACTCCCATTATAACCTTGCGGGAGAGATGATATTTGAAAACAAATCTGTTTTACCATGTTAAACGCCTATGTCACGGTTTTCAGTCTTCACTCTGTATATATATATATATATATATATTGTGATTTTCTTTCAAGGTGTACATAAGGGATTAACATGGAAAATGTTAAATTCTTGTCATCTACGTGAAATATATCGGAATAATTTTGAATTAATTCAGTAATAGCTGATTTTTCTTCCGAATTCATATGATTTGTCCGAATTTTGGAAATATCAAATATATTTTTTTCTGATTGAATGAAATTAAAGTTAGGTGATGAGTACGTTTCATAATTGGAGATTTTTTCTACAGTAATTGATTGTAATTTTGTGAATTTGATATGTGATTTCGAATTATTAATTGCTGTACAAAGTGCATGGTAATTATTTGCTGTGGTGACACATTCGGGGATAATTAGATTATTCTGTTGTTGTTTTGGAATTAGAATAGTTCCGTTTTGTTGGGTTACTTGAACTTCAATTACTTTTTCCGTTTTAGGATCTAATGTTACATTATTATTTAGATAGCAAATATTGTTCCTATTAATTTTATTTTTAGAATTTTGATGTTGCATTTTTATTTGACAGGTAGGGGTTGTAACTAAATTTTTATTCAGGTCTATAATTATTTTTAATGAACTCAGATTATCTAATCCTAATAAGAGATCGAATTCGTCGTGAAAATCGAAAATGTGATATTTTAGACTTGCATTTTTCTTTATATTGAATAATTTTGAAATAGGTACGAGTGTGCTGTAATTTTCGATCGAAGTTCCATGCGCGGTTGAAATTTGGAATGGGTCTTTAAAAATAATTTTTTTGTAATATTTATGCGCTATGGCAGGTTTTATAAAAGATTTTGTACTTCCGGTGTCTATTAAAACCTTCAAATTATTTTCGGGGAATATAATATAAGATAATTTACTTTTATTTGTCAAGTTCATTAGTTCGACTCTGGGTAATTGTTTTGTACTGTTTCCGAGGCCGCAATGTCTAAAAAATTATCGTCTTCAAAATTGTCGGGATTTTGTGGATTTTCATAATTTTTTATCAATTAAAACTTGGTCAGTTTGCTCTTCGTTATCGTAATACACATATGGGTCAACGGCAGGTACAACTGACTCGTTGATATTAAATAATTCTCCTGCTGTGTTAGCGCGGTTTTGTCCGTAGTGGTTTTGTACATGTCTGGATGGGCCAGGTGTAGGACGATATTGGGCTGTATTTCGGGTGGAAATACTCATCGGAGTAGGTGCAGGAAGGGTTTGTCTGGTGGATGGATCTTGACGTGGTGTTTGCGGTGTATATTGCATTGGTGAACGATGCAGAGTTTTATTAGGTGTATAATTAAAATAGGGTATGGGTTTAGGAAAGTTGTATCTTGGTTGGTGTGTCTGTAGTTTTTGATTTAATTTTGGTGTATGCTGATTAGCGTTTTTGGATTTGGCATAATATTCAAATTGAAAATCATTTGCTAGCATACTTAAAGCCGAATTTAGATCTGTAGGGTCTTTTGTCCTCATTAATTGTCCTATAGGTTCTTTTAAACCTTTTAGTGAGACGCGCAAAGCATAATGTTGGAAATAGTCAATCATTACAACGGATGCTTCGGCAGCGCCGTTTGTTGAAATATTAGAAATTAGTAAATTTAAGAGGTGTTGTAAACGACCGTAAAAATCAAAAACGTTTTCATTAGGATTTTGTTTCAGTTCTGTTATTTCCATATTTAATGTGAACCAGTCACGTTTGTCCGAATAAGCATTTTTTAATGCTTCTTTTAAATCTTCCCATTTTTGAATAGTGGAACTTGCAATATTGATAGCTGCTTCACCCTTAATTTTTCCTAGTATACTACTCATTAGATAATCATTTTGAAAATCGGTTGGGGTTGTAGTATCATAAAATTTTGTTATTAGTTTTTCGCAAACACTAATAAATCTTGGGAGTAATTCACGTTCCCCATGGAACTCTGGCACCATGTCCAAATATTCCTTTTTTAATACGGGGGTAACCATGTTTAATACTGGTGGTCTTAAAATGATATTATTAATAGGATTTCTATTTGAATTAATTATACGATCTTCTGTTTAGAGATCGGAATCTGGTTCTGAATTATTTGAATCTGACTAAAATTCTTGCTCGCTAAGTGACATATGGTACTCACAAAAATAACAGTGTCGGCTTCATGTGCCCTGAAGTCGTACACGGTCTCGAAGTTGAGGAGTTGCACTGATGTCCGTTCAGCTTGACTCGCTCGGCTCGTCGATATGTTTCTTGCTTCTGATGTCCTTTCAGATGCAGGATACGGTGATCGAAGTATGAAGATGTTCGAATTTGCCAAATTAATCACGAAAGTGAAACAATTTATATTCGCTAAATTGTTTTGGCCATCCTACCAAGACTGCGCCACTTAAATTTCTTATTCGATCAAATAGGTTTTTAAAAAGTTTATTTTTGTGAGTACAGAGTTATAATATGCTATAAACTACTGGATAATATGAATAAGGAATACAGACTGACTAATCTTAAGCGTTACATGTGTTTTTATACTAATGTAATATGATAGAGTCACATACTGGTAAATCAGCACTTTGTCTATTATAATGTATAATATTTTAGTTATAGTTTTACAAAAAAAAATCTTCATTTTTATTATTAAAATGTATATATTAAAATATTATAGGATGCTCCGTTTAAAAAAGGCAAATAATTCTCACCGAGATGTGATGCAATACCCTCTATGTGTGAAAATAATTTTACGTAATACTCCAATCACTATATTATGTCGATTCCTGAACCTTTAGAGGCTGGGATATACGTAATTCCTATATTTGACTCTGGTCCAGCAATAAAACTAATCATGACAAAACGGCATATCACCGCTTACTGCTAGTATTATAGCATTGGATATCAACGCCGCTCTGTTGAAATTCTTGGGTTCTGTTAGTCCTAGATTATAGTAAAATAGTCTAACATAAATGCTATTTTTATATGCTGATTTGGTTTTTTGCTGGACCTGACAGTGTTAAAAAAAATACTATAACTTCAATGACAAGATCGTGGGTGGGAAATGACAATTCACTCTTCAACCCCATTAATATTTATGTAAGGTTATCTAGCAACATGTCGTTGATCTTTATAATAATAATAATAATAATAATAATAATAATAATAATAATAATAATAATAATAATAATAATAATAATAATAATAATAATAATAATAATAATAATAATAATAATAATAATAATAATAATAATAATAATAATAATAATAATAATAAAAGTAATAATAATAATAGTAATAATAATAATAATAATAATAATTTATTCAGGTATAAGTACAATGCATATTGTTTTACGAAGTCATTACACTAATCATTACAATTTTCTAGTGCACCTTTGTTGTATAAATATTTCTTCATAACTATAGTAAGCTTTTTCAAGCAACATCTCAGTTACTACACTTTTAAACTTATTGTATGGTAAATCACGGGTTTCTAAAGGCAGAGTATTATAGAATTTTGCTGATAAATATTCAGGACCGTTCTTTGATTTCATCAAACGTTTCTTTGGTATCGAAAAATTAAGTTTGTTACGAGTATTATAATTATGAGAATCTATGTGAGTCTGAAATCTGTGCTGATTACGTTTAACATACAATAAATTTTGAAGTATAAAACATGAAGGCAAAGTTAAAATTTTATGTTTTTTAAATAAAGGTCCACAATGTTACTTATTACTAGAACCATTCATTATTCTGATGCCTTTTTTCTGAAGGATAAATACTCTGAATGTGAACATGACCCCAGATGAGTATACCATATGTCATTACCGAGTGAAACAAACCAAAATAAGTCATGCGTACTGTATGTGTGTCTGTTGAAAATGTTAAATTTCGTATTAAATATATAATTTTACTTAATTTATTACACAATTTATAATATGGCTATTCATTTGTAATTTGGGATCAAAAATCACACCCAATGCTTTGACTGTATTATTAGATTCAGTAAAATTCATATCAGTAGTTTTTAGACTGAAAATAATATCTTGATTTTTAGATTTATTTAATGTAAGTTTATTTGAACTGAACCATGTATTTGCTTGGCCAACAGAGCTAGTTCGCGAATTTAGCAAGTTATTTATATTACTATCATGACTTAAGATCGTTGTGTCATCAGCATGAAGTAAAGTTTCAATATTATCAATATTATATGGTAGGTCATGAATGTAAAGAAGAAATAATGTTGGTCCAAGATGGCCACCCTGTGGTACACCATGACTTAAATATTGTGGATCTGACTGTATACCTTTATATGCCACGATTTGTGATCTATTTTTAAGCTATGATTTAATTAAAAATAAAGGAACATCTCTAATTCCATAATGTTCTAACTTAGATAGTAGTACTTCATGATTAATGCAATCGAACGTTTTGGAAAGATCACAAAACGTTGCGTTTACATACATACAATTTTCAAATTGGTCTAGAATATAGCTCGTAAAACATTGTAAAGCATCTATAGTCGATTTATTCTTCCTGAAACCAAATTGACACGGATGTATTAATTTATTTTTCTCTAAGTAATCTATTAGGCGTGTATTAAGACAGATTTAAACATTTTTAGACAGTGTAGGTATTACTTTATTGTTTTTAACATTTCAGGATATATTCCAGAACTGAAACATAAATTAATTATGTGTGTTAAAGGTTTACATATGAGATATCCTAAACGTTTAAGACAGTAAGGACATATACCAAATATATCAGTACAGCGTGAATTTGACAGTTCATGAATAATTGTGTAATGTGCAGTACCCGCCGTCGCCGCCACTTTCACCGCCGCTGTCGCAGGGACAAGCGAGTGTATATTTTTAGCGATGACGCAACAGACTTGTCGGAACCTGCTTAATTACGCGGTTGATGTAACCTATTGTTTGAGTTTTATCTGGAAGTGTTCTAGTAAGTTCTCGAATACAAATGCAGTAGCATATAAGCACTTTTAGCGAAGGCATTGGACAGTCTGATATAAATAAGCGTCGCGTATTGACTAGTTGGTGATATAAACAGATAGTTGACAAGTTGTAAACATAAACAAATATAGTTGTATAAATAAATAAGTGAGATATATTGTTTAAATAAATAATCTTAGTGTTTAAGTGTTTTATAATATCCTTAGTTTTAATTAGTGTTTCATATTTGTTTAATCGTAGTGTTCGTTATATCTATCATCTTTTAATTATATTTAATATCTATTTATCGTTATAATAAACTTTTTAATAATAATTGTCTAATATTTACACTTTGCCCAAATATATAAAAACGTTACAAATGGTGTCAGGAGTGAGGTTAATAAATTGTAAAGTGCAAATAAAATAAATAAAATGGTAACTAAACAACTAAAACTAAGTGAATTAAAAGTAAGTGATCTCAAGACCGAATTGGAAGAGATTTGGACACAACAGGAAAGAAGTCAGTCCTTCAAGAGAAACTGAGAGAAGCAATAATCGATGCTGGTGAAAATCCTGATGATTGCTTATTCGAAATTCAGTGTGACATTCGTAAACTTATAGAAGAGAGTTCTAGAAAATCAGACGAAAGTTCCAGAACACTAAAAGAGGAATTAACAGAAACTTGTAGAACATTAAAACAGGAAATAGCCGAAAATTCTAGAACATTTGAGCAAAAATTGACAGAACAGTCTAGCAGAAAATTTAATGGAAAGTTCCAGAAAAGCGGAAGAAAATTCTAGAACACTAGAACAAAAACTAGAAGAAAATTCCAGAACATTAAAAGAAGAATTAATGGAACATTCTAGAATTTTAGAACAAAAATTGGAAGAAAATTCTAGCAGTTTAGAACACAAATTAGAGGAAAATTCTAAAAAAACTAAGGAAGACCTGAATAATTTAGGAGATAAGTATGACACGCAGATCAAAGAATTACGAGAAAAAGTCACTAGAAAAGAAAGTAGTAAAACCAGATAGTACTACAACAATGCACATTAAAACACCGGAATTTGATGGAAAATCTTCGTGGCCGAACTATTTAAAACAATATGAAGCGGCTGCGAAAGCACATAATTGAACGTCCAAAGAGAAGGTTACAGCGTTGACTGTTTCGTTACATGAGGAAGCCATCGACATCCTACAAACGCTGAAGGAAGAAGAATAAGAGGACTACGACCAACTAGTCAAGCGTTCAGACATGCGGTACGGTAATACTCACCTGGAGCAGGTGTACGAGACGCAACTGAGGAACCGCTATCAGAGTTCAAAAGGAAGCCTTCAAGAATTTGCGGTGAACAGGGTCATCCGCAGAGACTTTGCAGAAAAATGCAAAGAGAGACAGAATCGGTAAAAGAAGAAAAGGAGTCGGAAAACTACGTCGGGTAGATGCGAAGGGGTAATCGTCGACCCGTAATCTAGTAGCCCCACAATCCATTAATTATGTCGCATCCCTTCATCATCAAGCCAGCAGCATCTACGTGAACGGCTCTGTTGATAGAAGACCACTAAAAATGTTACTGGATACGGGTGCGACGAAGACTATAATTAGACCCGACTTAGTAAAGAACACAGGCAAGATGCATCTTCAACCAACCAAGTGGAGATTACGCACAGCGACGGGCGAACAAGCTACCACATTAGGAGAAATAGATATGACCATCACTATTGGAAACACATCCTTTAAACATCGTGCGCTGGTAGCTGACGTTGAAGATGAATTAATACTCGGTATGAACGTAATGAAAAAGCACGGTTTTAAACTTGACCTGAAGAATAGAGTAATGAAGGTCAATGAAGAAGAACTTGTTTTGAACCCACGAGAAGACAAAGCTGTGCGCGTACTAATGGCCGAAGATGTTACCCTTCCAGAACGAAGTGAATCGATTCTGCAAGCACAATTAGATGGTAGTTTCTGCAAGGGAAATATTGTTATGCTTAAGCCCAAGAATGATGATGTGAAGACTGGTACTGGAGATGTAGGAAAATCACTGATCAAAGCCAGTCAAGTAATACCAGTTCGAATAATGAACGTAAATTTTTATCCAGTTGTTCTTAAGAGAGGAACAATTGTAGGGGAATGCTTGGCAGTATCCTCGATTATTCGAACTGTTAAGGCCAAAGAAAACATATCTCAGGAAGTTCCGGACACATTCATTAACCAATTATCAACCTCCTTCCAAGAACTGACTGCCGACCAGAGAACCAAGGCGAAGAAATTAATTGGAAGATATTAAGATGTGTTTCAAGTTGACAAGAAGACCAACGGGAGAACTAATGTGGTTCACCATAAGATAGACACCGGCGACGCAAGACCCATCCGCCAACCAGCAAGAGGACTACCACTGGCAAAGCGTGAGGAAGCGGAAACAATTATTGAGGACATGCAAAAGGAAGGTGTGATCGAACCTTCAAACAGTCTATGGGGTTTACCAGTAGTGTTAGTGAAGAAGAAGGATGGCTCTACACGATTTTGCGTCGATCACCGTCAACTTAACAACGTGACTAAGAAAGATAGCTACCCGCTACCTCGAATAGACGATACACAAGACAATTTGGCTGGCTCGAAGATTTTTTCTAATCTGGATCTAAAGAGCGGATACTGGCAAGTAGATTTGGATTTAAAAGATAAGGAAAAGACAGCCTTCACCATTGGTGCCGGACTCTGGCAATTTACTGAAATGCCATTTAAGCTCTGCAATGCCCGTGCAACGTTTAAACGACTCATGGAAACAGTTTTGACTGGACTATCATGGAAAAGCTGTTTAGTCTATCTCGACGACATTATTGTGGTAAGTAAAACATTCGAGGAGCACATGAAGAATTTGGAAGAGGTTTCATAGAGATTGCGGAAGGCTAACCTAAAGCTCAGCCCCAAAAAGTGTCACCTGTTTCAAAGAAACTTTCATTACCTTATACACGTGGTTTCTGATAAGGGTATTGCAGTTGACCCGGAAAAGATAAAGGCTGTGAGAGATTGGCCAGCACCTAGAGACAAACACGAACTTACAAGTTTTCATGGTTTGTGTACCTATTATCGACGATATATACTTGGATTTGCCAACATAGCCAAGCCACTGACACGGCTTACTGAAGAAGGTCGAAGATTTATCTGGGAAATGGACTGCAAAGTTGCGTTCAAATAACTGAAACATGCTTTAACAAGTGCACCTGTCCTGAGTTATCCTTTACCTGAAGGAGAGTTCATACTAGACACAGATGCAAGAAACGTGGGAATTGGTGGCGTTCTTTCCCAGATACAAGACGGGCATGAGAAGGTTATTGCCTATTTTAGTAAGACCTTGTCAAAACCAGAGAGAAATTATTGTGTTACCAGAAAAGAACTCTTGGCAGTCGTGAAATTCGTGGAACATTTACAAATATTTGTATGGAAAGAAATTTTTGATTAGAACTGACAATGTTGCATTAAAATGGTTGCTACAATTCAAGAATCCTGAAAGTCAGGTGGCTAGATGGATTGAGAGACTCCAGGAATACGATTTCAAAATCGAGCTTAGGACAGGTACCAGCCATCGTAATGCCGACGCAATGTCCAGAAGGCCGTGCCAAGATTATTGCAAGCATTGTAGTCGACTAGAAGATAAATTTTCTATCGTCGCCAGGACAACAGTAGTCGACGATAATTGGCAGCTCGATGGACTACACGAAGATCAAAGAAAAGACCCGACTTTGGAAATTATACTGCAATGGCAGCCAGAGAAGAGCAAATCAGTATGGGAAGATGTTGCATCGCACTCACCGAGTCTAAAATCGTACTGGGCGCAATGGGACTCCATGGTGATTAAGGATGGCATGTTAAAGCGTGTGGTAGAAAATGCTGATGGAACTGAGAAGATAACTCAGTTAGTTATTCCTAAGAGTAGAGGACCAGACGTGTTGAAAAAGATCCATGACGGATCTGGAGGCCATTTTGGAGTCATAAAAACGCTAGAAAGATTGCGCCAGCGGTTTTACTGGGTTAACTTCACAGAAGTTAAAGATTGGTGCAAGAAATGTGTGGTTTGCGCTGGAAGTAACGGTCCGCATAAACGACAAAAAGCTCCAATGCGTCAATACAACGTTGGCAGTCCATTTGAGCGTATTGCGATTGATGTGGCTGGACCATTCCCAGAAAGTGACGAAGGAAATAAATACATCGTGGTTGTCATGGACTACACCAAGTGGTTTGAAGCGTATCCATTACTCAACCAGAAAGCCACCACGGTCGCTAAAA
This sequence comes from Harpalus rubripes, assembly GCA_963082715.1. Classification (NCBI taxonomy): domain Eukaryota; kingdom Metazoa; phylum Arthropoda; class Insecta; order Coleoptera; family Carabidae; genus Harpalus; species Harpalus rubripes. Next base: position 46,096,269 of record OY720448.1, on the reverse strand, counting down.
CTTTAGTTAAAGAATGTATATGCTGATTCGGAGTACCACGTGAACTCTACTCCGACCAGGGAAGAAATTTTGAGTCTGCCGTTTTCCAAAATGTCTGTAAGATATTAGGAATTAATAAAACTAGAACAACTGCATTACATCCGCAGTCTGGTGACATGGTTGAACGAATAAACAGAACCATCAACCGATATTTGTCGAAGGTAGTCTCCAACCACCAATGAGACTGGGACCGACACCTCCATCTATTCCTGTTGGCTTATCGTTCATCCGTGCATGAAACAACAGGGCAAACTCCTGCGAACATCTTATTTGGGCGTGAGTTGCGCTTACCATGCGACTTGGTGTGCGGCAGTAAACCTGGGGAAGATCTGGCCGGGGAAGATTACGTTACGGACTTACGGAGAAGAATGGATGACATTCATGAACAAATCCGTACGAACATTTAAGCTGCCAGTGACCGAATGAAGGACCGGTATGACATCAAGGCCGAAAAGGGTGAACACCAACCTGGAGATTTAGTGTGGCTTTACAACCCACAAAGACGTCGTGGTTTATCACCAAAGCTGCAAAAGAATTATGAAGGCCCCTATTAGGTAGTCAAAAAGATAAACGACGTGGTATGCAGAATTAAGAAACACCCTAGCGGGAAGCCGAAAGTAGTACACTTTAATCGGCTAGCCCCTTTCGCCGGAGACAACCACGCAGACCATAATGAAGCAACGGTTCGTCGGATCATAACACAAGAACCAACTTTTGAAGACTTCATAGAGAACTATTCCTTTGGCCGCAAGGCGCGGTTCGGCGTGACAAAAGATGAACACCGAGATCTATTCACCGTGTCTTCAAATTATTCGCTGCGTATCAGAAGACCCAAAGATGTCCCACGGCATAGCTTCAGTCTTTAAGGCGAAATTTGGGCGATTACAAAAACTGGCCAACCAACGCCCAGCTCTTAGGAATACGCTGCGCCTGAGGGACAGCAATGCAGACCATCAGCGGTACATCTATTAACTCGTTACAAAATCCCGCTCGTACCAGAAGCCGTTGTATCGTAACCTGTGGAACTCGCTGTGCGATTTGAGGGATCATCTGTTTGAGAATGACATTTTGAAGCTAGCCGTACCGAAGTTAGGCTGTGGTCTAGATGGTTTAGATTGGAGGATTGTTCGGAACATGATAAAAATCTCCTTCCGTTTTACCGGTGTTGAAATTCTCGTTTGCAGCTTTAACCCTAACGGACATAAATAAGAAGTCGAGCAGACCATCGGCTGGCATTTCTTCAAAACTTCGAAATGCACCAAGGGTAATGCATACAGATTTCATCATCACGAACTGTTCCGGGACGAAACAGTCCTAAGGAGGGGGCAGTGTAATGTGCAGTGCCCGCCGTCGCCGTCACTGTCACCGCCGCTGTCCCCGTCGCTGTCGCCGCCGCTGTTGCAGGGACGAGCGAGTCTCTATTTTTAGCGATGATGCAACAGACTTGTCGGAACCTGCTTAATTACGCGGTTGCTGTAACCTATTGTGTTTGAATTTTATTTGGAAGTGTTCTAGTAGGTTCTCGTATACAAATGCCGGAGTATATAAGCACTGTTAGCGAAGTCATTGGACAGTCTGATATAAATAAGCGTCGCGTATTGACTAGTTGGTGATATAAACAGATACTTGACAAGTTGTGAACATAAAAAATATAGTTGTATAAATAAATTCGTTATATTTATCATATTTTAATTATATTTAATATCTATTTATCGTTATAATAAACTTTTTAATAATAATTTTCTAATATTTACACTTCACCCAAATGAATAAAAAAGTTACAATGATATAAATTTCAATTTCGCATACATGTCTAAGAAAGAAAGAGTGGCTTCCGTTAGTTGGATACATTATACATAAAATTAATTGGATCGTTATCACTCACACATGAAAGTTGTGATATTAAATTTTCTGCTATATACGCAAAATATTCGTTTATCTCATTTGAATTACATTTTTATTTTTACTTTGATTTATAACATGCCAGGCAGCTTTAGATTCATTTTTACAATTATTTATAAAATTGGAATAAGTAGTTTGTTTAGCCATGTATATACATTTTTTATAAGATTTTTTATACCCAATAAGGATATGTTTTAATTGCGGATTTTTTTGTGGAAGTATATAATTCATTGACGAATATTAAAGTTTCACGTTTACATTGAAGTTCTTTAGTGAACCAATTAATTTTGATTTTCTTAATAGGAAAAGTAAGATTAAAACAACAATAATATAAATCAAAAAATGTTCGAAAAGCCTATTTAACATCCTGAGATTTAATAAAATCATTCCAATCACACATTGCTAAATCGTTACAAAATTCATTTAGGCTGTGTTCTGTTATACATCGACTATACACATCAGTATATTTATCTTTAGATTTTGTTAATTTTACATTAAACTCAAATAAAAGAGCTCTATGATCAGAAATAACCAAATCAAAGTTAGTGATATTGTACGAGTCGTCTACAATATTAGTAACTACATTATCTAAACATGATGAAGTATGCTTCCCAATTCGAGTTGGCTTAAAATTTGTAATAGTGATGAACAAATTAACTAATACTCTTGCCATATCATCAGTTGTGAAAAATTTAACATTAAAATCATCTGTTAAGAGGATAGTGCAGTTAGTTCTTAACAATAAATCTAAAGCATGATCCAAAGTTTTAATAAAATTGGTCCAGTTGCCCTTGGGCGTTCTGTATACGTTTAATATTTTATAGAAGTCTTTAAAAGTTCCACAGCTAGAATTTCACAATCACATTCTATGCTTAAATTGTTTATATTCTGCAGGCAACGCACTTTAATGTCTTGTTTTTAAGTAAATACATACTCCACCATGTTCTATTTGGGATCTGCAAAACCATGATATTAGTTCTTAATCATTAATGAGGGTCATAGTAATTTCTTCCAACAACCAATGTACGCACAAGCACAACACTGACACATTTAGTTCATTTATTGTATTTTCGATTTCACCAATTTTGGATCTCAGTGATTGAACATTAAGATGAAAAATTTTGATGACTTTCAGGATGTTCTCTTCTGGGAGGCTGATTGGCTAAAAAGTATTGGTCTCAGATGATATTTTAGGTTTTCGTTTAATGTAAAATTTATTCAAGAAAGTTCCTGAGGGCCAGTTATTTGTGTTGGTTACTAATTCACTGCAACTTTCCGGCACAGTTATCTTTAATGACGAATTATTGTATTTCGTTCTTAGTTGTGTACATTGAGCTAAGTTAGCATTTAATCCTTTTAAATGTGTTTCTATAGTATCAGCAGTAACATCTGGGTTAAGTCTAGAAACAAAGAAATGAGAATACCTTGGTACTGTACTAAGTTTATCAATATTATTTCCTGTGCCAATGGCAATAGCTGGTTTAATTTTTGGTTATAATCTTTCTTATATGACACCTCAATGAAACCATCTTCGTTTTCCTTCTTGCCAGAAAGTTGAGTACTATTATTAATTGCAGATACAGAATTTGATCTTAATTTTGATTTATAGGTTATATTTATATTTTCATTAGATTTACAGGCGATCTCTTTATCTTCAATATTATCCAGTACAGCAATTGCTGAATTATCGGCAAATTGTTTAATTTGGCTTGCTGTTTGTTCACTTGTGACCTCTCTACGTTTTTTTACACTTTGTTTTTCGTTTACCGATAGAGCAGACTAAACACATTTTAATAAAGCTATCAAGATTATTAATAAAATTGAACATTATAACTCAAACCCAAAGATTTAATTTGATAGTTATTGATTTAAAAAGACAATCGTTGTGAATAAACTAGTACACATAGCTCGGTGGGAGTTGCATAACAGCCTCGCACTTTATCTGAACTCAAAGCTTCGTGCCTCGGTAAAATGCATAAACCCTCGGCTATAATGAACCATATCCGACCTCGCATGTAATATACTTTTTCATTTCGACTTATTAACATATTACACTACATTTTAAATGTATACAACTTTATAATCATTCCATTTTCTCGCAATACTTTTAATTTCTTATAGGCCAAATTAAAAAATTCAATAGCAATAGAACATAAATATGATAGTGACGTAATATATGACGACAAGTACTTGTAATGCGATAAAACATGTATATTTGCAAATCATTTAAACTTTTAAATAAACGGTCCTTATCAACATACCTGAGTAAATATCAGTCAACAGTGCCAACACATCCGAAAGCGCACTTTGTTCCCATAATAAATAATCACGCCACATATTTGTTTCAATAAATGCAAAATTTTGCAAAACATAATTTTAAACGTCTCTGATAGACCATTATACACCAATATATTTAAAACATCACACATTAACAATAAAGCTGAATTTTGCAACTTCGCGAGCAGTGCCAGATTCCACCATCTTTACTTGTGTAAAAGTAACTTTTACCATTTTAATTATAAACTGTTTATTCTTAATAATAATAATAATAATAATAATAATAAAAATAATTCTAATAATATTAATAATAATAGTAATAAAAATATTAATAATAATAGTAATAGTAAAAATAATAATAATATTAATAACAATAATAATAATAATAATAATAATAATGGTAATATTAATATTAATAATAATAATTATAGTAATAATAATAATAATATTATTAATAATAGTAATAATAATGATAGTAATAATAATAATAATTATTATTATTATAACAGTAATAATAATGATAATAAAAGTAATAATAACTAATAATAATAGTAGTTATAATAATATTAGTAATAATAATGATAATAGTAACAATAATAATAGTAATAATAATAATAATAGTAATAATAATAAATAATAAGTCGTAGGACAAAATGGACGCCAGAAATGAACAGGCGACTGCACCGAGAGTATCTGTTCAGAACAAAGCTAGAAACGGACATGCAGAACTATTCCAACAAGCTGCACCAAACAGTTACACGAAAGTATCCGGAATTTCAAAATATGACCCTGATGAACGTTCTAAGTCAGAAAAGAGAGCTCTTGACTAAAAATAAAGTTTCTCCGGAAAAAATGAAGAGCATCATGGAGGAAGTGGAACGAACACTAAGAGGAGATATAGAAGAAGAACAGGAAAACAGAATTGTTGAAGTATGGCAGGACACAAGAGAGGAAAAAGAAGTAATAGAACAGGGCATCATTAATACATATCGAATGAATGGAGCGCTCTACCATGAGATGAATCCAACTTGTAAAACAAAAATTCCGAGACTGAAACAAAATAAACAAACAAAATTAATAATAGGGCACATCAACAAGCTGCACCAAACAGTTACACGAAAGTACCCGGAATTTCATAATATGACCCTGATGAACGTTCTTATTCGATGTATATATACAGAGTGAATACTGAAAACCGTGACATAGGCGCTTAACATGGTAAAACAGTTTTTCTTTCAAATATCATCTCTCCCGCAAGTGGGAGTTTTTGAATATTGTTAGACAGATTATTTAATTTGGCATCGAAGAGTATCAGTAATCATGAAAACGTATTCAGTAGAAGAATGTAATAATTATTCACATGTTCAAATCCTGCTCGATATACAAATGAAGGCTACTCGCCTGTGCCGCAAAAAAGTTGGTACACCTGTAACTCACGGGTATAAAGCGGGAGCAGCGGTCGTGGGGTCGAATAATAATTTAGTGGTATATTGTAGCCCAACTAAACAAAAAATGACAGGCCAATGCTTGTGCATTTTTTTTTTAATACCACCAATTTATTCTGCGGGCGCCAACACCTTAAAACGGGTACCCTCGAGAGGTGCTCTCGAGAGAAAGAGCAGAGAACAAATATAATGAAAAGGTTAAATTATCTAGTGTTGCGGATCCACTAAGGTGGTTTGGACCGAACCCTTGGCCCAGACGTTGAGCGGGAACCTGGTAGATTTCGTCGGAAGCTGAGCAGTCCCGTGGCCACAAGCGCGACACTGTGAGCAGCCTTCGTGCGCCTGTTCGCCACCCTGTAGTAGTAGTGTAGGAACTATGTGGCTATCAGCCAATACGGCGTGGCTTGGACTGGCTACGGCTCCGAAATTCTGACGGAACTAAAGCCCTTAACTGGCTCGTCTAGCGAAGTTGGATCTAAAGCCCCAAAAATCCGGGACCAAGGGTCAGGCAGCAACCGCCAGAGTTACTACTGTACCTACAAATAATACTCCGCATTTATCAGTACGTAGGAGGAACAACACTGCCTGAAGAGCCTGTGTACTTTACAAACAATTGTACAAAAAATTAATGAATGAAAGAATAATACAAAACGAAACAAGTAAGACAAAGGCTAGGAAAAGGATCTAGGATAAGGTTGATTGCAGTTTCAAAAAAATTATGAAAGTGCTTCCCAAAAAAAAAAAACTTTTAACTAAAACTGAGCTGGAAATCCCAAAAAAAGTAATCCAGTGAAATTAAAAAATAAAACCCTGAAGGAATATTTTCCCACGCGATTATGTCGCGAATCAACGAAAAAATTAATTAATAAAAACGGATTTGTAAACAAAAAAATGTTGACAAGTAAAAATCCGGGTTTATACATCTTAAACACGTCCAAACCGTTTCCGACAGGATTAAACGAAGATGACCGCAGTACAAACCATTCACACAACGTACGCACATAGGATAGGGTAGGATAATAAAGGATGAATATTTTTAAGCATAAATTACGTACTAAAAGAAATAAGCAAACATTGAAAGTGTCCTCTTGACACTGTGAACCGAAAGCCAAACGGTTAAAAGATTAAATAAAATATTAAATAGAACACTACAAAAGAGAAATACAAAATTGATGGAGTTCGACGGTCCCAGAGAAAATTGAAACTATATGGTAAAATAGTTCAGGCGAAAATTATGCAGAAAATTACGATTAAATAAACAACACAAAAAAATAGCAAAATTTTTGACTGAATTTAAATTTACTAAAGCCAAACCAAAAATTCAATAAGAATTTTGAAAGGACTAAGACTGGATAGTTTGAGACATAAGATCGTGAGAGCTCTCAATTAACAAAACAGATATAAGTTGAAAAATAAAAAACATGTGATTCAAATTTACAAAAAACCTCAGAATTTAGCCTATGGTAAACAGCCAGCAGTTCGTAATAGTTGCTCGATAAAATAAAACCTATGAGACTAATAGGACACACGTTGTTTCTAAAGAACCATGAACAAAACCATGACCAAAATGGCAACAACAGAAAAATATTGAAACTGAGCAACTCACCAATATCTCTCCGCTGTCGATCATCAAACCAAACTTGGAAATTTAGACAAAATTTGGGAAAAACGCCATTACGTCTCACACTATACAATGCTCAGCCTCTGGAAAAAAAAACTGTCAGCACGATCAGCAAAACGATCAGGAACAAAAAGGTCTTGAATAGCGGGTTACACCCACTTCTATATATCTACTGTCAAATATGTAAACTAATGACAAAAAAACTTCTACCTACAGTATAATAATTCAAAATAAAATTTAAACTAGGAGAAAATAGTAATTGTAACTGAAATAAATTCAAAAGTAGCACCAAATATCACCTGAATAAAAAATGCTACGTGTCTATGTGTATTTTGTTATTTTTGTGTCTTTTCGTTATTGTGCTCTAATTCTCGTTTATCTCATACCTACAAAACATACTATTAGCTACTTGCCTTTTATTCATTCTCCTATGTTATAATTTCATACTTTATTTTTAATTATTTATTTAAATTATTCTTGTTATTCGTTGTTAAAAGTGAGATTATCTTTTGACAGTTGGTCTTGTGTTAGTAACTTTTAAATCTTAATTCTTCTTATTTCTCTCGATGTTGGTAATTTTTACTTTTCGCATGTGTTGCGCTGTACTGTTGCCTCGTAGTCTTCGGCGGCGGTTGTGTGTTCCCGACACTTTTCGTTTCGTTCTGCGTTGTTTTTCTTCCACTCTCGTAAATTTAACTTCTTTCATCTCATTTCTTTTTACTTTGCCTATGGATGAATTTTAAATGCATTTTGGCGCATTTTTTCTATTTTCTATCGTACATGTTTCATATCTCTTTTTATGCGTAATGCACTTTGTTTAGTAAAATTTTTAAAAATTGCAAAACCCTGCAGGGGTAACGTGTTAGATACGGGTGTACCTTTGAAAAAGCAAGTTAAAGTTTTATTTTTGGGCGTCGTTCTTTTTTTTTTTTTGTAGTCGCGTAAATTATGAATCATCCTATATTAGTATATCTGGATATGAATCATATATAAGTAACATAGCTTGTATTATTTATTTTATCAATCATATGAATTCGGAATCTTCCTATATTAGTGTATCAGAAGATGAATCATATTTAATATAAGAATTACCCGTAGATGATAAGTAACTTAACTTGTACTGTTTAATAATATTTATAATATAAGAGTATAAATAGGCTAATCCATATGAAAACATCAGTCAGTATTCTGTTGACTTGTAACGAAGTTCATGCTACTGTATTGTTTGAATAAATATATATTTTTTCAACATATTAAGCTGAAAATCATAATTGGCGCAGTCGGTAGGATACCAAAAAGTCTTTAACGTTAAAACAAACAGTCTATACACGTTTCACGACTTTGAATATTTTAATATTCTAAATTGGTGTCGACTATATCTACGGCTTAAACAGTAGCCCATCAGAGGTCTATTCATACGACCCATCTATAACGGACATCACAGAGAATCTTGCTGTTCGAAACATCGTTCACGATCTCCAGTTCTGTTACACCTAGAGAAGTACGTCGCTGCTGAGAATCACTCATAACAGATCCACTTCAACTATAACTTCAGGTTATCTCAACACTTGCTGCCGGGTGCCGAAGAAATTCATTTCAGCTGTACCAGAGGAACCTAGATAATTTTACGATCTACAAGAATACTTCCGCTGGAATGTACGAGAACATTATCATTATTTTACCATTATTGTAAATACTTTTAAGTGATATAATAGCCATAATCTTTGTAAAGTTTGAGATCACTGAGTGAGGAATATATCACAAGAAAACTAACACAATAATTATTATAACTTTATGTCTGACACTCTATCAGATATTTGGAAGAAGTGTGTAACGACATATTCGAAAGTATCGAAGATACAGAATATTTAAATACTCAGAGTAATAACATTGAGTTACTCTCTGATTTATTAAATAATTTATCATTTGAATCACAATCAAGTTATTCAGTCACAATGACTACCATTACTCTTAACAAAATTAAAACCGTGTGTGAACCAATCCCTGTGTATACAGGAGATATAAAGAACTTGCATGCTTATATTAAAGAATGTGAAGACGCTAAAACTATATCAGAAACAAGCTACACATTGAATAACATACAAAAAAAATTGCATTTAGATTATTTAAATCTAAAATTCAAGGAAATGCACAATCCATTATTTCGGAAAAAAAACTATGTAGGATAAGAAGAATAAAAACTTACCTCACAAGTAATTTCGAAGATAGAATAAAACCAGAAACTTTATTATATTATATATTACATACAAAATTACAAGGAAATATATATAAAACTCCGAAAGATATTATGCAAAAGTTTGGTAAATATAAAAGAAAAATAGAGACACAAAATTCTGACAAAGCAAAAACAAAATTTTTATTAGATCATTTTCAAAAATTAGTAATACATCATTTCATTGAATTATTACCAACAAATAACAAAGGATCATTTATAAAAGCAGTACAGTTAAAACCAAGAACCTCACAACTAATACAACAACCACAAAATACCCAGAATAGAAATAATTTTGCAAGACAAAATATTTATAATTCTGTACATACAAACAAAAATTTTAAACCTTAACCTATGTCAACGCAAACGAAACAAACATTTTCTACACCCATGTCAACACAGCATATTAATAGACAAAATTACAATAATGAATTAGAAAATGAATCGGAAGACGAATTCTATGCAGAAACAAAGTCATTTGAAAACGAAGAAATTGAAGACGAAAATGTAAATTTTCTAGAACCCTACGAAATAGAATTAAACACGTAATGACATACAACATAGCAAATATCCCTACAATATTACATGACGACTTTAAAATTTTAATTGACTCAGGATCCGATATAAACTTTATAAATAATGAACTTGTAAAATCAAAAAAATTCTAAATTATTAATAAACCTGTAACATTTAGAACTGCGAAAGGAAAAGTGACCATTAAAACTTTAATAAATTTAAAACTTGGTAAACATATATTCAATTTTTATGTACATGACTTTCATAAAAAATGTATGTATTATTTGCAATAAAAATATTAAAACAATTAGACGTAAAACTAGATTTTGCAAATGAAACCTTGATTTTGTTAAATAAACAATATAAATTTTGTCATCATGCAATTCAAAATATAAATAATTTACAAATACGAGACTTACATTTAAATCTTTCTACAAAAACAAAACTGAACTATTTTATAAATGAATATTCAGATCTTTTTCCAAAATCTGGAGAAAAACTCTCTGCTACAAACCTAATTAAACATGAAATCAAATTATCAGATGATATACCTGTGTACACAAAAAAATATAGATTGCCCCAAATATACAAACAAGACATTGAGGAACATATAAATAAAATGTTAGAAGAACAAATAATTCAAAAATCTCGTTCATCCTATAGTTCACCTATTTCGATTGTACCCAAGAAAATAGATGCTTCAGATAAACGAAAAACGAGACTTGTAATTGACTTTAGAAAATTAAACTCAAAAACTAAAGAAGACAAGTATCCCATTCCTAATATATACACTTTACTACATAAAATCGGAAATCCAAAATATTTTTCTACTCTTGATCTACATAGTGGATTTCATCAGATTGAAATGAAACAAGACATAGAAAAAACTGCTTTTAGTACATCAGGACACTATAAATTTGTACGTATGCCTTTTGGTTTAATGAATCATACTGCAACTTTTCAACGTGTGATAAACATTGCACTTGGAGATTTAGTTAACAAAATATGTTTGGTATATCTCGATGAGATTATATTTGGAAATACAGTTGACGAACATATAAAAAATTTACGTGCAGTATTTCACAAATTACGATTAGAAAATTTAAAAATTCAAATGGATGAAAGCGAATTCTTTAAAAAAGAGGTAGAATACTTAGGCTTCATTATTTCAAAAGAAGGTCTTAAACCAAATTTACAAAAAATAGAAGCCATACAAGATATTAGTATCCCAAAAACATTAAAAGAAATCAGATCTTTTCTAGGAAAATTATCATGGTATCATAGATTTATACCAGATTTCTCAAAATTAACAAAACCATTCATAGAAGTTCAGAAAAAAGGAGAACAAATTGATATCACAAAATCAGAATATCAAGCAGCATTTCATAAATGTAAGGAATTAATAACAAATCCACCAATCTTATCATTTCCGGATATTAGTAAAGAATTCATTTTAACTACAGACACCTCAGACTATGCTATGGGTGCTGTATTGTCACAAGTAATTGATAATATAGAAAAACCAATTGCCTATGCATGTTAAACATTCAATATATCAGAAATAAACCATAGTACGACAGAAAAAGAATTAAAAAACATTGTTTGGTCGATAAACAATTTTAGGACATATTTATATAGAAGAATATTTAAAATACGTACGGACCATAGACCACTCACATGGTTATTTACTAAAAAAAATGCTAACCAAAAACTAAGGCGTTGGAAAATAGAACTTTTAGAATATAATTTTGACATAGAATACATACCAGGTAAAACAAATAAAATAGCAGATTTTCTCTCTCGAATACATGATAAACACAAAATTAAAGAAAAGCAAGGAAATATATTAGATACATATATATTTGCATATTATATTTCAAAAGATAAACACTTTGGAAAATGCTTAGCAAAGGAAATTGTTAAACTTTATGATAGTAAAAACTTTTGTTTAAAACAAAATGAAGGCCTTAGGAACATAATTATACAAGACACGCCAGAGAAGAAAATATTTCACTTAATTTCTAAAGAAAAGTATAATGAAGATTGCAATGTAAAAATGTTAAAAAAATCCTTAACAGATTTAAGAGATTATTGCATAAAAAATTAAATTTATGAAATAAATATTCCAAAACTTTCATGTGGATTGGACAAATTAGATTATTCCAAATTAAAAGAATATATAAATAAAATATTTTCAGACACTGAAATAAAAATTAATATAATAATATTACCAGAACAATTTAATCAAGAAACATTAAGTAATAATGCTGCAAATTCGACAGTACATAGTAGTGACGAAAATCTAGTAAACGGCATAAAATATAAAGATAAATATTGCTGACAAACAACTTATATTCAAATATGGAGAACAAAACAAAATTAACACAGAAGGAATTGCATTTCAGGGACCAAAGCAACGTTTAAATGTAATAGTATCACGCGAAAATACAAACGATATATTAATTTTTTTTAAATCATACTTTGTACCAAAAATTAAATATCTTGCAATATTCGATAAGAACTTGACAAAATTACATCAGAAATAATTAAGAACAATTTCGAAACAAATACTGTAAATATTATAGCTGTAAATAAAATAGTAAAGGACATAATAAACAAAAATGAACAATTGGAAATTATTTCATATTTCCATAATGGTTTTAGAAATCATAGAGGCATATTAGCTACGATTAGAGAACTTAAAGAAAATTACTATTAGCCTAATATGATAAATAATATATAAAATTATATAAATAAATGTCAAATATGTAAAACAAACAAATATCTACGACAAACAATTGAAACGTTAGACAATCTAACTCTTACTCCAGAAAAACCTTTTGAAATTATAAATTTGGATACACTATCTCTCAACACGCAAAAATACTTATTTTTATTTAATCAATTTTCGAAATATGGAATACTCCCATTACTAAAGAAAATTATTGTTGATAAAGGCACTGAATTCGATAATGTAAATCTAAAAGAATTTTGCAAATTACATAATATAGAATTACATATAAATTGTACTGACAATCCTAAAAGTAACGCCGCTGAAAGATTTCATGGTAGTATTATAGAACATCTGAAAATAATAAATAATAAAGATAACCATAAGAAAACATTAGAGGATATGGTACAACAATATATAATAGCTTATAATTATACGAAACAATCCATTACACAATTATCTCCAATCGAAGTAATATACGGAAAAGACAGGAATAATATATATCCAAAAGAAATTAGAACCAATTCAAAATTATTATAAGATCATGCTAAGAATCTTAATGAAATCCAAAATCTTGTAAAATTTCGAAAAAGAAAGAAAAAGACAAACGATATAAAGATAATATTAACCCTTTAGAGATTCCAAAACAAATATATGTAAAAGAAACTAGTAGACGTATTCAAAAATATAAGAAACCACTGTATAAAAAGGCAAAAGTTATAAAATATAATCAACAACTTGGAACAATAAAATGTCTTAAGAAACAAAAGAAAAAATCAAGTAACGAAACATTTAATAAAATTCATGAGATACGATTGAACAAAATTAAAATTAAATATATTGTTACAGATTACCATCCATAATCGCGGATACACAATTGGAAGAAATAAAGAATAACAATGGAATAAACTTAATAAAACTCGGTAAAGCAAAAATCTATGAGCAAGAAATCTATAGACATTATGTCTATGATCTAAATAAAATCACAGACGCATTTCAAATAATAGAACAACAAAGAAATAATTTAATAACAAAAATAAGTGATATTAACAACAAACGATATGATATTGAACTTGATTTTAGCCTACAAATTTTAAATAATCAATATGACAATTTCAATGAAAGAATTAATATACTGTCTTCTAAACGACAAAAACGCGGTTTAATCAATGATCTTGGATCCATCATTAAGCAAATTACAGGAAATTTAGATAACTTGGACAAAGAAAAATATGATAAAATTATAAACTCTTTTCAAAATAATCAAGTAATACTTGAAGTAAATCTCAAAAATTCGATATATTTTATGAAAAACGCAACTAAACATTATAATAAACAATTTGATATTATTTTCAAAAATCAAGAAATGTTAAAGAACAGAATTCTTAATCTACAAACAATATTAAAAGAACAAATTACTTGGCCTAACGTTTTACAAGCTCTAAATACCATAGCTTTAATAAAAACAAATCTTGGAGAACTTAGTGATATTCTAAATCTCATAGAAATTACACTGTCTTTTTGTAGTCTAAGTGTCTTTCATATTTCTCTTTTAGAAAATGAAAATATCATAGCTTTGAAGAAAATTATTCAAAATGAAAATAAAATTGACGACGAGGAATATATAAATTACCTAAATCTCATACATAGTTATTGTTCAGTAAAAGACCACAAATTACAATATTTAATCATTATTCTAAAATATTCTGCAAAAACATTCCACACAGATCAAATAACACCAATTCCTTTCTTCCAAGAAAACGAATTATTATTGTTAAATATTAACAAACAAATATTATTACAAATGGATCAAAATTATTATTCATGCGAAAACAACAAATCATTGATAATATAATTTATTGTAAACTAAATTATAACAAAATAGATCCTTGCACTAAAACACTCCTTTCTGAACACAAAAACACACACTGTAATTACAGATGACTTGCTCAAAATAATTATTTTTCAACATTTGGAAACTCTAATATTATATATCTTATTCAGGTTAACAATGTAAAACAAGAATTAACTTGTAAAGACAAATCTTTCATGATAGATAAAAAAGGAATATATAAAGTATATAATAATCTATGTTCTTTAAACAATAAATTATTTGAAAATACGCTAAGAGAAAAAGAAATCAATTTAGACCAATTGACTCTAGATATTCAAAACCCAAATATTAAAGATACAAATATAAAACTAAAACATTTAAACATTCATGAACTCACAGTTCCAAAACTAAAAGAACTTGTTGAAATAAAAGAAAATTCCCATCATCTTTTTTAAAATATATATAATTATAATTTTTATTATTATATGCATTGTACTTGTCATTGTAAAAAAAAGATTGCAATAATTATTAATAAAAAAATTAAACAAAACCAATCCAATAATACTACAGTAAAGGAAATATTAGAATTAAACGATATTTAGAATAAAATTGCAAATTTTCTCTGGATCTAGCATATGATTACATATCACATATATACCTTAATCTCCAGGGAAGGAATTATGAATCTTCCAATATTAGTGTATCTGGATATGAATCATATATATGTAACATAGCTTGTATTATTTATTTTATCAATCATATGAATTCGGAATATTCTTATATTAGTGTATCAGAAGATGAATCATATTTAATATAAGAATATATAAGAATTACCCGTAGATGATAAGTAATTTAACTTGTACTGTTTAATAATATTTATAATACAAGAATATAAATAGACTAATCCACATGAAAACGTCAGTAAGTATTCTGTTGACATGTAACGAAGTTCAAGCTTCTGTATTGTTTGAATAAATATATATTTTTTCAAAATATTAAGCTGAAAATCATAATTCGTACGATAAATTTTTCTAATTTAAAGTTTTGTTTCGATTCCAAATTTCTAGAATAAAAGTTTATTCGTGTGAGAATTTTGGTTTCGTTTCTGCCCGGAAAAGCCCGCTGAGGGAATTTTTGCGCTACCGAGCGAACATCGTCTGGATTTTGATACTACCGTCTTGTCCACACGATCCCGTAAATCCATCCTACATCGTTGCCAGCGAGAGCCCGTACATCTGGCCCCGCTGTCCACATCCTCCGCGTTTCCTTCAACTCGCCTGCAGAACACATGCGAGAGAGAAACAGCTAAGTGTTGTGAGACAAGTGTGTAGTTCAGTTTTCTTTATCGAAGATTTTGAATTCGCCGAAAACCATTCTTTATATTAATTTTGATTTAAATTTATATTGGAGTCTGCGGACTATTTTTCCTTGTAGCACAATTTTTTTTTTGTAGAATTTAAGCCTTCAGCTTAGAACTTTTGTATTTACTTTCGTTACATTTAAATTCATTTATTCATAAGATTTGGGTGTGAACGTGGATGTTTATGGGTTGACGGCCTTAGATTTATTTTACTGTATCCTTCTAGTTCTGACCATATATTTGTATTTGTATTGTGCCTGGGCTGTGATTCACAATGGTTCTCCGCGATTACTCCCGCCATTTTGTTGTGAACCGACTGGCCAGCTTCGGTAGGTTAAGGCCCTTGTATGTACCCATGGTTTCTAGAGTTTAGTCTGAGAGCTTGCGGGAAATATAGTCGCCGGTGTCCGCGATTCTACCCTGTTCTCTCCTCTTTATATCTCCCTACTCTCTCTTTTTTATTGGCGTCGCGAACAACCGTTGTCCTCAGTTTTATTGTTTTATCTATTTTTTATATATTTGTTTGGTGTAAATTATTTATCATAGTTACTTTCAATATATTTTCACTCACATTAAGGTTATATTTTGGTTATTATTTTTAAATCGCCCAAGGGCCCCCCTCCACACAATTTTTGCAGGATCTATTTTTCGCGTTGAGCACTCTAGTTTTTTTTGTTGTTGTTGTTGTCCTTCATACTACCGTGGTATAGAGGCTGACGACAGCTTGTCCGATCACGTGGCACCTCATTCTCCCTCAGAAACCGGCAGCCTCATCCTGGTGGGGATAATTTATTACCGAACTATCAAGATACGTAATAAAATATAAACTATTTAATAATCTGCAAATAAGTTTTACACAGTAAAGTGAGCGGCGGAAAAATAACAGTTGCTAGAGATTTTACCGTTACAAAAAATGATTTCTAGCGTTTTACAAACTATTGCAAAAAATTATTTATTTTTAAATGGTAGAATTTTGAAAAGAAACCAAACCTGTGCCGTTGTAAAACGTCACAATATATTTCATTTATTAAATTATAAATTGTTTCTTTCCCTTGATAGATAGAGCCAAGGCCACTGCAGCGCAGAAGAAAAATACCAAACAGAGATGAAGGATATATGCAGTACACTAAAAAACGACGGTTACACAAATAAGTGCATCAAAAATACCATTAAAAAGCACAACAACACACCCAAGGAAAGGAAAACGGAAGAAGAGGAGAAAAAAATTTATATTCCACATGTCAAGGGCGGTTCGGATGTAATAAGAAGAATCAGCCAAAAATTTGGAGTAGTCACATGGTTCCAGATTACTACAACATTAAAGACCATCTTATCAACATCGAAGCCAAAAACAACAAGCATCAACAATGGAATTTATTAAGTTGACTGTGAATGCGGAGAAGCTTACATAGGAGAATCCAAAAGGCCACTAAAGATCCGGATGAAAGAACATAAATGACAAACAGAGAGAGGGGAGACAAAATCCGGAATAGCGGACTATGCATGGGAACATCTCCATCGAATACTATGGGATCAAGCAAAAGTCATATTCAAGGAACAACATACCTACAAACGAAAATTTAAACAAGCCGCATTCATAATAATAAACCGAGACCAAGTTTTCAGCCATGCCAGTGTCGAAATAAAACCAATATGGAAAAGACACATCAACCAGGAATCACCATTGAAAATAAACCAACAGAGAATGACAGAACTGCCACAGCCGAGTGAACAACCAAAACCAACCAATGACATACGCTCTAATACGCTTGAATACCCAACCACGCTTGATCACCCTCTCTTCACTAGACATAAGACTTGTAGTTTAAGGAATTAGTTGTAGTAACAGATCACCTGATGACGGTAGCAGATGTTTAGTTACCGAAACGTTGTGTCTAGTATGTTATAACAATAAAGCTAATGGAAGCCCAGAAATCAGTTTTATTTAATAAATATTAGAGATAATACCTAATAAAATGAATTAATCTAATATGACAGATAAGCAGTTAGATATTTGTTATACTAAGAATAGACTTGGTGGCGCTGCGGCGCCAGCCTGTTTTATACAGATAAATCTTATGAATTAGTTGTGTTTTGTGTATGACGTACTTGGCAGCTCGAAACGTGAAAATTTGATTATTTTTAATTATTTAGTAAATAAACTGTTCCTTAAAGCTGTTAATGATTATAAAGTCAAAATAGAATAAATAATATACCTACCTACTCTACGTATTTTTATTGTAACCTTCGTTTGTGTTTAGACCAATCAGAAAGCTGGAATCGTAAGCCCTATCTTACAGCTAAGTCTATTCTTTTCTGAAATACAGCATAATTATTTTTTATCGTACATGCATTAAAAATAACATTTGACTGAGTGTGAGCGCGCACGAAAGTAGACATTTGCAAACCTAGGACAGAAAACATGGTTTGTTCTCGGACTAACAGATGGCGTCTACTGCGCTTAATATAAGGAACAGAGTTATATCAATGTATTTCTAAAAAATATTTTAACTTAGTTATATTTATTATATATTCAGTAAATAAGAGGACATATTAGCTAAGATTGTTAAAAATGTTTATTTATGTTTATTAGCTTGTTAATTAAATTACGAATAGTTTAAAATGAATATGGATTATTTAGATAATAAAGTCTTAGATGAGAATAAACTCTTTATAACTCCAGAAGAAGTAAAACAGGCCGTCCAGGAAGTAATCTTAAATTTGTTTCCAAATAAATCAAAACAGAGGTATTAAATACGGTACAATTTATTTATGGACTGTTTGTTTAAAGCATATTTGACATTTTTTGTTGTTGTTTGTATATCTTTACTAGTAGTTCTTTCTTGATACATGATTCAATTTGAAGTTAATTGTCAAAATTTTCTCCGTTTCATTATTATATTATGTTGCTTTGTTGTGTAGGATAAAAATTATTGTGTGCTACACATGTTAAATCCCTGTTCGGGTGTTCGAGTCACCACACTGCATATGATCACAAACGTGACAAATGATAATATTTCAACTGTGCATAACGTGCAAATGAATACTATACACTTTCACAAATTACTTTTATATCAAATAAAAAAAAAAAAAAA
Organism: Harpalus rubripes; assembly: GCA_963082715.1. NCBI lineage: Eukaryota > Metazoa > Arthropoda > Insecta > Coleoptera > Carabidae > Harpalus > Harpalus rubripes. The sequence continues at coordinate 46,077,216 of OY720448.1, read as the reverse complement.
TCAGTGACTATGTTAGCACTAAAAACAATGCAATTTCAATCTTTTCCAAAAACGGGTATATATATATATATATATATATATATATATATATATATATATATATATATATATATATATATATATAGGTGAGTCTTTGAAACGACCGTCCTCGATATCCCCCTTGTCGTTAGAAATAGAGCATAAATTTATACACAGAATTTCTTCGTTTTCTCAAGGAGTATAACCTAAAATTATTTTCACATATACAGGGTGTTGCATTACAGCTCAGCGAGAATTGTCTTTTTTTAAAATAGAGCAGCCTATATATTTTCATATATTTTGAATTGTACTTTATTCACCTATACGCACATATATTTCTTTTTTAATTTTCGTCGGCGTTGTCAAATTATTCCGTTTTTTCTGTTAAAATTACCTAATACGCGCATTTCTTTATAAAGACGTACTAAAGTTATTTTAATAGTAACAATTGAGATTTTTTTTTCTACACAACTATAACTATACTCTACGTTCTCATATAATTATTTAAAATATGATTATACAAGGTGTTCAATCAAGCCAATTAAATTTACTTAATTAGTAAGTATATTGTAGGGGTACGGGACCAAATTCCGGTCTCCATCGACTTCTTGCAACGACCCAGATTTTTTAGCAGCCTGTGATAGTTTTTATCAGTTTTTGCTTGCACTCCTTAACGGTTAACCCCAATGTTTAATGTCCAACCTCAAAATTTGGAATACGGGTCGAGGTTTGAATTGAGGTTGGAGGATAGGGGTTTGGAATTTGGATCCAGATTAGGAATTTGAATCTGGATGGAATTGGAATCCGGATCTGGATTTGGAATTCGGATCTGGAATCTGGATCTGAAATCTGGATCTGGAATCTGGATCTGGAATCTGGATCTGGAATCTGGAACCTGGATCTGGAATCTGGATCTGGAATCTAGATCTGGAATCTGGATCTCGAATCTGGATCTGGAATTTGGATCTGGAATCTGGATCTGGAATTTGGAATTGGCATTTGACGCTTAGATGATGTGTTATGTGTTTTAGTTTTTGGAGTATAGATGGTGTGTTATGATGTGTACAGCGTATAGATGGCATAGATGTTAGAGTGGTGGGTAGCAGTGTAATAGTGTGCTATTTCAGAAAGTGAAATGGGAAAAGTGTAATTGCTGTGTTGCGGTGTGTGTTGTGTAATAATTAAAGTGAAGGAGGGTGTAATATAAAAATTAAAGGTACGTAATGGTTTTATACATTTATTCTATTATAATTTTAATTTTACATGAAACATTAATTTATTCTATTATAATTTTAATTTTACATAAAACATTAAGTTTATAATTAATTATAATAATTTTATATTAAATATTACAATTATTATATTTTTTTATAATCGCCACCGGTGTTATATTATAGTAGCTGCACTCTTTTTCTATTGTGGCAATGTTTTTTGTTAATATAAGAACAGTAGGTTATGGTATGTTTATTTTCTGAAGGTAGTTCTCATTTTTCTCAATCACACAGCAGTCGTTGGATGATGCAGCCATTCTAAAAAAATAATTTTAATTATAACATGAATAAAAGTATAAGTAAAGTAGGTTTAAGTAAAACAATGTAAGTAAAGTAAGTTTAAGTAAAACAATGTTTCTTTCTTTGTAGTTGTAATGGTGGTAGCCGTGCAGTTGCTAATTCGTTGAATATTAGTTGTAGTGGTGGTAGCCGTGAAGTTGTTAATTCGTTGAATATTCTACTGTTGATCTGTTGAATATACTACAAGATATGTATTTGCTATTTTATATGTAAAAAAACATGAGCCCCACAACGATAAAAGTTTAAAACTTGATATGAAATTAATTTTAAAATATAAGAAACCGAGATATGAATGATAATATTAATTTGTTGTTTTCATTGATTAATATGTGAAAAAAGTGGATATGTAAAAAGTGATAATTTGAAGGAAAATAAAAAACCGAGATATGAATTGCAACATTAATTTGTAATTCATTATCATTATAAATATATATTAGAAAAATAAACCACTGCGATAAAACCTGTATTTCCAAACTGTAGCTCATTATAATATTGTGGTTAATTAGAAAAAAACCTTAATCGCAGTAAACAACTTTATCATATCAAGTTTTCTGCACGTGTTAATATCTATAATAATGTAGTTAATTAAAAGAAAGAAAAAAACGCTAACCGCAATGAACAACTTTATCATATCAAGTTCTCCATATGTGTTATCAAATTGAAGTTTTTTAATTGGAAGCTTAGAAACCGTAGTAAACAACTTTATCTTATTAAGTTTCCTGCACGTGTTAATATCTATAATACTGTGGTTAAGTAAAAAACTTCAATTATTAGACTTGATAGCACATATGGAAACTTGGTATGATAAAGCTGTTTACTGCGGTTGGCGTTTTTTGTTTTAATTAACCACAATATTATAGATATTAACACGTAAAGAAAACTTAATATGATAAAGTTGTTTACTGTGGTTAGGGTTTTTGATTTAATTAACCACAATATTATACATATTAACACGTGCAGGAAACTTAATATGATAAAGTTGTTTGTTGTAGCTAGGGTGTTTTAAATTAACCACAATATTAAAACACACAAATTAAAACTTGCGAGTTATTAAAATGTTGTGAAACAGAATTGCGATTGAAGGGAACTATGTACATATAAGAAGCTGTTTAGAATATTAAAAGTCAATTATAAATTGGTCATTATACGGTAAACAACTAATTTACAAAATGGGTAGAAATTCGTTAAGTCTACTTAGTGATCTAGTAATCTAATATTCAAAATGCAATAAAAATAATTAAAACTATGTGTGCGGCTGAAATATGACGTCTACATATAAATAAATAATATTATTGCTACAACGGTAATTAAGAAAACATAAAAAGTATGGTACAATACGAGAAACTGTTCATAAACTGGAGGCAAATTTATCACTTTTAAATGTTTTTCGTGAAAAGTTAAAAACAAATTAAAAGAAAAAGTGGTGCTGAACTTAAAAATAGTTGCAAGATACTTTCGCAAAATGTAAAATCAGTTTTTAATAACCGTATAAAAACAGGTGTAATTATAATTAAATCTAATATAAAAGATCCTAAAATTTTTTTAAAACGAGCAATTACAATTTTAAAATTAAATTAAAAAGCTCTTAATTTATTAAATTTAAAAGTCAATGTAATACTTAGTGAAAATTTCATTTTGTCTAGTTCAGGGGTAAATGAAGTAAAAACATTTAATACAAAGAATACAATTATTGATCGTACAACCAACATTAAAGAATGGTATACGGAAAATGTAATGTATGTAATTATGAAAGATTTAGAGGAATTTCAAGAACGAGATTTTGGTTGGCCTTTGTATGAAATATTACATTTAAAAGTAAATATAAATAATTATGCACCATTAACAATGTTCAGTTGAATTAGAATTGGTAACGGGTATAGATAAAAAAAAATTATAGAAAAATAAATTCGTGGTGGGGTTTGATGTTAATAATTTGTATGGAGGAGCTATGAGTAATTTTAAGTAGCTTGATAATCTGAATATATTCAAAATAGATTTACTAAATTTTAGCAATAAATCTAATGTTGGTTATATTTTTGAAGTTGATTTAATATACCCAAAAGAATTACACGATGACCAATTTCTAAATTGCCTGTAGGCGGGATTTGCTATTTTAGTTATTTAAAAAATAAACATAAGATTTCCCCTATAATTATATTAAGAATTTTTTTAGTAATAATGTGAAATTACTGTATAAGTATATACCGATGCAGATAGTTTAATTTATTTATTTCATGATTTCCACTATAATTATATTAAGAAAAAAATTTGTAATATGAAATACTGTATACACAAATAGTTTAATTTATTTATTTCACGATATAAATATTTATGAAGTAATGAAACGAGATATTATGATATTTGATAGAATTAGAAGTGGATGTGATTGATAAGGTACTTAAAGAGAGAAAGTTTCTGAGTGAGAAGAGAAGAAGAGCGTGTATGAATGCGATTATGAATATGACCGAGGCGAAAGAAGTGTGCTTAGACAGGAATATGTGGCGAAGGATGATTGTTTCGTAACTATTATTGTGGTCCGGTTGCGGTATTTCGCTACCGAAAATCGGTCACTTTAATTTGGTAAGAGTGAGGAATATAAATGCTGTACCTATGATGCCAGGTTAGTAAGAATGTTGTTGAAAGAGAGAGTGATTATTTTTTGGTTGATGTTATTTTTATTCTTTCGGGTTTGTGCTAACCCACTAAGTGGGAAATGCGTGATTTTATGTATGTATGTATATATATATATATATATATATATATATATATATATATATATATATATATATGTATATGTATATGTATATGTATGTATGTATGTATGTACACATTCGTTTATTCCAAAGATAATGTGTCTAATTTACCGTGTGTTAAAAAAAGTAATTGCTTTAATGAAGGGTGAAAATCATGGAAAAATAATGACTGTGATTATAGGCCTGAGATCAAAAATGTATACGTTTAAAGTGCTTGATATTGAAATAACCTAAAAAGTTACTAAAAAGTAAAGGGTATAACAGAAGGATCATTAAAATCAATAAATTTTGATAATTATTATAAATATTAATTTAATAATATATTAGTAAATAGGGATCAGTTAAATATTAGGTCGAAGAAACATGTTGTACATACTATTAAACAAAATAAGTTAGCGTTAATTTCATATGATGTTAAGCGAATTGTAAATTGTTTATACAGTGACACTTACCCATGGAGTTATAGTTTTTGTTAATAAATATGCTAAAACAAAAAAAGTTTGTATTCTGAACCTTTATCTAAATAGTAAATATAAATAGCACTGAATAATAACATGTAACTTTATAAATATTGTTTGTTTACATTTTGGTACTATGGCGATAAGTTAGAAATTACGCCCGCTGTGCTTTTTTGTCAGTTTTACTACCCGCGGGACTGTAAAAGCGGCAAAACGCTCGGTAATGATGCTAGCCTTTATTTAATTATATGAACTTTAGAAGTATTACGCCCTTAAAAAATAAAGGTCCTCCGCTTCGCGTCAGGCCTTAATCTTTGTCTTCAGGTGTGGTATTTTCTTAGCTTTTAGACATAAATAACTATAAAGAGGCATAAGTCGATAGTCGATCAGTGCAGACGTGTTTTCTTTCACTGTTTTTCGAGTTTAAATTTAAACTTATAAATCGATAATAACTCGTAGCAAGGTTTTAAAACTAGAAGAAATGGCTGCAGCTATTCAGCGAGCTGTTGAAAAAGCTATGGGTAATACCCTTGAATTTTTCCAACAAAACATGGTGGAGTTGAAGGAAGAAATACAGTCACTGAAGAAAGAGCTTGTAGACTGCAAAAATATCATTTCTAAGCAGTCAAAAACCATAAGAAAACTATCTACTTCACCTGCTCCAATAATCAGTGGTTCATCGAAAGCTGCTGATAAAGTATCTCGTCATAAAATTCCAAATAAGCCAAATGTGCAGAATAATGCAGAAGTCTTAAACTCAAACGTCGAGTTCAAACAAACTTCTCCGATTAAAACATTTGCGCAAGCCGTGATTATAGTTCTTCCAAATTTGGTATGCCGTATGAAAAAGTTGCAAACTACTTCGATCCTGCAGTATGGCCCGAGGACATCAATATGAAGAAATACTGGTTCCCGAAGAAGCGTAACGATAATTTTTAGCCAAGGAGATGTCAGCTCACAAAATAAATCGATTGAAAGAAGTGCCATGCTACTACCAAAATGTCCGCAGTTTAAATAATAAAATGTGTGATTTTTATGTATCAGTTTCTTCTCGTGAATACGATATTATTGGACTGTCCGAGACCTGGTTGCATTCTGATGTCAGTGACTCCGAACTGTTTCCCCCTGAGTACTACTCTGTTCTACGTCAAGACCGTAACTGCCGAGCGCTTAATGTAACCCGTGGTGGAGGTGTGCTTCTAGCTGTCAAAAACAACTTTAAGTATGAACAAATTTATGTGTGTAACATACGTGACCTGTTACCCTCTTTGACATCATCGAATGTAAAGTATTCTTTCAAAATTACAATATTGTCATATTTGTTTTATACATTTCTGTAACCCCTCGTATTGAAGATCTCCAAGTCCTAACCACATTCTTAGAATACAAATGTATCTCGGAGAAATATATCTTAATTATGGGTGACTTTAACATTCTAAATTATCATTTAGAAACGTCGAACAATTATTTACGTGAACATATGATAATTTTTGCAACGTATGATCAATTATCTTAATGTAATACTGTAGCGAATTGCAATAAACGGTTTTTGGATTTTATATTCACGAATATAAAATGTAGTGTAGGCCATGATGAGGCGCCACTTGTAGGAGAAGACATATTTCACCCTGCTTTATTAATTGAGTTACTATTTTCAGATAATTCATTGCCTAATTTTCAATGTAATAACGATATTAAAACTTATAATTTCCGTAAAGCTAACATCCACCTTTTATATGATACATTATTAAATTGTGATTGATCCATAGTTACTGAATGTAATAACGTAAATGATGCATGTAATAAATTATATAATTTGTTGTATTCCGCTTTTGATCAGCATGTGCCACTTAAACGAAATAAAAAAATTCGTAAATCTTTCCCAGTATGGTTCATAAAACAAATTATTGATAACAAAACTAAAAGCTAAACTTTATAGGAAATATAAGAAGTCTAATTCTACACATGATCTATCAGAATACAAAAGAGTTCGTTCTATGACCAAACATTTAATTAATTTCTCATATAAAGAATATATAGGCAACATTGAGAAAAATGTCAATAAAGATCACAAAAAATGTCCAAAACAAAAAGGGCGGGTCTCGGATACCAGGTTCAATGAAATATAATAGCAGTGTTGCTGATGATCCGCAGTCTATTATTGAATTGTTTCGTGAACATTTTTCAAGCGTTTTTACTACCTCGTCTACCGATGACTCAACACCAGTTGGCATACAAAATAATAGCTTAAAAAATTCTCATAATATTTATGTTAATATTATTTCTGAAACAGACCTGATTTCCGCGACTCGTAAACTTAAAAATACTACCACTGCTGGTCTTGACCAGATTCCAAGTTTTATAGTGAAAGATTGTATGTAGGCCCTATCTACACCATTACTGTACATATACAATAAATGCATTCAATCTGGTTCATTTCCTTCACTATGGAAGCAAACAAATTATGTCCTGTTTTGAAATCAGGTGATCCTACTATAGTTAATTATAGGCCCGTATTTATTATATCAAATCTAGCTAAGCTTTTCGGAATAATAATATATAACAAATATTTTCCACAAATTCGAAATTTTGTATCGCACCATCAACATGGCTTTATGCCAATGCGTTCCACGGTTACTAACTTGTGTACATTCACTCAACA